>CM067377.1:199193065-199570240 GCA_034510155.1 Eucriotettix oculatus | reverse complement strand
AACAGTGTGGTGTTCGTTGTTTACACCATCTAAATATTGTTGTACAATCAAACGAACAATAATAATAATAATAATAATAATAATAATAATAATAATAATAATAATAATGTATTTATTATTGATAGAAATATAACTCAAAATTAAATTATAGTGGAAAAACATATAAATTACGATATCATTTTAATCATTAGCTCAGTCGGTAAAAAGCAAAAATAATACTCTACGCAGCTTCTTAAATGGCATGCTCCCGGAACGCCGAGTGTGACGAACAACGATATAGTTGAAAATTAAAATGGCGAATCAGACGAGAATGGTTTGTGTGAAAAACCGGTAATAAAATGCCGTTGCCAGATGTTAACAATGGCCTGATGACGTCGTTCTTCTTTTTTGTTCGTATGCCGGTTGTTCCTTTGCTGGGTCACGTCTTCTTCATATTAAATATTCTCTAGCGCCTCTCCTTCAGATCAAATGTTATCATTTTATTTTCTGTACTCCCACCAAATGAATCTCCTTTCTCGAAACGTGCAGAAACTAAATTTTATACGTGTCGCCTTGTTCTGTCACTGCTTCGTCTCTCCCTAGCGTCTCTCTCCTGTAGCCTCCCTGCAACAACTCTCCAATCTAATCTCTACTCCAGGCCATCAGCAATGTTGCAGCCAACAATGTTGCAGACGGTGACGTTTTCCCGCCTACTCAGCCCCACCAAGCCATTCTCGTCTTCCGTCCTGTATACGTAAATAACAAAAACTAAATTATTTTTGCTTTACCTGACTGTAAGGGTCATGAATCACCACACCAGAGATCCTAAAGAAATAGAAACCCTGAGGTTTGATGCTGTTGTTGTTGTTGTATTAGGCGAGTCAGAAAAAGATATGGAAATTAATAAATAAATGCCATGAACGCGGTCCTGGAGGAAAAGCTCAGTATAAGGATCCGTAGAAGGAACGCCAACGTGTATTTGAGGGGGGGGGGGAGACAAGAATGGAAAAATGTGGAGCGGACCAGGGACTCTCTAGACTTCCACGTTTTCCGTGCGGGTACTATACCCACTGAGCTAATCGCGCTGATTCAACATCCCTACATTCCTTTCAACCTAAAGTCAGGCTAACCGACAAATTAATAATCAAATTCATCACAACCTAATTTCTATGAAAATTGTGAAGAATTGACAGAGAGGGTAAATTGATGAAAGGTACATGGAATTAAAGTCGAAAGAAGTGGAAATGCTTCAATGAAGCTCAAATAAGATGGTGGGATGTAGTAAAAGAAATAGTGTAATAATTAAGAAATGATATTTGAAGGAAGATACTTGGACAGTAATAAAAACTAGAGTAGGATAATACGGACAAGAAAAAAGAATTTACTTACAGCTAATACAAGTATGAATATTAGTAAATCATTACCAAAAATGTTGGTATGGAGTTGTGGTGTGTTATATGGGTGCGAAACGTGGAAGCTTTTGAAATGTGGTACTATATGAGAAAGACATGGATGGATACAGCAAGGACTGAAGGATAGAAATTGCTAAATTTTATGCTTGAAGAAGTCTGAGTAAGGAGACGAAACGTCGCTTTTTTAATAATTAAATAGCCATTAAATTATATGCCGATTTTAGCCGTTTTGTTATTTATTCAAAACTTATAGTCTGAAAACTATAATTGGACATCAAATTTTATACTTTAAGGCAGAAAGAATAATTTTTGTTACAATTTAGTCACAATTTTGAAAATGTCTCAATCTCATTGTTGTGAATGTAAAATTTCAGATATAAAAACACGATAAATGGCCAAAAGCTAGAAATAGAATATGTTTAATCCATAAGAAAACGTTTCATCCCCAAGTATTGGAACTTCTTCAGGTCTTTAATTAAGACATGTGTGACTACAGGAACGTCCAGGGCAAATGTTTGTGTTAAGGTTTTAAACAAAGTCCCGGAGAAGTACCGAAAATTGGGTTAGAAACATCTAATTTGGAATTAAAATGTTTCCGTTTCTGACATTTGGCCATTTATTAATTTGTTGCTTTAGATATTCTGAGTGTATTTTAGCGCTGTTATGAGAGAGACGCAAAGTTTCGTGGAAACGTGGAGCATTTGTAATTACTTTCCTTCTCTCCCCTGTATCAGTTTAATTAGCAGTGACCGGCGCTCCTCAAAACTTCCTAAACACTCTCTTCACTCGTATTGCTAAATCAGCTACAGTCCATTTCCCTGTTTCCAGCTGCTAATTACTGCTGACTGTATTGTTTCTCTCACTCCAAAGGGTCAGCTTTCCTACGGCCTGCTACAACTCCATTCGTGTTTGCAGAAAATTACGTACAACTGCTTGTGTGTGTTCTTCAGGTTCTCTCCTTTCTGGCTCTGAGAGAAACAGTCTATTCAGATCCCTGTTTTCCTCTTTTGTTAGCAATGGCTAATACTTACGTTAATTAATTATTACATTGAATCTTAAGAAATGTATACTCATTTTTTGTAAACTGAAATTTTTCGATTTCAACTTTGAAATTATAAAATTTGATTCAATTCTTGCAGTATTATATTTGAATGATCCTATTTCCTCGACTGAGGGCTAACGGGTTGAATAATAATTCTAATCTAAATCCAAGAACCAATTTGTCCCTGTACTCATCTGATTCATGCGGATCTATAGATTTTATAAATATATTATCATATTATATATTCTCTTCCTGGACGACCAGACGTTCTTTAATAGTTATAAAATTTTCCTGGGCCATAATAAATAGTCATACATCTTTAAGGGGACTTAATTTAATTGGTTCTCCCACAAATTGTAAGTTGAAACAAAAATTTAAAATTACTTATGCTAAAAATAATAGTATTTGGGGCACAATTTTTGTCTAAGTTAATGCTGGCTCATCTTGCGAATAACGTAGTGTGTGTGTTTGATCGCTGGCAGAGAGATTCTTTATCCTAGTGGGGTGAATGTTACAGGAACGCCTAATAGGACTTTTAACTCGCAGTTGAGTTTTACGCCGCCTTTCGCGCGGCAACACTGTGGACTTACAAATATTTACATTAATATCTTCTGAACTATGCAAGATATCGAAATGAAACATACACGACACTTTTAGTTAAAATTCCTGTTTAAATCCCTGAAATTTTCATTGAAATCCGTTGAGCCATTTCGGAGCTTAAACAGATCAAGGGTATAGGTAACTACTATACACTTTGGATATAAGGTAACTTTTCCGTAGAATTGTTTTCGTATTATGAGATTTTGCAACTTTTCTGTACGATTTTTAAAAAATTTTCTTCTTTAGAAGACTTGTCCTGACAATAACGAACATTTCAAAAAAAATTATCCAATTTGGTGCAGTCGATATTCCCGTGCATACATTACGGCGATTCATTTATATATGTATATATATATATATATATTGTAACATGAAAATTACACTTAACAATGCAGGCCAGCTTGCGAGTTGCAATTGTTGAGGAACGACGCAGCCCGGGCCAACAATGTAGTCTGGCGAGACTTGGAGAGTCGTCATGGGGTAGTGGAAGGAGCAGGTTGTGTCGGCGGGACGACGAGAGAATGACCACGCCCTGCAGATATAATTTTTTTCTCATGCTCTGATTGGAATTAAAACTATTAAAATCATCTTTTGGTATTTTTTGTGAAAAATACCTGGCGCCCTAAAGGAATTAAGAAATCCTCGAATACGCAGGAACGCGGAATCCGCTACAGTATATAAATGCAGATTGGGAAAATTGACGTTAATTGATTTACTATTAATAAGATATATGATTGCAACTTTGAGTTTAATAGCCGTAATTTATAATATATTTGCCGCTGTAGATTTTTAATTACTGTCCAACTAAAACTGGTTTTCTTGTTTGTTTCAGGTTAGTGTTCAGATTTCCTGATTTAGTAAAAGGTAAGAAATTTAATTAGCTGCTCTGTACTGGTTAAGCAGACGTGCCTGAATGAACTAAAAGAGGGTTGAGGCGACATGACGAGAGATCATTTACCGTTTAGTTGTTCGCTTGTTGATATTGAGTTGTGTGCAACGTCCCTGCAGGGTACGTTTCGGTGTGTAACACGAACCAAGTAAACGACGACGGAATAAATTACAATACGTAATTATACGAGTTGCTCCTTCGGCAGCGAAAGCTCTGTCATGTTGAAAGGGGTTCCTCACTCGGCCGCCACTGAGAAAAAACCCGCAGACGTCGTAAATAACACCTCCACACACACTGCCTCTAAATTTAAGTCCAACGACCTCCAAAACTGGGACCTAAATAATGTGCGCTTCAGAGTTTTCTTTCGGAGTGTCTGGGCGTGTGAAATAAGTAACGAGCGCATTGACTGAGGAGACAGTGTGCATGACCCAGAGAAATTTTATTAACAGGAACCTAGTTGATGTCAAATCTGATAATGTTTATATTTAAAGTCCTGCTTCGGGGTGTAAGTACGTACGTGAAAGCGAGACTTTTAGAATCACGTGTGAAAAATTGTCATAGTTGAAGCAACTTGAAGGTGAGGGTTGAAGCACGTTCGTCTCGAGAATTTAAACTAGGGAAGGAACTTGGTTTCGGGAATCGTATAAACAATTCAGTGAAAAGCCGGGAAGTCCAAAATTAGGATGGCGGCAGGAAACAGAATCCGGGGGGTCACGTAGCAAGTCGTCGAGAATTTGCTATCCGGCGCACGCATTAGCGAAGTTTGTGCACCTGGCGACGCCGACGCCAAAAGCCGGCGTCGCTTCGTGCTCGTGCGGTTTACTGCGTCTACGTGACCCACGACGCCATCATCTCTCACTTAGTGTAACCTTCCCTCGCTTCATCTTTTCTAAACTCAAATTATTTCGCACTGTACAACGGCCAAGGAGTCACGAAACTGAGCTCCGCGGACATTATTTAACGTCATCGTCGGTGCAACAACGTCAACGACTGTCATTTACGTCTATGTTTGTCTTTCTAATCCAAGCAATCCGTCGCTGGCCTCGCTGTTTCCGTAGTAACTTGTAGAGTTCCATCGTCGTGTTTCCCCTCGCCTTGCCCCTTCTTACAAAACAATCCGTCGTTTTCTTTTCAGTTTACAATCCAATCTCTCACGAAAGATTGACAGCTTCATCTTTGCGTGATCCGAACATCTGTGGCACCGAAACTTGTACACGCATCCTTAGCACGTTCCTCAACCTCACACGACACGTTCAAGAAAAGAAATCTCTATAATCAAAGCCGTTGGATTTTTTTATACTTGTATTTATTAAATCTACAAATGGGCAGATGCCCGGTGGCAGATACATAGAACTTAAACAATAATTAATAAACTGGTCGTAAGGACCATATTTAACCTATAGTTGAAAGTATAATTATATTCAATATAAATAAATAAGTGTGGAATCATATTATGGGGCGTTTCAGCTATTAGCATATTTAATAAACTTCCCACCTCCATTAAACAATTAAAAATAAATCCAAACAAGTTCAAATATGAACTAACTAAGTTCTTACTAAGCCACTCCTTCTACTCTGTTGAAGAATTTATGAAGCTGAATGTATCATAGGGTAGATATTTATAATTATGAAAGAACATTATTAGAACACTAATTTTTTAGTATAGGATGTAAAAATATTTATCAATTTTATATATAAGGTACAAATTGTATGTCTTCTGTATAGAACTTAAGAAAATCTTATTATAAGTTAAAAATTAATGAATAGTTACAGTATATTCTAATATTAATAAAGTAACCTATGTAAAATCTCTGACTCGTTCCACATCCTTGAAGCTTGTGCTTCTCTATAGGATTTATGGAATATGAATTTATACTATACTATTCTACTATACAGAGTGACTGATCATGTCGGGTATGCCTCGCACTCTCTCTGGGTACTTTTTATCAAAGTTCTCATATGCCGAGACACCTTCACCTATTTTCGGAGGTATATGTACTGGGGTCGAAGACCTTGGGCATATGGCAAGAGCTGTCCGCTGATCCCATTGGATCAGTCGGCCAGCTGCCTCCTGAAATTGGTGGAGACACGGAGAAGGGAATGCTGCGACCCCACAGCAGACTCGTCTACCGTCATTCGGAAGGGCGTGAGAATAGTACCCAATGCCCGACCTACCTGATGCAGGTTTTCTAGGGTTTTCCCTGCATCTCTTTAGGTGAAACACCGGGTAGGATCCTTAAACCATAGCCCGGGGGCCCTAGTTAACCCTTGAGTACCTTGCTCTACCTTCCGCATCCCCCCTTTTCAATTCCCTTCCTATGCTATTAAAGGGGAGTTGCCTGTTTCAGGATCACCCTCATGTAGCCTGTTAACCAAAAAAAAGAATCATATTATTAGAAATATTTTTTTTAAAAAAAAGAATAGTATTGTTTTTGCCTGAAAAAAAAGAAACAAAACAAAAAAACTGGAAATATATTTCACTGTAGTATATTTTTAGAGATTTCGCAGCACTGATCACTTCACTACACTACACTAAACTTAGATTGAGTCAAAATTTTCTTTCTGTTAGAGGAAGTTCCCCAAACACTCCTGCAGGCAGATTGTTCCAGTCATTAATTGTCCTGTTTAGGAATGAGTATTTTCCAACGTCTGTTTTTTGGTTCCTTGCTTGTAATTTAAACAGGTGATCACTCCTCCCGTTCCGAGTCGATTCTTTCATTCTATCTCGGATTCCCTGCCAAAGTTTTTGACCTGCAAAAGCTCTGTAGAAAATGTGTAGCCTAGCTGTTTCTCTTCTTGTCTGTAGCGTATCCCACCCTAGTCGCTTTACCTTTTCCTTCCCATGCCCAGGTCCTATTTATACGAATTTTGCGGCCCTTCTTTGCACCCTGTCTGTATGTTTATATATTTCTTTCATAGAATTCTAAACTTGTAAACGAATATCAGCAAAAATTCGTACACATAAACGTGTATAAAACCTCTATGCGCACGAGTCTCTGACGTCAGAGTGACTAAGTCGAGGGAAATCCGCCAAATTAAATTACGCGCAATATGGTTTGACGATTAGTTTACATTCTCCTACGATTACACGTTTCAATTAAATCCTAGAATACGAACAGGAGGAACTGATGAATGGACAACAAGAAGAAAAATAATAATACCAAAGTTTTCTTTTAATTTAAAAGATTGTAAGTTTTACAGCCGCCATTTAACAAGACATATTTCACGGAACCACGGCTCATGATGATGCTCTGTAATGCCAACGTCAGATTATATAACATCATTATAATAACTATATAACTGACGACGTGTAAAGAGAGAATATCAAACAATTAAGGACATAATTATTCCATTGAGTATGTGGCTGAATTGGGTAATTCTTTCGTTTTGTCAGTATATATTAATAAAGAGGTCTGTGTTTCACTGCGCCATCTCCCTGCTCAGTGTACAACTGTTCAATGAAAATTAATAATGAATTGAGAGATTAATTACATAATTTATGAAAATTAATTTCAAAATTTTTCAAGTGTTCGGACTTAATGCGTTGGAGAGTAGACTGTTTCTTGTTTTAAAGTTAATTTTTATTCAACTTGTTGTGTTGTACTTGTATTGAGTCCTTAGACTGGCCTTGACAAGCCTTTTCGTTTCTACATAACTACCACATCATCCCTAATCTACCCAGCGTATTCTATCCTTTGTTTCCCTCTTCGGTTCACTTCCCTCTAATTTTACAAACCCTCTTGTCTCAAAACGTGGCCTATTAATCTGTCCCTTCTCTTGACCAACGTCCTCCAAATTTATCTCTCTTCCTCTATTCAGCTTAATGTTTCCTGGTTAGTTATTCTGTCCACCCATCTCATTATTCTATAGCAGCACTGTTTGGTTCCTTTCTGCAACTCCTATCGTCCACGTTTCGCACCCGTATAACGCCATGCTCCATATTTTTAGCTAAATTCTTAAATCTGTGCTGTACAATGAAGGATTATTAAAGCAGAGCGTTCGTGGGCTTTAGAAGAACAAGATTACACCGTCGGATGTGCGTAGATAAATTACAAATTCAAAACAAGATTTCTAGAATCAGGTTTTTTAAAATTTACGATTGCCCAACCCCATTTTAATATATTATCGAGCGATGAGCGCATTGTTATTCTCTGCCTGAGCAGGTATAGCGGCAGGTATTCCTCCTAGTCTTCGCAGCACACAACATTAATTAACTTTTTTCCTAAAAAGGTAAATACTTAAGTGACTTCAATTATGTTTAAATAAACTTACGGTTTAAGACAACATTTTTAGTTCATGGTGTGAACCTTCATAACGAATAGAAATACTAATTAATAGATAAAATAAAGAAAATCGTTGTTGAAACGTTAAGTAAATGTAATTAAGGGTCAACAATAAGGCATTGGGAGAATAAGGTTGGGAGGGATTAATTGAGGACTCGAAGCACGATACCAAATATTGTTTATAATTTCACTTACGATCAGCTTCACTTATTACGACGAAGGAAATCACGACAGTGATTGTTTAATATTTTCTGTCATTCACGGTGACGTCATCAGAGGGCAACGTCCCCTAGTTTGTCTCTCTTGTTACTAAAGATAATGATCGACTTCGACGTCCATTTTATACCGTCGACGTCATCACTGCCGAGAAATTAGTACATTTTGCAAGTGAAATGCGTTCCACTGTTACTATATTGAAGTGTTTATGAGCGGACACTTAATGAGATTGAGAGGTTTCTTTGTCCGTAGCCTCTAACCCAGACTTCCGTTGCTCCGGCTCTCTCACTAAAGTCTTTCTATTTTATTCTGTCGTCGGCTCGTATAAGAGATTTTCGTGAAACCTAAGACTTGCGGAATGGAATTGAGATTTCATCCGCAGCCGAACCGTGCCTTTACGATTTTGAATTTCCAAGTAGGGTTCGCTGCAGTCCCTCTCATGTCGTAGGGCAGTCGTTCAATATGTGTAAGTGATTTATGACATTAAATTCAATACTTTTCTCTTCACCTTTTCTCCCTCCCTTTAGTAATAATACTTATTGGCCACTTAACGGCCATAGAAAGTGTCTAATAAAGTCCTGCCCCACACACACTCACGCACGGAATCTAAATGACGTCATTAGCAATGGAAACAGGGGTGTGGGGGTGGGGGGGAGGTGGAAGCAGCCCTCAAAGGCAGATCTTGGACAATGGCGTCTAATCAACAATTCTCCCTGGGGATGGAACTCGGAAGCTGCGTGATGTACATTTAAGAAACAATATTATCATCAACTCAAGCGGGTTGTTATATTGGTCAGACCAAACGATCTCTGTGAACTTGTATTAATGAAAATTTAAATTTTCTGACTTTATAAACATTCGTAAATCACTAACCATTGTTTGTAACTTAATCGTTCTTTTAATTTTGATATTAATATTATTTTAGATTAGGAATTAAATTATACAAATCTATGAAATGTAACTGTAAACGAAGATAATTCTCAGTTAAATTTTATGTATGACGGGTTACTTATAGTCTTTATTACTCACATCTTTGGTTTACATTCTTTGTTCATAATAATTCAGTTTTTCATGAGTATTGGTCATCAGGGTTGATCGAAAGTCTCCTATTTTCCAATAATTTGTATTGTTCAATGTTGTGCTGACATTTTCTGTTATACGGGTCGTTAATTCGTATGTTGTTTAAATTTTATACAGACGTTCAAGGTTATTATGAATAAAAACTTTGATCTTAAAAAGCAGATCATCTTTAAAGAAAATTTAAGCCTTCCGGATCAGTGTTTTCATCTGCATGGGGTTGAGTATTAACTGCACTGGAAATCAAAGCAAAGATATAAATCTATAGTCAATCACAGAGAATAACCAGAGATCCTAAAACAACACATCATATAACGTGTTAAGACTTTCAGCGTCACGATTAGTGTTAACTGTATTTGGTTGACTTTAAATGTGGAACGTTTGAGTAATTAATCTTTTACAATACCGAGGTTCCCCTTTTAAAATAGTGGCGGCCTTGACATAATCAAAAACTATGGTTGAATTTAAAACAAATATGTTTAATTTTACAGGTTGGCAACTTAAGGGACGCGGGGACTGAAATTTGAAATTACTTTAAATGAATTCCTACTGTGGGTTAACAACAAACATGTGTAGCAATGTAAGAAAAAAAATTGTTTTGGAAACTTCTTTTTTTTTGTTAAGATTTTTTGAAAATTAATTATATTATTTTGGCTGTTTTGGAAATGTTCCTTGCGTTACGTAATTGAATATATTTGAGCTTTTTTACATTTATGTGTAGGACTGACCATTGTTATCAATTATCAGGATTATTTTTGAAATTGAATTAAACTGTGGAGGAAAATTTTTTTTTACTAAGAGCTTCTTAGGGGTACTTAAAAACTGCATTTTCATTTTTTCAACTATACTAGGTAAACAATTAAAAAACTAATACTTGTATTTGAAGGTATTAGCATGTCGATAATGTGTAAAAAGAATGAAGACAATATCTTAATATTTGTGACGCATAGAAGGTTTTTGGTACCAGAAATCATGAAGCCGAGAAAAACACATTTTTCCGAAAAACAGTAATAATTTATTAAATTATAATCAATCATATTAATTGAGATTGTCCTGCAGCATATGATACGCCTTCCTTATTTTGTTTAGCAGCTTCTTTTTTCAGTTTATTGAATTTATAGGCATATTAATATAAAAAATAGAAAATCTTTTTTTTTCAGATATTTGCCGTCATTTTATTCTCTTTAGATCGTATATTTAAAGTCCTTTTAGTTTATCCGATGTAACGTAATGCACAACCGGCACAATTTATTTCATTAATCAACATTGGTAATGGGACACGTACTGATAGCATTCAAATAAAACTTTCTGACTTTACGTTTCAAATAAATGAAAAGACGACCAGTAAGTCAGTTAATAATTTTATATTTATTTAATATCAATACAAAGTTTCATCCAACTTTGTGGTCTTCTTCAGGTATATTATTAAATGGGTGAAACGTAGAACTAATTAAATATTAAAATTAATTTCTGTCTTATTGGCCACCTTTTCATTTATATCGGTAGAATCTTCGTATCCCTTGATAAATACAGAGAAGGGAGGTTTAGACTTAAAATTTACAGCAATATGTGGTGTTTCAAAAATTTGTTAGAGGACAAAACCCCACGGTAATGGAAAATAATTAATAAAATGTCTGTATTACTCTTTATAACGTTTTTCTGTTTGAGACTGTAATTGGTTTTGGTTATTCTAATGTCTAGATATTTATAAATAACCTTAAGAAGCTAGATGCTATGATTAAGAAGATCAACAATTAAGTGAAATATATAAATAATCAGATTCAGACCAACCTTTTATTTCGTCGTGGTATCTCTTTTCGGTATATATATATATATATCAAAATTACCTGAAGAAATACCAAATAAACGAAAAAAAAACTTTGTCTGAATATCATCGTTAATTTATTTAATTTAATTGTTGGTAAAACTGATGTTGATTGATTTACTAAGGTTATCGCTGGGAAATCCGTCCGGCACCCTCTTCCCTTACAGGTGACATGCAGTGTCTAATTGCCAACCTGGAACGTTCTCAGACTCGGGTTGGGGTTGAAAGCAGGCGGAACTTACGGGGGTTCGGGTTCGGAGACCAACTCTTCTGGTTAAAAATATATTTTTCATATTGCCTTCATTTAATCCTGATTCATTAAGGCAGTCTCTGTCTCCCATTCCCCTTTACGCTCTTTTAATGCCAGAGCGCGAGGTGGTTCAATATGATGGGCATGACCAGACAAAAGCACAGTGTTTTTTGGTAAAATTCATCAAAGTCTCGTCTACGGTATTAAATAATTGCCGAAAATGTGGAGTTGTTTTAAAAAGTGTCAAAGGTCGTTATGAATGTTAAAAAATTGAGTGTAAGTTTTCAGTTTGTAGAGTTGTTGGAATGAGAACGCCGATATTTGCAGGATGTAATTAAGGTATTTCATTTGTTTGTGCTAATGTCGTGTGTGTTCTGTGGATTTGTCGTCGTTCGTTTGTTCTCCCTAGCCAGTGTGTGTCTGTCTCTGTAAGCTGCAGCTGTCCCTTCAGTTTGCGAATCTCCCCTTTGCCAAAGACCACGAAACCGCAGCCCGACGAGGCCCCGAATTCCCCAAAGGCCTTCTATTAGCAAGTCGCCTGCACCGCCCTATAGATAACACCTAATCTGCCCTTCGCGTTTCTACGACGACTCTAATGCAATCAGTCGTTAGTTTGCGTACGTACGGAACCTCCGTCCTCTGGAATAATTTTGTAATTTCACGTCGCTCTTTATGAATACTCCAGTCTTAATGCTAATGAAGTTGGCCCACGAATTCAGATGTGTAGTCGAGGCACTCTTTTCTGACCAATGCAGGAATGAACATCTAAAATCCTTACAAACATAATTAACGATGTATACCGTGTCTATTAACAATATTCAATATCCGGAAGCTGCGTGATGTATATTTAAGAAACAACAACACTATCATCATTTCAAGATGGTTGTTATATTGGTCAGACGGAACGATCCTTGTATTAAAGAACTTAAAGAAAATTTAAATTTTCTGAATTTATAAACGTTCTTAAATCACTAAGCATTGTTTATAACTTAATCACTTTAAATTTTGATATTAATGTTATTTTATATTACGAAGTAAACCATAGAAACAGGTTGATCTCTGGAATGCTTTATATCAAATGTAATTGAAAAATAAGACAATTCACAGTTAAATTATATGTACGAGCTTGTAACGAAATTATTTTTATGCGTTGGGCTTTTTGTTTGAATATAAGTTAAATTGACTCGAAAATATTACGTATTATTTACTAAAATTATTTATTTTGCACCAGGCGGTTTTTACATCCTCACGGTTATAATTGTGGGGCGTGTAGCAGAGAACTTCGTAGTCTTGGGAATGTATACCTTTCGGTATGCTTCACTCTCGTCCCTTGCGCAAGCCTTTGCCTTACCGAAAAAAATGTCCACATCCTCCCTAATAGGCTTAGCATTTTCCATCCTTAGCCTCCCTCTTCTGTTATTACCCCACACACTTCGCTCAGATGCTAATTTTACAAAACACCTTCATGCCTCAAAACATGGCCTATTAATCTATCCCTTCTCTTGATCAACGTCCTCCCCTATTCTTCTTAGAACGTCCTATAGCACCACATTTCGAAAGCTTCTATTCTTTTCCTTTCTGCAACTCCTGTCATCCACGTTTCGCATCCATATAACGCCACGTTCCATACCAAAATTTTTAGCAACGATTTCGTAATATTCACACTTATATTAGCCGTAAGTAAATTCATTTTCTTCGCCTGTGCTATTCCTCTTTTTCGCGAAAGCCTTCCTTGCCTGCGCAATCCTACTCTTTATGTCTACTATACTTCTACCATCCCTAGTTATTACGCTTCCCAAGTAGCAGAATTCCTTAACTTCCGTCAAAATATCCCTTCCCAATCTAACAGCCTTTGTTATTCCACTGTTTCCCATACTAAACTCCATTACCTTTTCTTTTACCTCTATTAATCCTCATATTGAACACTTTCTCCATAAATATAATAAAACGCTAATTAATTAATATTTCTGGAGTCAATTAGAGATTATTTAGAGTCTTTTCTGAAGGAAAACTTACCTTACGTCAGCTTGTCATATCACGACCAAATATTACGACTCCTTTATGCCCGACTCGTTACTATCAGACATAAACTTTGATGACGTCATCCACGTTACGAATCCGAAATATTTAATATTCTCTTAAGTGAGTGTTCAAATGCCAGCTTATTACAAAAAAATGACTTGCAACAAGAACATCAACGAGGATGCGAGAGATTTCTCGCAGGCGCTTCAGCCCAGAGTGACTGCGGGGCTTACCTGATCATGTCGGGAATGCCTCGCACTCTCTCTGGGTATTTTTTATCAAAGTTCTCACATGCCGAGACACCTTCACCTATTTTAGGAGGTATATGTACCGGGGTCAAAGACCTTGGGCATGTGGCAAGAGCTGTCCGCTGATCCCATTGGATCAGTCGGCCAACTGCCTCCTGAAATTGGTGGAGACACGGAGAAGGGAATGCTGCGTCCCCACAGCAAACTCGTCTCCCGTCATTCGGAAGGGCGTGAGAATAGTACCCAATGCCCGACCTACCTGATGCAGGTTTTCTAGGGTTTTCCCTGCATCTCTTTAGGTGGAACACCGGGTAGGATCCTTAAACCATAGCCCGGGGGCCCTAGTTAACCCTTGAGTACCTTGCTCTACCTTCCGCATCCCCCCTTTTTCAATTCCCTTCCTATGCTATTAAAGGGGAGTTGCCTGTTTCAGGATCACCCTCATGTAGCCTGTTAACCAAAAAAAAATACAAGAACAATTTAACAGCGTTTGCATACCTTTAAATTATATATTGATTTTAAACGACAGAACTGTGCCAATCAAAAGGTCTTGCCAATTTAAGAAACAAATGATAATCCAATCTTCTTCTTCAATCGTCAACAATCAAGATATTTCTCTTGATATCGTTAACAGATCGATTCCTTCGTGATCTTTTCCATTCAGCAAGCAAAAAATTATTTTCCAGCTGCAGGCAACAGGGCAATGTCCAGAGATTGATCATGTCCCTCTCTCCAAAGATAATATTTTTCATCCAGAGTCTTTATACTTGTAGTCGCATGTTACCTTGACATTGTACAGAAATTGTTAATCCTTCGAGGAAGGCAGCTGTGATAAACCTATCCGTTTTTGCTTCTCACATTTAAATGGAGGAGTGTTACATCGCATCGTAACCGTGAAAAGAAAAGCCGCCATGTTTCTCGGAGCGTTACGACCCGTCCCGACCCCCAGCAGAAAACTACGAGCACATTCTTTATGCAGCGGCATAACGATAATTTTAAACATGGTGAGGGTTACAGATTCCTCCGTACGTCCTTTATGTCTGCGATGAAAAGGGGTGGTGTGCAAAATACTTTCCAACTGCTTCAGCCTGAACAACGGAACAAGAAGAGGTCGAAAAATCACCCGCGGCTGCGGCGGAGGCGGCGGAGGGATAAAAATAAACTTTGCGAGCTGAAGTGGATGGAGTATCTGTAGATGACGGCGGCGTATCACAACGATCTCGACCGTGTTATTCAATTTGGGGGGAGGAGCAATACACTTCCACTCGCAACATAAACTCATATTCCGTATATCCTGAGGAGGTAGCAGAATCCTCTCGGCTCCGCTCCTCGATGTGATGAGAAAAGAAGCTCCGGCTGCGAATCCTAAAATAATGGACTTGTCAAAATTCTATTTTCTCGTCATCCACTTCTGGAAATTAATAAATTTTTCAGAGACACTAGTGAATTTCTAAGACCAAGGGCAATTTAGTAGGAAGCCAGGAAATAGGCCACTAATGAGGATTACCGACTACTGCAGATGCAATATCCACACTTTGCTTATGATAAGTAAAATGCTACATATTGACCTTGAAATCCGTTACGTCACTTGCTCCGCTCTTTAAAAATCTAAAGTGCTTGGTGTTTTTTTGACACAAAAACATAATTTTCGGTGTCCCATAACATAACATAAGCATTAGATACCCATATAGTACGATTCTGGACAAAAATATATATTTACATATTAATTGACGTTTCGACCGACCATTGTGGTCCTTGTCAGACTGAACTAATATGGCCAAAGATATTAACTCATTAACCTGTGCGGCAACACTATACAGATTTGTGAAATCTTGCAAAAAACTAACCGTGAAAAATAATGATAATAATGACAATTAGTGCATAACTTATAAGTATCGAAATTTAAAATATAAACAAATTTGTTCAGTACAAATGTTATAAACTCTATATATTCTACTGAAATCAATCGAATTAATTTTTAATTCTTGTTTTGTACCAAACCGCCCAATGTTTAAACGGTAAGCGGTGTTTATGTATTCTACGGAAATAAAATAAAGGAGACGTTTCGACCGACCATTGTGGTCCTTGTCAGACTGAACTAATATGGCCAAAGATATTAACTCATTAACACGTCTGATATTAAAATTAATTAACAAACCAGTTTTTCAGACACACGAAATTTGGTGGTGCAGTCTAGCTTTTTATCCATATGATATCTCAGTATCTTAATCTACTGATAGCTTAAATAAGCACAGAAACAGTCGATTATATTTATAACCAGAAGAAGATACTTGAAACATCTATCCGATCTGATTGACTTTAAATAATATGTTTAGCTTGACGTAGGCTGTCAAACATAAATTAATCCTTAAATATAACAAACATTTCATTTAAGTATAAGTATAAAATCATATTCCATAAATCCTATAGAGAAGCACAAGCTTCAAGGATGTGGAACGAGTCAGAGATTTTACATAGTGAGGTTGCTTTATTAATATTAGAATATACTGTAACTATTCATTAATTTTTAACTTATAATAAGATTTTCTTAAGTTCTATACAGAAGACATACAATTTGTACCTTATATATAAAATTGATAAATATTTTTACATCCTATACTAAAAAATTAGTGTTCTAATAATGTTCTTTCATAATTATAAATATCTACCCTATGATACATTCAGCTCCATAAATTCTTCAACAGAGTAGAAGGAGTGGCTTAGTAAGAACTTAGTTAGTTCATATTTGAACTTGTTTGGATTTATTTTTAATTGTTTAATGGAGGTGGGAAGTTTATTAAATATGCTAATAGCATTGTAATGTACAGCCTTTTGTATTACGGTTAGAGACTTCCCTTCCTTCCTTCCTTGTGTAAATTGTTTTTACTTCTGGTATCAAAGTCATGTATATCTGAGTTTAGTGTGAAGAGGTTACATGAGTGATTGAATATGCTGGCAGTTTTCTTGAAAAGTCCCCTACAAGATGTTTTTGGTGAGACCTGACATAATATTCTAACAGCCTTTTTTTGAAGTGTAAATATTTTATCTTTCCCTGATGCATTGCCCCAGAATATTATACCATATGTCATTATAGAGTGGAAATATGCAAAATAAACTAATTTTCTTATGTTAGGATCACTACAACTTGTCATAATTCTAAGAGCAAAGGTTGCCGAGCCTAGTTTTCGTAGGAGAATATTAATATGATCCTTCCAGTTTAATTTATTGTCCATGGATATACCTAAAAATTTTGTAAATTCAACTTCAGTTATTTCACAATTATTTGTTGCTACTTTTATTGAGTTCAAATTGGCATTCTTTGTCTGAAACTGCATGAAGTGAATTTTATCACAATTGACTGACAAGCCATTGGCTGAAAACCAGTGAAGTTACGACACTTTTTAATTTTTTTCGCGAACGTCGTCATTCCCGCCGCCTCACTCACGTAGCGGATAAGCATCTCACTTGGCAGCCCTCATGAGGACATAATGTATCCTGTTTTAATTTATATACGTCTTTTTGGTATGACCTTTGAATGGTGTAGGAAATCATAAGTGACAAAGACTTAGAGCAGAAATTGACGTGGCTAAAAGGAGGGTTAGGTGGGTACGAAGATAATAAATGTTAAAAATATCGACAGGAACCTTCTTTGGGATGTGTTTAGCACACAAAATAATTCACTTTAATTGTATGAATGGTATAGGAGCGCCTAAGAGCAAACCTTATAACTCGCAGTTTGTTTGAAAAGATTCAGTACATACGAGCTGAAGACTATCGCGTACATTGCCTTTTATTTATATGGATTGAAGCCAGGTGGCAATTGCCATTTTAATTAATCAGTGGCGATTTTCTGGTTGAGGAATTCCATATTGGCGTCAATCACGCGGCTGTAACACGCAGCAGGTGCCGATTTGGCGGGGAAGAGAGAACCTAAACGTGTGAAATATTATCTGCCCCAGGGCGTCGACTCTTCTGGAATTTCGAAGGCCGCTTCTCCCTCCACGAAATATGAAGAAAACCGCCAGCCAAGTTGGACGTTTGATTTCGGCCGGGGATCGTGTGATCCGCCATCCACCCTCATTGTGAGTTTATGTGGACTGTTGGCCAAAGAGGAGACGCGATGGAAAAATAAGTGAGTGGGGAAACGAATTAGGATTGCAGGAGAGTGCGCGGTAGTTGGGCCACCGCAAGTCGGGAATGAAAGATTGAAGTAGGAAGATGGAGAGGAAATGATAGAGAAATCAGTCAGTGGAAAATAAATTTTGAAGATGGAGGAAATCAGAGGCGATTAGAGAGTGAGTCGCTGTCGGGAATAGAAGTTTGAAGTAGGAAGGTGAAGATGCGAGGAGGTATAGAGAATTAGTCAGCACTGAGTCACATTTTGAATAATCAGAGGAAATGAGACCCGACAAGTGAGCTTTGTCGTAGTAACAATCTTGCTGGCGTAAGAGAAGGAAAGAAGACCGACGACATGGTAGCGGCAATGTGGCTTCCACCCGTCAACGTAATCGCGGAACCAGAATTCTTGGAAGGAAGAGCCAGGAAGTGGGACGCGAAGTTCGGGAGGTAGCCCAGGTAACCGAGCCAGAACCAACGAAGGAAGCAGCTGTCTCACAAACAAGGAAACTAGGTGTGTCAGTGCCAATTAATGCATAAAAATGCATAATTACTATTTTTTGCTGCACTACAATCCCCACATTCATGACGCCGTATTAGTTTGAGTCACTTGTTGAGTTAGTTGTGGCATATTAATTGATCCCGAATTTATATTTAAATGTCTTTGTTTTATTTTTAAAGTAATAAATTTGTCCTTATTTAAAATTTAATATTAGATTTCCCCCCAGTTCCCATTATAGCAGAAGTGAAGTGCACAGATGCCGAGTGAGATGTTGTAAGCGTCTCTCGGAGTCTCCGATATTTGCAGTCCACTTTACGGACGCCTCGGAGGGACAGAGACGATTCACCTCGGGCGAAGTGGAGTTCTGCTCTGTCAAAGACATTCTTTCCTTCTGGAATCCAGGAGGTCGCGCGTGAACTGAATGGGAGACGCTACTGCACTGTGCAGATGAAGAAGCGATTCCGCGGAACTATTTAGAAGCGCGTAGTTCGGCCTCATAACCCAACTAAATCACTCTATTTTCCCTTCGAACGGCGATCAATAATTCATGTCCGGGGCTCGCGAAGAATGGAAAGTTGGCGCGAGGTAACTCATTCATAACCCCCCTGCAACGCAAACATTTACCTGAGAGTTGAGGTAATCTCGATGGGGAGACGCGCAGCCCAGGCCGGATTCTGCTCCTTGCGTAGATAAATATTGATAGAGACATTCGTATTTCCATCGTGAGGGTGGGGCATAAAGGTATGCAGAGTGTTCTAAGAGATAACCGTTGTTCCCCTTCGTCGCAGCAGCAGCAGCAGACTGCGGCTGCACGCAGTAATGGCCTCCATCCGTCACCCTCATTCTCCGCTATTTTATTCATACGAGTCGTTGCGTTTCGTGATTCGGGTAATGTCTGATGTTAGATTATCAGGAAAAAAGTTTCTTTTCCGGGCTGGGCAGGGAATGAGGAGGGGAAGATGCGTAGTTTCCGTTCTTTTATTCTCAAGCAGGCACGCACGGACACGATCACCGCTGTACCAGGAACCGGAGCCCTCGAGATTGCTCCCACAACCGTCTTCCTCCCATCACGTCATCCCTCTCCTTTGTGGTCGTATTTACGTACACTTTTCAAATAAAATATCCAGAAAACATATACGTTTCAACCTCGTTAAAACCTCTGACGTTCTTTGGTGGAGATTTGTAGGGGACATTAAAACGCTAACGTTTTTTTTATATAGTAACTTGCAGCACGAGAGTGAGCCTGAAGGAAGCAATTGCCATTAAATAGCATAGGAAGGAAGGTAGAGCGATGTAGGCAAGGATTCACTAGTTTTTATGGAAGGGGTGTAAACAGACTACATTAGGGTTATCCCGAAACAGACAACTTCCCCTTAATACCATAGGAAGGAAATTGAAAAGAGGGGAATGCGGAGGTAGAACAAGGTAGCCAACGGTTAACTAGGGTCACCGGGCTGTGGTTTAAGGATCCTACCCGGTGTTTCAACTGAAGAGATGCAGGGCAAAACCCTAGAAAGCTTGCATCAGGTAGATCGGGCATTGGGTACTATTCTCACGCCTTTCCGAATGACGGAAGACGAGTTTGCTGTCGGGTTGCAGCATTCCCTTCTCTGTGTCTCCATCAGTTTTAGGAGGCAGTTGGCCGACTGATCCAATGGGATCGGCGGAGAACTCTTGCCATATGCCCAAGGTCTTCGACCCCAGTACATATACCTCCCAAAATAAGTGAATGTGTCTCGGCATGTGAGAACTTTGAAAAAAACCAGAGAGTACGAGGCATTCCCGGCATAATCAGGTGAGCCCAGCAGTCACTCTGGGGAGAAATGCCTGCGAGAGAACTTTTTTTTGGGTCAATAGGCTACATGATGGTGATCGTGAAAGAGGCAACTCCTTCCCCTTTAACAGCATAGGAAGGGGATTAAAAAGGGGGGATTTGGAAGGTAGCCAAGGGTTGACTAGGGCCCCCGGGCTATAGTTTAAAAATTCCTCGGGTTATCCTTTAAGGACCTTACCCGGTGATTCACCCACATGATATGCAGGAAAACCCCTGGAAAAGCTGCATCAGGTACCTGGGGCTATTGGGTACTTGTCTCACGCTCTTCCGGATGACGGGAATGCAGTAAATTCACAGCACTTGCCTTCTCCATACCTGGGCCAGTTTAGGAGCCGGCTGGCTGACTGTTCCAATAGAATCATGCCAAAGATCTGTGAGCCCTAAACATGAACCTCTCAAAAATTACCAAAGTGTCTGAGCTTTTGAGTACGTAATTAGCCAGTAAGAGGACGAGGAATCTCCTAAGGCTAGCACCATCAGCACTCTGGGGAGAGACACCTGCGAGAGCTAAGATAAGCTTGCTCATGGTACCATTCGTCAAGCATATGTTATAAACCCTATGAAAAACTGCGAGTTTTTAAGTGGAAATATAGAGAATCTTTGACGAAGAATGAACGTAGAATTTAGGTTAGAGGGATCTTTGTTGAGTTGATATGTCTTTGGGGAATAAGAAGAAGTATGAAAAAAAAAGTAAAGTGTGGTTTGCGTATTGTAAAATTTATTTTTAAAAACATTTAACGCAACAGTTCGTATTCTATCTTAATCATAAGTACCTTAACTTCTAGTTTTGCTTATATTATTAACCTAAAGACCCTCTGTAAGACCTTCACGAGCAATATTCGATTTGAGGTTAGTAACACAGTTCCATACTTCCTAGCAGTCGCTCTATGACTTTCAACTTCGACCTTTATGTTTCCGATCGGTTTGCAAAATTTGTATTCGTGTGACCTTACGTTATTTTGTTAACCCCATCAACCTTTCCACGCCTTATTTCAATTGTACGTCCTTCACCGTTTCGCTTGCTTTTTTTCCCGGAACATGTTGAACGTCAACGCCGCTCCAGGCTCGCCAACTGTCACGATTCAATGTCGCATGCAGCTGATGGAATTCCCTTGTAATTGCGCCCTGTAGTAAAGTGAATTCACGCGGAAGGAGCGGAACTCAATTAAACACAATTAATTAAAAAACTTAAAGAGGATACGTATGATTATACGGAAAATATAATTAAGCGATATAAGATCGAGAGCCTGGACCCTGAGCCGGAGAGATTACAATAATATTTCTTTAATTAATAAACTTTAATGTGTGAAATATCATTTAAATTTGAAAAAGCGTCATAAAATTCCTAAAGATATTACGAAAGTATAAATATGTACGGAAACGTCATGGATTATTGATTAATAATATATTTCTGCTAACTTGGGCATTAATAATATAGTAATAACATTTTTTCTTTATTTTAATGAAGACGGTCGATAATTATGAATTAGTAAGTAGAGATGGTAGTCAGCAGCAATTAGAATTGGAGGGCATGTATATAAAGCAGAAATCAAGAAAGGATTTAGGCAAGGATGCAGTCTGTCGCCCATGCTGTTTAGCTTATATATAGAACAGGCGTTAAAAGAAAGTTTAGACGGAATATGGAAAAGAAATCAAACTGCAAGGAAAATAAATAAAAACTCTACGCTTTGCCGATTATATTGTGGTATTACTGGAATCATACGAAGAGTTGAAAATCATACTAAATTGCATGAACGTGATTCAGGAGAAAGAGTTTAATAGAAGGAAAACCAAGCTAATGGAATGCAGTATGAGAAATAGTGGAATAACAAAGAGTGTTAGATTTGCGAAGGGATAATTTGAAGCAAGTTAAGGAATGTTGCTACTTGGGAAGTGTAATAACCACAGTAAGATAGCACAGGCAAGAAAATATAATTTACTTACAGGTAATATAAGTCTGAATATTAGGACACAGCTGGTATAATATTTCGTATGGAGCGTGGTGTTATATGGCGGCGAAACGTGGACGATAGGAGTTGCAGACAGAAAAAAATTAGAACCTTTCGAAGTGTAGAGAATACTGAAATTCAGGTGGGTGGATTGAATCACTAACAAGGAAAATCTAAAGAGAATAGGGGAAGAGCGAACAATATGGAGGACGTTGACCAAGAAAAGAGATAGATTAATAGGCCACATTTTGATACAAGAAGGTCTTATAAGAGATCAAGGATGGAGTATGCTAAACAGGGAAGATGTGGTATATTGTAGCTATGTAAAAATGAAAACGCTTGCATAGGATAGATTAGCATGGAGGGTTGCGGGAGATCATTCTTATTACTGAATACCACAACAACAACAACAAGTTAAGAAAGTAAATGGCATTAGACGTATTTAAAGAACTGTGGAGGACAATTAATGGCATTGTAGTTCGGTATTGATGCACATCGTGTTCTGACTTCCCCTCTGTAGTCTACTCGCTTTCAGTAATTTATTTGGAATGATAAAATTATGGTACCCTAGCGTCATGTTTTTCAATTAATTTACATAGAACCGGGGAATTCCTTAAATCAGGATGTCGCGTAGGGGATTCGCGCAACACCCACACCAGAAAAGTCCCGCGGTTTTTTCACGAGGTCTCCACCTTCAGGACTTCTTTAGGGAAACTGATTGTGTGACCACACACGAGCAGATATCATGGCAGATCTGATCGGCCGACCAATCGCCGGATCGGAACGCAGATATATTTGTCTGAACGACCAAATCTGCGTTGCGTCTTCACGTACTGAACACATCTCAACAACTGACGGTCGTCAAGCGTTGAAAGTCAGCCAGAATCAGATTTACGTGCATGTTCAGATTCGTAATGGCTACCCAATTTTATCATAATAGAAGTTTTAAAGTGTCAGTTGTTGGATCCTTTCTTCCTTTTCCTCCTTGTCTCTACAGCTCATTGAGGGCCTGGGCCTACCGAGTCGACTGCGGACTGTCATCTTGTATGACACATTACGAATTTGGAGTGGCACGTGGTCCAGTGTATCAATACTCCAGCGGTTTTAATCCCGGTCTTCGTGAACATTCAGTTGTTGGATACATGGTATTAAATGAGCCAGAATCGATTATTACAATTTTAAAATATAATATACTTTTATGTCAACAACCAAATTTTTATAATTTAAGCCAGTGATAAAAAAACCTTTTTTCCTCTAGAAATTAAAAAAAAATTATGCGAGCCGCATATAAGAAACTTTAAAATAATAACGGTGACAGTTACAAATTATCTCTCTGTTAACAAAATGAACCACCCAGGGGTCCCGGGTTCAAATCCTGGCATGGGCTTGGGTGTTTTGTGTAGTCATGCTCTCGAAAACCGCCGGAGCATCAATACGCTTGACCAGGTGTCGCTCCAAATTCGGAATGTGTCACGCAAGATGGCAGGCAGTCCGCAGTCGATCCGGTAGGCCCAGGCCCTCAATGGGCTGTAGAGCCAAAGAAGAAGAATTAACGAAATGAGTGAATTATGTTCATTCTTTTTACACGTATCTTTGTTAATCAAAGTTTCCGGAATATAATGCCAAAAATGCATCAGTTCTTTCCGTTTGTATTTTTAAAAAAATGATTCGATAAATTCGTAACAAGCCAATATCTCTTTAATTGATTAACTCGTGATTTGTCTCAATTAAATACGCGAATTTATCACGACACTTTATAAATATTACCTTTTTAAGTCATGAATTATTATGAATTTATTTTGGGGCAGATAGGCATAAATTACTTTAATTGAATTCCAAGTATTTATTACAATTAAGTAAGATACAATCTATTACTGAAGCCATCTTGACATCTGGCAGAGGACAAATGTATTGCGTATACGAGAATTCTATTTTATCATATGGTATTATATTTTGGGGCAACTCAGTAGGCATAGATAAGATTTTTATTAGTCAAAAACGTGTTATTAGAGCAATATGTGAGGCAGGTTTCCTCACGAACTTCTTGCAGAACTCTGTTCAAAAAGTTAGGCATTTTCACTTTGACGTGCCAATACATTTATTCATTGATGTTATTTGTAATCACAAATAGGATGCACTTATTTTTGAATAATACTGATATTCATCCCTTCAATACAAGGAACAAAAATAATCTGTATAAAAAATGTAAAACATTGTCAATTGCACAGAAAGGTGTGCATTATTCAGGGATAATCCATCTTCAACATAGAATTAAACAGTTGTCCGATAATCAAGGTAAATTTAACACTGAATTACGCTCATTTTTGCTTAGCCACTCCTTCTATTCAATAAAGGAATTTATAGAAGAATCGGAGAAGAGTAATTAATTAATTAGTTTATAATACAAAAATTTGTTATAAGTATATTTATCTTTTATACAATAAAATAATGTAATAAATGTACACCCTGACCCATTCCACATCCTTGAAGCTTAGCTTCTTTACAGGATCTACGGAATATGATTATTATTATTATTATCTACACGACCTTCAGATTTAGCGGCAGATATCTGCACGAGTGTGTCATATCAGGTCCACCAACAGCCAGTGGTCAATGGAACAATGAAGCAAAGTACAAGGTGCAGGAAGATGGTTTATGAATGAGTGTTTGTAATGAGGAGAGCGAACGTACATGTGGACTGTTGGTAGAATGGCGGCTGTAGTTTGGGGCAGACTGTACTGTAGTGTAGTGTACGAGTGCCTGTGCATGGGGCCGGGTGATTATTGCGGGGCTAAACGGGCCGTCCGCGTGGGGCAGGACACGTACATCACCCTGGGCGGCACGCGGGGGCGGGGGTGAGGGCGAGGGGCTGTTTTATTGCCCGGAGGGATGACGACGAATATCAGCCCCGAGAAATTAGTTCCGTGCGCGTTTCCTCGCAGCAGCTCTCGCCCGGAATGGCGTGAAAATTTGGCCTCCCGCAACTCTCGAATGCCAATTGCCTCCGCTACTCATTACGGCTGTAAACGTCGGCAGAAATATGGCGCATCACGTCATCCAGGGAACTGACTTCATTATATTCTCCTTTACTGTGACGGGCTTTCATTATTATTATTCTCACAAAATGACTTTTAATTACACTGGTCACAATAGGAGAATGGAACGTCAAATAGAATGCGAGTTAGGAAAAAAGATCAGTTTGGTTTTAGGAAGAATATAGGGACAAGGGAAGCTATATTGACTTAGCGATTAATTTTAGAAGACAGGATACGAAAAAACCGGCCTACGTTCATGGCATTTGTGGATTTAGAAAAAGCGTTTGATAAAATGAACTCGAACACACTGATAAGGATTTTGAAGAGCACTGGAATAAAATATCGAGAAAGGAGGCTTATACGTAACCTACAATACAGAAGACAGGCAGCAGTAATTAGAATAGAAGACCAAGAAGAGAAAGCCGTAATCAAGAAAGGAGTAAGACAAGGATTCAGTCTGCCGCCCATGCTGCTTAATTTATATATAGGACAGGCGATGAGGAAAGTTAAAACGGAATATGGAAAAGGAATCATACTGCAAGGAGAATTAATAAAAACCTTACGCCTTGCCGACGAAATTGTACTATGAGGGGAGTCAGAAGAAGACGTAGAAACCATAATAAATGGCATAAATGTAGTCCTGGATAAAAAGTTCAATATGAGGATTAATAGAGGGAAAACCTAGGTAATGGAGTGTAGTATGGGAAACAGTGGAATAAGATCAGTAAGGGAAAATTTTAAGGAAGTAAAGGAATTCTGCTACTTGGGAAGCGTAATAACTAGGAATGGTAGAAGTATAGTAGACGTAAAGAGTAGGATAGCACGGGCAAGGAAGGTTTTCGCGAAAAAGAGGGATTTACTTACGGGAAATATTTGTGTGAATATGGGTGTGAAACGTGGATGATAGAAGTTGGGGGAAGGAAAAGAATAGGAGCCTTTAAAATGTAGTGCTAGAAGGCGAATGCTGAAAATCATATGGGTGGATAGAATCACTAACAAGGAATTTATAAACAAAATAGGGTAAAAGCGAACAATATGGAGGACGTTGACTAAGAAAAGGGATAGATTTATAGGCCACGTTTTAAGACACGAGGGTTTTGTAAAATTAGCATTAGAGGGAAGTGTGTGGGGTAAGAACAGGAAGACATCCGCTAAGCAGATTAGGGAGGATGTGAGGTGTATTAGTTACAAGGGAATGAAAAGGTTTGCGCAAGATAGGTTAGCATGGAGGATTGCATCAGACCAGTCTTAGGACTGAATACCACAAGAAACAACTGACATGTTCGTAAAAAAAACACGTCCTTTTATTTATTATAGCATTATACACGAACTTTAGGAATCTCAGGCCATTATCAACACTTAGGACATTACTCGTTAAAAAATTCACATCCAAATTGGTCATAAATATTTTCCATTTTTATTTTTCGAATCCGTCTTTATTATTCTGTACGTTACAATTATTTAATTTATGTAGAGATACATTGTGAATTTTCTTTCATAGATTGTAAATACAGCTGTCTCTTTCGTCTATTATTGATCTTAATGTTATTTCATTTTATGATCCTTAGTAAGCAAAAATATACCTAGACGTTAAATGCTTTACCCTTTCATTATGCAGAGAAGACGCGATTACGTGTTCCAAGACCTGATTTTTATTTTAAATAACTATGTCCTGTTGTGATAACTGGACCGCGGCAGTAAAATTTCCTACCCTCGTTTTTGTTCCAGCTCAGTCAATACTCCAACTTCAGTTTTTACAAATTTGTTCTTCCAATTTTTGTTATCTTCCATAATACAATTTTAAGTGCATTATCCTCGTTGTTTTTGTGGTAAACGGTTCTAAGTCTGGTCTGATGCAACTGTCCATGCTAACGAATCCTGCGCAAGCCTTTTCATTACTACATAGCTACTACATCCAACATCCTCCCTAATTAACTTAGCGTATTCCTTCCTTGTCCTCCCTCCTCTGTTCAGTTCTTTCTAGTTCTAATTTTACAAAGCTTTCATGTCTCTAAACGAGGTCTTCTCTTGGTCAAAGTCCTCTATATTCTTCGCTCTTATCCTATTCTGCAAGGAACTGCTCGTTAGTTACTCTATCCACACATCTAATTCTCCCATAGCACCATATTTCAAAGGATTCTGTTCTTTTCCTTTCTGCAAATCCTGTCGTCCACGTTTCGCACCCATATAGCGCCACACTCCATACGAACATTTTTAGCGACAATTTCCTAATATTTAGACTTATATTTCCCCCAAGTAAATCCTTCTTTTTTTCCAAAAACCTTCCTAGCCTGTGATATCCTTGTCTATTTATTATGCTTCCCAAGTAGGAGAATTCCTTAACTTCCATAAAAATATCCCTAACCAATTTAACAGCCTTTGTTATTCCTCTGTTTCCCTTAGAACACTCCTCTATTTCTCTATTTATATACTAAACTCTTTCTCCATGATCACTTTCATGCCATTTATTATGGTTTGCAAGTCTTCTTTTGACTCCCCTAATTGTAGAATATCATAGGGAAACGGTAGGTGTTTTATTTCTTCTCCTTGCAGTGTGATTCCCTTTCCATATCCCGTTGTAACTTTCTTCATCGCCTGTTCCATACGTAAGTTAAACAGCATGGGCGACAGACTGCATCCTTGTCTTACTTCTTTCTTGAATAGGCTTTTCTTTTCTTGGTCTTCTATTCTAATAACTGGATGTGCTAGTTATGGTGAAATGAAAAGGCTTGTACAAGATATGTTAGCATGGAGGGTTTCATCAGCCCAGTTTTGAGAATACACTACAATCACTACCAATATTGTGGTTAAATTTGACAATATTTTACAAGTAGCAAATATGTATAGATACTGTTGCAAGGCAGCAGTTATTAAACTCAACTCTGTACTGAGGATGTACACTTAACTGTATATTCCAATATTCATTTTAACAGAAATAACGAACCGTATCTCGTCTACATATAGTTAGTTGCTAACATATTTATATACAAATTGGTGAGATTTATTATTCGACAGGTTTAAATATACGTATTCGGGGAAAGTTGATTAGAAAAGACTAATTAGGTTGACCTCGTTGGAATTATAATTACATCTTCTTCATTATTATTGGCGTGGAACATAAGTAGCCGAAATTCTTTTTTACATTCATGAATAAGTGTAGTTTATTGGAGAAACTTGCAGCGCGCTGATAAAGGAACGCATGAATTAATTTGCGGAACAACTGAGGCAAGCGCCAATAGGAAGCTATTTGTTACACTCGAACGAGATCGTTTCGAATTAAATAAATTACAGAGTCTCGGAATTGAGATCCCTCCGCGTCCCGTTTTATCTTTTCCTTCGCATCTCGCGAGGTGGGAGAAGATGGGTACTCGGCAATGAGCCGTGTCGAAGCAACTAAGACGGACGGTTCGAGAAAGAAAGAGAAAAAAAATATATACAGGACGCGACTGAAGTGTGGGCAGGGGAAATTCAATTAAGTAACCTCCCTCTCATTCCCCGAGCGACTGTAAAGTGGATGAGGTTGCTGATAAGATAACGCTGCTGCAGAGAGCAGTAGTAGCGCGTCAATACAGCATCCAGCATCCGAGCTTTACGGAAATTCATTGTCAGAGTCCAACCTCGAGAGTCCTCCATTACTCAATACGCATTAACAGGCCATATTTTAATCAGTTATGATGTAGAAAGGTTCAACATTACTTAAATTAATATTAAAAATACAGCAAATTTTTATTCATCGCGCAGAAAGAAAAACTTCAAGTCCTACAAAAAAATCAAGCCATCAATAAAATATTCTAGGAATTAAGAATAGACTACCAACTTTTTAAGCAAGAATATCCGGAATTATCCAATTTCAAAAATCCCTAAGCATTTAGCTTAAAACCCGGCGAGTTAATAGGAGGCAGCTCTCTCAAGTTCCATCCGGTTTGTAAATGAGAGGCTTCCTCGACGATGGATCGGCCGTACGGGACAAACTGATTGAACCTTACATCACCGGCCTCCAAGGTCACTGAACGTTAGTTACTCCAAGTGATTTTTTTTTCTTGTTGGGTTGTTTCTGTAGAACTCAGTTTACTATGTCCGTTCTCGTCCAGTAACCAGGAAACCGCATGACGTCGGGCGTGGAAGAAGTAATTCAATACATGTTTGGTAAAATGTGAACACCACACTGACATATGCCACTCATATAAAGGCAGCTGTAAGTGGCAACTAAATCTTTATGTAATTTTTTTTTATTACAAAATTTATAACTCTGAAAACGGTTCAATAACACCGCGATTGTTCGGCAACGCAACGCAGCTTCACTCACGTTTTTCATTTTTTTATGAGCTGTTATTGTTTCATTAAAAACTAGGCACCTAATCATTGTAATAATTATGAAGATGACAGAAATAAAATATAGAGAAAGAAAAATTTATCCATGACGTCTACAGATAGAAGTCAGGAGAAATTAGAATTGAAGGGCAAGAAAATAAAGCAGGAATCGAGAAAGGACTTGGAGAAGGATGTAATCTATTGCCCATGCTCTTTAACTTATATATAAAACATGTGATGAAGAAAGGAATATGGAAAGGGAATCAAAATTCAAGAAGAGTAAATAGATACCCTGCGGTATTAGGGGAGTCATAAGAAGCCTTTGAAAACGTAATATATGGCATGAGCGTGATCCTGGAGGAAGAGTACACAATGAGGATTAACCAAGGTAATGGAGTGTAGTATGGGAAATAGTGGAGTAGCCAAGGCTGTTCGATTGGGAATGAATACTTTGGAGGAAGTTATGGAATTCTGCTATTCCTGAAACATGATAATTAGAGTAGAACACCACAGGCAAGGAAGAGGAATTAACTTACTACTAATATAATAATGAATATTTGGAAATCATAATTAAAAATGCTCGTATGGAGTGTGGCGTTAAATGGGTGTGAAACGTGGACTGCAGGAAGGAAAATAATAGAAGGTTTCGAAATGTGGTGTTATAGGAGGATGAGATAGAACCACTAACGAGGAAGTTCTAAGGAGAATAGGGGAAGAGAGAACAATATGGAGGACGTTGACCAAGAGAAGGGATAGAATAATAAGCCACGTTTTAAAACATGATTGTCTTGCTTAATATGCATTAGAGTGATGTGAACAGAAGAGGGTGGTCAAGGATGGAATGCGCTAAGGAGATTAATGGGGATGTGGTAGCTATGTAGAAATGAAAGTTCTTGGTCAGTGTTAGGAACAGTTTTCCAATTTAAGCAAACTATTGGTTTGTTATATGGATCCTTGTAATTTATTATTTTAAAAATAAATTACACGTGTCCGTTTCCTTTTAGTAACGTAATTAGTGTTTGAATTCATCTTATTTTTACCGAACTAATTTAATTTGCTTTTTTTGCTAAAATGGTCATCTCTTAGCTTTTTGGATCTTCAAAGGCTAACAAATGTATTTTCTGTTTTTTATCGAACCATATGATTACGTTGGTACGTGTAGAAAACTGAGAGAGATTTTCTTACTTTTGGAATCTATAGTAGGATCTTTGGAGAGTTGTTGGAATAAAATATTTTTCCTGGGAATGTGTTGTAATAAGTAAACTTCTGATACTATATTAGGGGCAGTGAATTGGGAAATGAAGGAAACGTTATTTATTAATATTTAATGATCACGATATTATTTTGGTGATAGTAAATACGAGAATTGAGGAAGCTGTCTGATTGCGTCACTGCTTGACGACTTATTGATTAGTGCTGCAACATCCTGCCATTCCCGTTTTGTAACATCAACCATTCCAGTGACGTATTACGGGTGTATGGTAATTAAAAAATATATATAATTGAACTCGTGTTTATAACGATGAATATTATGTTCAAAATAGTTCGTCTACTTTATTTATGGGAGTAGGATCTTATGCCTTACCTAAACGAATTGGAATACTATCTGGAAAGACAAAAACTACAAGTGAGTGTTTGATATAAGCCCGTTCATTGTACGTGTTTAATATCTGGGGATGTGACGTATAGGTTTATCTGTTGTGCAGTTTTTGTAGTTTGATTTAAATCAAAGAAAAGTAAAACCAAATGAGGTAACTAAGACAACTCGTTGCTCTTACTTGGCGCCCAACGTGGGGCTCGAATCCACTACCCTTCAATTGAGAGTTTCGTCCTATATCTCGTATGTTCGACGTTAATTTAATGAATTATTACAGAGCCCGTTTCGTCGGACAGTGAACGCTAATCAACTTCACTTTTAATATATTTTTAATGAGACTAGACCAGCGGGAATTGTCTGGCCCCGGGGCCTGCGCTTTCATGGCATAAATTGCAAATATATGAACATGTTATTCCATCCGTGACGCATGATTAATTAATTTTATACGGGCACCACGAATTAATTTATAAAATACACTAAATATTTCAGTGGACGTTTAATTATAATTTGTTAGTTTGCTACACGTGCAAAGGCCAGGTACCGTGGGTTATCGCCGGTTAGTTGGTTTTCCTATTTATCGGAAACGTTTAAATTGCTTTTTAATTCAATGTTAATTAGTAAATGTTTTGAAGTTTGTCACAAGCTTTGACCCTAGTTCGGTTTCAATGCATTTAGCGAATTCAAATGTGGAGTCTATGAATGTTTGTGTAACGCGCCGAAATAATATTGCAATGCACTGACGAGGCCAGCTAATGAGGTCTTTATGTTGTGTCGGCATCCAAATATATGATAAACATAAACTGAGCGAGAATGTACATGTGTGGCTGCGGAAGTAGTATTTTTCCCAATTGTAAACGGAGATTATTTTGAAAAATTTCTGTTATGAACGAGGCACAAGACTGAGTCGCGCAAAAATCAGTGAGAGAGAGAGAGATATGAGGGGGAGGGGGAGAGAGAGGCTGTGTTTTATTTTTGATCACCCAGTATCCGTACCGAGTCCTGGGGGGATTATTCTCTCTCCCTTCCCGACACGTGTCATGGACCCTGCCTGACACGTCTGTCACGGTATCACCTGCGCCACCGCTACAAACACTAACTTGCAAGCCTGCAAAATGTCTTCAACGGAAAATTATTTATCGGTAAACAAATACTCAGGAATATAAAATTATTTTATCCGCATCAAATATTTTCCATCTTCCACGTTGGGCTCAAAATTTGAAAAAGAAATTTTCAAAATACATTCCCGGTTCTTGAGGAAAGTGATTAAATTATTTTTCACATTCATCTGACTTCATCGAAAATAAATACGTAAAGCATCATAATTTTCCAGAAATATAATTACGTTTAATGGAAAGAACTGCGCACACTGTAGCGACTACCGTTACTTTTCTTCAAACCTCATCACTTTCCACAGTAAATTATTATAAATAAACAAATAAGGTATTACAAGTAAGTTACCTTAGAAAAAGATAGTAAAAGAATTAATGACCTTTTACAAACTTTATCCTCTAAATTTAATTAGTAACAACGTTTCTGTATACCATTATGCCTTCTTCAGGTTTTCTTCCATAACAGTATCAAAACATAAGAATATTCTATTGTTATGTTATGATACTGTTGAGAAATAATCTTGAAGAAGGCATCAAAATATGCCGAAACGTTGTTAATAATTAAATTTAAAGAATAAAGTCTGTAAAAGAGACAGGCTGTGCATGTTGTGTTCAAGTGACCTTTTTAATTAGCTCGATCCAACTGCGAGAGAAAGCACAATTTATAGCGAGCGAACGTCTAGACACGCAAGGTACACGTGCCTGGGCGCTGCTAATGGCCGACCCAGAGCGGGAAATCGCGTAACTGTGATTGGCGGCTGAGGTCAGGTGATTGTGCTTCTACAAGACGGCGTAAACCTGGGGGAAAGATGAATTTTTGTCGTCGACGAGATGTGGTGAGGGCAAGTCGTGTTTGGTGGCCTCACGAGCATTCGCGACCACACGTAGCGGTTTGGCTATCGAAACAAACAGGTGGTGATATATCATGACGTAGCTGACGTCCGCCTAAAGTGATTTTATTATTTTACTACGTGGAATAGCGATTTTTCGGGCGAGCGGTAAGTGGAGGAGTAGGACGTTTTGTGGACTGTGCAGTTTAGCAGCCACGAGGCGTATGAACGACTGGCAAGTAAGCCACAGTATAAGTTCGCTTGGCGTAAATAGAAACGCGAATAGTAGCGGTAATATTGTATTCCGACGGATTTGTGAAATTGATTAATAGACGAGTGCTAGGAAAGTTGAGTGTAATGACCATGCCCTACTATAGATAATTATCCTTGTCTCTGATTTTAATTAAACTGTTTGTTTAAACTTTTGGTATTATTTCTGTAAAAAATACTTGGTACTCATATGTTCTCCCCCTTCGAGGAAATAAATCCTAATCGACGTGAGCTGAGCGGCCGGAAGAAAGTAGTTTATGTTTTTATATATCCAGAGAAGAATTTCATACTTAGTATATTTTTAACCCGTTCTTGAAATTTTTTTAGAGAAAGAAACAAACCACTCAGTCTGTCGCGAAACGCCACTTTACAAACGCGTATGAAGTTTAAATTGAGTTTACTTGGTGTTTAGCCTGTGTGGAAAGTTGCAGACAACAGCGCCTCTTGAGAACTCTAATCCCCTGTGAAAGTAAATCAAGTAGTGATGCAAGCTTTCTTTGCTCAGGCTTAGGGGCGAATTCAGGGGATTTACCAGATTTCGTGTTGATAAACTTGGGTGTCAGGTGAAGAGAGAGGGGGAGTGAGAGAGACTGGTTGGGGGAAAGGGGTGGGTGCGTTCTTTTGCTTTTCATCGACGCAGACGAAATATTTATAAAGTATAGTTAAATTCTGTTCTTATAGAATAGAATCGTTTGAAATGTGGGGCTACGGGAGAATGAGATGGGTGGATAGAATCAATAACCAGGAAGTTCCAAGCAGAATAGGGGAAGAGCGAACAAGATGGAGGACGTTGACCAAGAGAAGAGATAGATTACCTTGCTCTACCATCCACGTTCTCCTTTTCTATCCCATCCTATTGTATTATAGGGTAGCGACAGCAAAGTGACCTGCCTTTCTAAAGCAATAAATACCTTGCTCTACCATCCCCTTTCCCCTTGTATATAGGACAGGCGATGAAGAAAGTTAAAACGGAATTTGGAAAAGGAATCATACTGCAAGGATAATGAATAAAAACCTTACGCCTTGCAGACGAAATTGTACTATTAGGGGAGTCAGAAGAAGACGTAGAATCCAAATTAAATGACATGAATGTAGTCCTGGATAAAGAGTTCAATATGAGGATTAATAGAGGAAAAACCAAGGTAATGAAGTGTAGTATGGGAAACAGAGTAATAAGAAAGGATTTTAGACTGGGAAGGGATATTTTGACAAAAGTTAAGGAATTATGCTACTTGGGAAGCGTAATAACTAGAGTAAGGCAAGGAAGGCTTTCGCGAAAAAGAGGGATTTACTTACGGGAAATATTTGTGTGAATATTAGGAAATCGTTGCTAAAAAATTTTGTATGGAGCGTGGCGTTATATGCGTGCGAAACGTGGACGATAGGAGTTGGGGAAAGGAAAAGAATAGAATCATTTGAAATGTGGTGCTATAGGAAAATGCCGAAAATCATATGGGTGGATAGAATCACTAACAAGGAATTTCTAAACAAAATAGGGGAAAAGCGAACAATATAGAGGACGTAGACTAACAAGGGATAGATTAATAGGCCACGTTTTAAGACACGAGGGTCTTGTAAAATTATCATTTAAGGGAAGTGTATGGGGTAAGAACAGAAGAGGGAGGCCAAGGATTGAATTCGTTAAGCAGATTAGGGATATGAGAGATGTACTAGTTATAAGAAAATGGAAAGGCTTGCGCAAGATAGGTTAGCATGGAGGATTGCATCAGACCAGTCTTAGGACTGAATACCACAACAAGCAACTGTCACGATCGGTAAAAAACACGTCCTTTTATTTATTATAGCATTATACACGAGCTTTAGGTGTCTTACTCTATCATCCCCTTTCCCCTTCTCTATCCCATCCTAGAGCATTATAGGGTAGCGGCAGGAAAGTGACCTGCCTTTCTAAAGCAATAAATACCTTGCCCTACCATCCACTTTTCCCTTGTCTATCCCATCCTATTGTTTTACAGGGTAGCTGCAACAAAGTGACATATTTTTCTAAAGCAATAAATACCTTGCTCTACCATCCCCTTTCCCCTTCTCTATCCCATCATACAGCATTATAGGGTAGCTGCAGCAAAGTGACCTGCCTTTCTAAAGCAATATATAAGTAGAAGTAACTGAATAAAAATGAATTTGCGGAAGAGAAGGCATAATCCACTGCCAGCCCACGTCACTATAAGTGAGGAATAAAGCACTAGGTAAAAATAAGAAAAAAACGCTTACAGTCAATTTTATTTTTGTGATAATTTTTGGAATACCGATTAATATTTCTCTTTCGTAACTAAAGATCACAGTTAAGTATTACGAACATTTAATTATGAGTTGTTATATTTACCACGAAGACAGTTAGTTGATGGATGTGAAGACGTGTGGCAGGCCATTAACGTAGCTTAGGAATTATAAATGACCAAGTTTCGACGTCAAACTCAATTTCAGTCGCCTCTGAATACCAACCTGCCCACTGAGGATGGCTCCAAGACATTAAGGTGAAATATCGCAACGAAATAATCGGGATTCGGGAAAATATTTTTCAGAATAAAAATAAAACCAGGCGTTTGGAATATTGCAGTGTAAATCTTATGGGACGATGAGTGTGTCTTGTTGTATTCTGAGTTATGGTCGGGTGTTAATGGCAGCTACAAGTGAGGCCTTTACCATCCATCATCGCGTTGCCTGGCGCACATGATACCTAGCTTCCCTTCCCTTCCCTCCCCGTCCCTATCGATCTGGAACGTCAGTCTCAATCTCTCTCACCAGCAGGACAAACCCCCGGCCCGGCATTTACAAACGCAAACTTACAACGACAACAGATCTTGTCAGGCACGTCTTCGGTTTCACGCGGACGTGCGACTCCCTACCGTAGTTTACGTCCTGACGTCACGTGAACCACTCCTCAAGTACCAGCATGGCCCCACACTCAAACAAGTCCAATCGTCAGTCATATGAATCAGATTTTGGCAACCACAGGAACATTGACCCGCCCGGAGCGTAGTCCAAAGTCGCAGCCCCCTTATTTACGTACTTAAAATACAGATGTCTTCAGAATTTACAGAAATTCTAATCAACTTTTCGGCAAGAATAAAAGTGTTGTTGTGTACTATCTGCATTCCCGGCCATGCGCGGGTAATTATTTAATTCGACACTGATGTCAGTTAAATGGTATAGAGCGCGTTGTCAGGCCTCCCTATCCCCTGGTTCTTGTGGAGATATGTGTAATGGAACTATATCAATCTCTTCTTATTAGACATTTGTAGATACTCATCACGATACCAACATCAGAATGTTTTTTTCCCAGTTCCTACTCGTAATTACGGAGATATCTCACTGTGACGTCACTACTGCCCCCCGCTACAATCTCTAGCCGCTTACATGATGCATACTCAACACCAAAGATATCCCCAAACCTCAGAATTGTGTTTCCAATAACTTTGCAATTTTATTATGACGTCAAAAGCGTACAATTAAAAAAAACATTAATTTTAAAATACACACGTAACCAAGTTCATGGAAAACTCTCGCTTATACAATTGACAAACATTCTATTTAATTATAATGATTAAAAAATATTATTTTTGGCTTTATAAGTTTGTCTTAGGAAAACGTAGTTTGAAATCTGCCTCAGTTACTTGAAATCTAAGAAATTAAAAAAATATATTTTGTATTCTTACCATCATCCTTCCATGTGTTCGTATTTTGATTTCAAATATTATATTTCAGCTCATAAATTAGGTTAGTTTATAGAATTATATTTTTTATCAAATTTGTCAAAAACCTTACAAAGAGGAGTTAAATATTAATGACTATTTTTCACAGTAAGAAACCACCACTTTAAAATATTAACTAGGTGGTTTCCCGGCCATATCAGACTACTTATTTATATTAGCCGGGTACAGAATTTAATTCCACGACATTAATGTGATTTAAGTGGTATAGAGCGCATTGTCAGGTCTCCCTATCACCTGTTATTAACATGGGAAGATGTATGTGAATATCTTCTTCATTGCCATTTGTAGATACTCATAACGATTCCAATCCCCGGTAATTTTTTTCAATTGCTACTAGTAATTACGGAGATACCTCACTGTGACGTCACCAGTTACTCCGCTACATTCTCTATCCGTTTACGTGATGCGCACTCGGCCCAAAACCTCAAAATTGTGTTTAAAAAATCTGCAATTTTATTATGAAGTCAAAAGCATCCAATTAAAAAAAACAATATAAAATTTACAAGATTCACATAACCAAGGTCATTGAAAATCCTCACTTATCCAATTGACAAAAATATTTATTAAATTATAATGTGGAAATTTAGTTTGAATCTGCTGCGGTTACTTGAAATAACGTGTTTGTATATTGGTACATGAAATAGAATAATTTATTGAAGAATTTAATTTATAAAAGTAGTATTAACATTATTAACATTCTTCCGGATCATGTTTATACCATTTATTGTGGTTTCCAAGTCTTCTTCTGACTCCCCTAATACTGCAATATCGTCAGCAAAGCGTAGGGTTTTTATTTCTTCCCACTGTCCATATTCCGTTTTTATTTCTGTTTAATTAACATGAATACGACGTTTCGTTTCCCAATTGAGACTTCCTCAGGCATAAAATTTAGCAATTCATGTCAGTTACTTTTTAACTCTTTTCTTGGCGGCCGTAACCGTCGTAGTAAATGGTCCGCGACACAAAATTCTTCACATTTAAATACTTCAATATATTTAATAATCTTTTCGATTGAGGGATAATAATTAATATGTTACACGTGATGAGATACGGAGCACTCACAAGAGCATCGTGGGTCAGTGTGAAAAGTTTGATCACAATATATTTATACATTACGTAGTTATGTCTGTCGAAAACATTTCCATAAACGTTCCCCGCATTCCACATCCCTCAGGGACTTGAAACAGGGCTGCGTTACACACACGCGGGACCCGGAGATCAGCCGAAAACCTTCAGCTGTTGCATTAAAATTCTTCTAAACTTGATCGAACCCCCGCATAAAATCGTTTGATTTATAATAACTGTTAAATGTGGCCGCCGTTATTAGGTCGTGTATTCTGGAGCTGGCCATATCTTTCACATTTGCAGAGTCTGCCTGGAAATAATTACTTGGCGCTGCCATAGTAGCTTTATGAAGGCGTAAAGGACTTTATCGATTTCCTGATTAGCCACTGAGTTCCCTCTCAACTCCTCCAGGAAACTTCCTTCGCAGGAAGGGAGGAGGAGCCAAAGACGTCCGTCCGCACTTTTGGTTCCAAGTTGTTCTTGATTGACTTCAGAACTGGCATCGACAACACGACATACCAAAGGGAAAACATCCCATGTCTGGTGGATCTTGTTGATACTCACCGTTTTCAATGCTCCTGATGCAATTCAAGCACTTTTGCTGTTGTTGTGGTTTTAAGTCCTAGGACTTGTCTCATGAACCCCCATACTAACCTATCCTGCGCAAGCCTTAACATTACTACATATCTACTACATTCTCCCTGATCAGATTAACGTATTCCATCCTTAGCCTCCCTCATCTTTTCTTACCTCTTTCCCTCTAATTAATATTCCATATTGTTCTATCTTCCTCCATTTTGCTCATAACTTCCTTGTTAGTGATTCTATCCACCCATCTCATTCTCCTGTAGCACCACATTTCAAAGGCTCCTATTCTATTCTTTTCTGCAACTCCAAATGTCCACTTTTCGTACGCATATAATGCCACAGTTCCTAATAGTCATACATTAACCGCAAGTAAATTCCTCCTTTTTGCTTAAGGCTTCCTTGCCTGTGCTATTCTAGTTATCATACAGCACCAAGTAACAGAATTCCTTAACATCCTTCAAAATATCCCTTCCCAATCTAACATGTCCACTGTTTCCCATACTACACTCCATCACCTTGGTTTCTCCCTCTATTAATCCTCATTGTGTATTCTTCCTCCAGGATCACCTTCATGCCATTTATTATGGTTTCCAAGACTTCTTCAGACTCCCCTAATCAGTAATAATAATACATATATAAGCAATGATCAATATCTTATGTGGCCCACAGTCATTAATTTCCATTTTTCCCTTATAAATTATGAGGTCAAAAGAATACATTTTTCGAGTACTTTCCTACAAGCCTCTAGCTTCTTCGTGTGTCAGGTTCGTCAATTATTTGTTCCTCTCTTCATAACTCAATAAAACCGGTTTTTTACGAGTAATATTTTTTTATAAAATGCCTATGAACCTTTTAATATACCTTTCGTATTCTCTGACCGTATTAACCTGGATGGCGACTTCCCTAATCTATTTTTTATTTTAGGGGGGGTTGTTTAACAGGCTACACGAGGGTGACCCTGAAGAGATGTAATACGACATGTTATAGTAGTATAGATACGAGGTCTTTTGAATTAAATGAAATAAATTAACGACTAGAGTTTATATTTTGTTTCATCGACGTTTCGTAACCACAATTGGAACTTCCTCAGGTATTGTAAAATTTTCATAAAAGAAAAAAGGATAACAAATGTGTGTAAAAATCCAAGCGTGACTGCCTACGAGGGTAACTTCAACTGAAAAAAGTCCCGAATGTGGTGACGGAACGTCGAAATAATTAAATAAAAATTTGAGGTAAATTTATTTTTCATTTTATGTTCCACTCTAGATCCAAAATCGCGATTGGTGTGGCCAAATGCATGTATTTATATTGTAATCTAATTTTTTCTGCTCATTTCGTATACTTCATTATCTTTCTGTCGATGACATGTTTATGTTAATAACCCGAAATTTACAAAATAAAAAATTTAAGTCAAAGGAAACTAATATTTCAAAAGTTATTTCTCCGTTTAATTTTATAAATAGTCCCAAATAAATTTAATGCGGGTGGTTATATCGAGAACCAGGCTACTACGAGAAAATTTTACTTTTTCCAAAGTAAATCACTGTTTTTATGTGTATAAATTGACCTGTATGTAGCCATGGAAACTCTGCTTATAAGGAGAAAGTCTATAGAGCTTCTGAAGTATGCCTGATTTGTGGTAAAAATTACGGTGTTACATTTCGCTACCCTGCCCTTTATAAGACTGAGAATGCTAAAATTTTATTCAGTTAAAATTCCATGGAGATGGAGAAAGTGCAAATGTCTTCGAATCAACGTTTACGTTGACTCAACGGTTTTATGATCTTGAATCAATTTTGTGAGGAAGGAGTGTGGCACTTGGCGGAGTTTGTCTAATTGCAGGAGGACAGCGTGTGTTTTATTGGAACGGCTTTAATTACCGGTCCCCGTGTAGTCTCCGCCTCTCCTCTCCTCGCCTCGCCCTCTTATTATTGTTATTGCCGCAACTTCTCCGTTTCATATTTAGCGGCCCCTACCCCCCGGGCTGTTCTTTACTGCCAACTTTAATGCTCGCGGCAAACACCCAACAGCCAACAAACCACTAAACTTTCATCTCAACGCGGCAGGCACTTTCATCCAGTTGTTTATACTAGCGCGGCCCTCCGGGGACCGTTCCAGACTTCCGCACCTGTCGCGCGCTGATCCTCCTCTCTAATTCACCGCCTTCCCTAACCACCCTCGTCTTCAATTTACTCTCGTTCTTGCAAGTACTCGCCCAGTCCGTGAAACGCCGCGCTCGAGGACGTGCTTCAAATCCGGGTCGTCTTCCTCTCAAGGCGGCTGACAGGGTCTCAGCGGTCCACGCTACCAGGCAATCAGTAAAAAATCAACAACAGCCTTTCCTGCTTCTCTTTGAAGTTTTGATCTGTTGTGACTTCTCCTTGAAGTTCCTCAAATATTCACTCGTTCACGGTGAAGTCTCAATTACGTGTCCATTCAGCCACTTCCCCCACATAAAGGTGTTCGAATTATATCATCAGCGCTGTCATAACTTCAATCTTGACACATTTGTTAACATCCTTCTACCTAATTCTTATTCTCTACATTTTATTTACAAATATTTCAAATTTATATTGATTAAGATTAAATAACAATTTATAACATAACCTTAAACGAATATTGGGGTAATAATTATTTTAAAATGAAAAATATTTATAACATAAGAATGAAAAATCAATTTATATTTCTCAATTTACAATTAATCCTACAATTTGTTCACTTTGAAGTTATAAGCCGGCATTGTTTTAAAGATTAAAAATAAATATATTTACAAAATTTCTACACACTATATATATGCATGGGTTTCAAACTAATGGTCGTCTAAACGGGTCTTCTCAGTAAGCAGAATGACTAACACAAATCCTACTCGGAATTGGCAATACCAGGAAATCGGCAAAATGTTACAAACAGTGGTATTTACCATGCCGTCTCAGCTTGGCCTGGAACTTGCCGCTGGACCCATCTGGACGTCCGCATTGAACAGTGATGATCACTTTGGAGAACCGGACTGGATCACGCCTTCCTCCCGTTGTTTAAATGTCCACAGCCCAGGACAATCTCCAATTCTCAACTGTCCACTTCAATTGATCACAATTAATGTTCATTCTAAATTAATAATAATGCATCTTAACATCCTGTCATAATCTGTTTAATCTCCCAATAAAAAAAGGTCTCAACTATAAACTCGACATCCATAATGATTTTAATAATTTTCTTCACTTCCTTATTTTATATTCCGTCAGTGGTGGGGCTCGATTCTGTTCAATAAAAATTATTATGTCTTCTCTGGGAGCAGCCGTTAGCTCCACTCCATGGCTTTTTTTGAGGAAAAACACCATCTCAGAGATTGAGGAAAACCCCCAGTCAAGGGGGGGCCCTTAATGGATGGGCTGCAGAGCCAACGAAGAAGAAGGTAGTAGCAACTGTTGCAGCTTACACTTTCTCATTATCTATATTTTTTCTGACTGATATAATCTCGTTGTCCTACGTATTGGAATGTTTTCGTCCAAATATTCCGTCCCTTCATTCTCGTGAATTTCTTTCTCGATTACTTCCAGACTGCTGTTATTCTTTTTCTCTACGAACTCGTGTTTTCCATGTTGGTATATTCCACCTAATACTAGCTTCAACGTGAACTTCCTGCCTGGTCGAACCGCTGGGGCTTAACACTTGGAGGGACCAGAGGTGATAGGCGCGCTGCCCTAACATGGGTCCCGAGGCCTTAGAAAATCCACTCCCCCTTCGGTTTTACCCGTACAGTGACAAACAGGAAAATTCCTTATCCAGCTTCCCTAACGCTTTTTCATATAAAAGCCCAACAGACCCCTGACGTGGGCGTCGGGATAACGTCCCTGACGTATCTACCCCTCCCGCTAAGACTCTTTCTAATACAACTGGGAAGACAAGCGACGGACGTGTAACACCCCCACCACCTAATTCCATTACTATCGACAGCTGTCCAAATCCGTCGACCGTCTCCAATCGTTTCCATGACGAGAAGAAAGGTTCGCTTTCAGATCCAGAACATGACACGGCAATGCGAATTGAAGTTCTTCTGTCCACCAGAATCCATATAAATCATGACATCGTACGTTCAATGGACTCAAAAAAAGAAAAAGTTAAAAAGTAATGTTGTAGTTGTTGTGGTAATCACTCTTAAGACTGGTCTAATGCAACCCTTCATGCTGCCCTATCCTGCGTAAGCTTTACCACATCACACATCATCCCTTTTCTACTAAGCCTATTCCATCCTTGGCCGCCCTCTCCTGTTCTTTCCCCACACATTTCCCTCTAATGCTAATTTTACAAGACCCTCGTGTCCATTAATCTATCCATTCTCTTCATCAAAGTTTTCCATATTGTTCTCTTTTCTCTTATTCCGCATACAACTTCCTGGTTAGATCCCTATCCACCCATCTCATCCTTTTATAGCACCCCATTTCGACAGCTACTTTTCTTTTCCTATCTGCAACTCCTATCGTCCACGTTTCGCATCCAATATAAGACCACACTCCATAAGAACATTTTTAGTAATGAGTTCCTAATATTCATACTAGCTGTAAGTAAATTCCTCTTCTTTGCCTGTGCTATCCGACTCTAGTTATATTATGATGCCCAAGTTGCAAAATTCCATAACTTCCGTCAAAACATCCTTTCCTAATCTAACAGCCTTTGTTATTCCTCTATTTCCCGTACTACACTCCATTACCTTAGTTTTCCCTCTATTAATCCTCGTATTGAACTTTTTTCCAGGGTCACGTTCATGTCTTTTATTATGGTTTCCAAGTCCTCTTCTGACTCGCCTAATACTACAATGTCATCGGCAAACCGTAGGGACTTTATTTCTTCTCCTTACAGTATGATTCATTTTCCACACTCCATACAAACATTTTTAGGAAAAGTTTCCTAATATTCATACTTATATACTTGTCTCTACCATCCTACTCTTGTTATTACGCTGCCCAAGTAGCTTCCTTGCCAGTCTAACAGCCTTTGCTATTCCACTGTTTCCCATACTACACTTAATTAGCTTGGTTTTCCCACTATTAATCCTCATGTTGTACTCTTCCTCCAGGATCACGTTCATACAATTTATTATGTTATTATCTTCTTCTGACTCCCTTAACATCACAATATCAGTATTAGAGGTTTTATTTCTTTTCCTTTCCAAATAATAAGTTTTCGGAAAGGGGATGATCCAATTTGATATTCTCTGAAACGGTAGTAGAATTACTGTCGTTACTCTTTTCACATATATTCCTCTCAACCGCCTCTCAGTTCTCACTCCCAGATTTAATATCACAACAAACATGTCCAGTATTCTGTCATTCAACAGTTTTCCATGCAGCTATCTCGTGTAAAACAGAAAAACGATGTGTTATATGTTTCCTTGTAAATACTTCATAAAAATTTAAACTCATGGAAGAATTTTGACCACATTTTGCATACATATTCCTTTCGACTCGGAAACTAACGCTATAGGGTAGGGCATGACAGCAGGAAGGGTTTAATAGGGTGGAATGTGTAAAACTGGCAACTGCGGCCGACATTTGCGTCGTGAAAATATTTTTCGGTGTCAGTGATTTCAACACGTTTCGGCACTGGGTGTAATTGGAGTGGCGTGAAATAAAAATTACGCCGAAGAGGAAACAAGATTGGTGTCGAGTCCGAGGTTAGTTTAGTCTCTGGGTTTGATTCTGACATTGAAAATGCCGGTTAAGGTGTTCTTCAGCCCCTAGGAGGTGCGGTGAAGGGGATGAATCAATGTAAAGCGTACAGAATTAAACGCGAGAGAGGAATTTTTACCAAACTTTGTACACATGCTGCTTACGGTCCAGGAACAAATAATGGCTGGGTTAAAATACCCCAAGCATCTGTAAGGGTAGGAAGTCACGAGCAATTTTTCAACCTCTTAGGGCACAGTCAATAGTTTTGAGTCTCCTAAGACAGCGGCAGAATTTTTGTTTCCCATTTAGTATCGAGAGTATTATATGTAACAAAAATTTCCGTAGTACAGTTTCCAGGATAATTTAAATAAATAGTAAATTTGACATATAAGTCAGAAGAATCATTAAATTTAATGGCATCAGTTCATTACATTACCCTTTGTCCTTAGATTCCGGTCTCATCGGGTGTTTTAAAGAAACAAGAAATTTCTTGTTTCTAAATTTATTATTTGAAAATAGGTCGACGATTTAACTAATTTAAATAAAATCTCAGGTAACGGTGGAGACTCTGCAAGTGAGATAGCATTATTCCTCGGTATTATTTCTTTAATATTATTTGGAGTAGTCACTTGGTAGAATTGTTATTTTCCCGTCCGTGGAAGAAAACTCCCTCTCCCTTTTCTTCCATCAGTCTTTGCCCCAGCTTTCCATTTCTTCTCCCTTGCTGCCTTTCTCTCATTAGTGGCCATTAGTCTTTCCCTCTCTTCACTTACGCCATCATCCCCTTAATTCTCTTAGCCCAGAATGCTGCTGTATAGCCCATATCTCCTTCTTGCTTCTTTTTTTCCAGCTATTTGTATTTACTTTAATTTCTTCCCTTCTTTTTCTCTCTCATACCTCCAGTACTCTCAATTTAGCTCTTCCAATATTGTGTCTAATCTGTCCCTTTATCCCATATAAGTAATTAAAGTGGCAGTATCGACGTGCAGTTGATTGGAAGCCTGTCTTCTAGTCCCTGGAGGATGCAGGAGTCACCTTGTCTGTTTGATTAGGATTAGCGCCGGGTGAGTAATCGTGACAGCGGTCGGGGATTTCTGCAGGCTTACCATTGGCGACCTCTGCGGCAATCACGAGGGATGCGGGCTTAGGACCTTCCTTCAGATTTACTGCCATCCTGCTACTGCTACTGATGCTGCTCTTGCTGGCTTTACTCGGCACTGCTCCGTCCGTCGTTACCGTTTCACGTTTCAGCGCCACTCTTACGACCCTCATCCCTGTGACTGTCTCTTTGATAAGACCCGTCCGTACTAATTACAAACACGCTTCGGCGGAAGGTTTTATCTATTTCCTAACAACAGTCCTTTCAAGGAAAATGAAAATTCACGTGAAAATAATTAAGCCAGATTATTATTAATTTAATTATTATTAATACTGCAATTGAGTAGCACCTGGTGGCAGTTACGAAAAATAAACTTAAAAATAAAATATGTTATAGACAATACTTACACTAATATAATATAAATTAAATTAAATTCTAACAAAAAAGATAAAAAAGTACCCATTATTCATATATTGTTTCGTCGCACTTCACTACACTTCCTAATTCTTCCCTGAAACACGTTACTATTGGCAGGGAATGTTTCGAAAACTTCTGCAGGTAAATTGTTCCAATCCCTTACAGTCCGATTTAAAAATGAAAATTTCCCAACGTCAGTTTTAAAGCTACACTGCCCAATTTTACAATGATGATCCCCTCTACTGAAATAATTTACTTCTAAAAACTTTGATGCAATATCTTCCCAGGATTGTTGGCCAGCCTGCGTACGCTTTAAAAAGAGCCCCGAGACGTAAATTTTGTCGTCGTTTTTCTAACATATCCCACCCTAATTGACGAACCTTCTCGTTTCCTCTGTACCCTTTCCAGTGCCTCGACCTGATATTTTCGGAACGGATCCCAACAAATACAGATTCGAATTTAGCTTGAAGCATGTCATTATAACTCTAAAGTGTAGAATTTTAGGACCCTCCAAAGAAACCTTTAAGAACATTACGATACTCGCAAGTGTCACTTTGGGTAACATCTTCCATTATATTGTCAGAACCGAGAACCTGCAGTCATGGCTGAGGAGTAGAGAGCTGAATTACAGAAATGTGGACTCGGGGTTTGAATCCCACTAAGCGCAACTATTTTTTCTTGTTTAATTTATTTACTTTTTTCTATTATTTTCTGTTTCAAGAATATTCCACGAATGTTTAAATTGTATTGGACCTCGAAGCGGAGGCAGTCTTTCGCAGTACGAGCCTCTGTACAGTACTTCGTGTTGAATAAACGTCTATAACATCGTTCAGTATGAATGTTTCTGTATCTCACTTTCCTTCATAAACGTGACAATATTATAAAGCTCTTCGTGCTTTTATACTAGTTAAAGTTTTATTTAAAACAAGTTGTTTTTCAATTTTTTTGCTTTAAATTACAGAGGATTCAATAAAACCACATTAGGTTCAATTTTTATTAATTTACTTTGAAGCTTTAAACATGTATGTTATATTCACCTGTCTAACGTGGATTCGTACGTTTATCCAAAAAAAATTGTGGTGTTTTGGCCTCAACAAAAATTACAACCTCTAACTCGCTCAAACTAAATCGATTCTCGTATTCAGTGTGTGCAATTCTTTGGGACGTCTCGCCTTTACCTGATGCAATATCCGTCCACCACGGTTATGGGCGCCACACATCAGAAAAATTTACTCCCTGGCAATTTAAGTAATTTGAGCCACGATTATCATTCCTCGTCCAATTGTGAGACGGTTTTAATACCACCTTCTGCTTGATACGTACTGTGATGGCGTCTGGACATACTCATTTATCCTCAGGACTATTTTATACTCATTATTCAAAACGTATGGAATAAGAAATCAAGTAATCTTTGTGTGCACAAGAGACCAAAATTGATACGAATATTAATTAAGATCGACCTTCAATTTTCGTATATTTAACTAAAGACACATTTTAATTATTCACGAAATTTGTATCTCAAAGCAACGGTTTTTTTGGGGTATCAGGTTACATGAGGGTGATCCTGAAACAGGCAACTCCCCTTTAATAGCATAGGAAGGGAATTGAAAAGGGGGGATGCGGAAGTTAGAGCAAGGTAGCCAAGGGTTAACTAGGGCCCCCAGGCTATGGTTTAAGGATCCTATCCGGTGTGTTCACCTAAAGAGATGTAGGGAAAACCCTAGAAAACCTGCATCAGGTAGGTCGGGCATTGGGTACTATTCTCACGCCCTTCCGAATGACGGGAGACGAGTTTGCTGTGGGGACGCAGCATTCCCTTCTCCGTATCTCTACCAGTTTCAGGATGCAATTGGCCGACTGATCCAATGGGATCAGCGGACAACTCTTGCCATATGCCCAAGGTCTTTGACCCCAGTACATATACCTCCTAAAAAAGGTGAAGGTGTCTCGGCACGTGTGAACTTTGATAAAAAGTACCCAGAGAGATTGCGAGGCATTCCCGACATGATCAGGTGAGCCCCGCAGTCACTCTGGGTTGAAGGGCCTGCGAGAAAACTCCCGTAGCGCCCTTCCTCTCAAAGCAACGGTTAATTCCGTAGGTATTTAAAGTTTATATTACTATTAACTTCTGCATGCAACAGATCTCAAAAACCTTTATTTAATTCTCTTCTTTGAAATAATCCGGTAAACATCCAAAATACATCTAAATTCATAAAAAAAATTACCACCCACCGTTATCGCCCTACTCCAGCTATAATATATTTCTTTCCTTCGGTGTTTATATACACCCTCCATTTAATCGACTTGAACACAATACTCACGCTACAGTTAAAGCTCAAATAAAATCGAACAATTATTTTTAACCCGAAGTCTTTTTTTTGCATTGGAACCCCTTTGTGCATCCCTTTTCTTTGGTTTCCGACTTTCATTCCTGTTTTGAAATTATAATTCTTGGAATTCGCTAGCAAATTAAAGCTTTCAAGATGGTTTTACCCCGCGCGCCTCTCCTCGGGTCAGTGCTTGAGCAACAACATTACACGGCGTGAGCTTCAAGTGACTTGTGATTTCATTGAGAATTATTCACAATGGCTTGGTAGAAACGGCAGGAACATGTCGGTAAATTATTCACGGTTGATCAACCGGGTCAGAAGTTTCCACGTACATTCTGTATCGTCGTCATGAGGATATGAGTCGCCGTGTGCCAAAAGCGTTGAAACGTCAGGCACTTCAAAATTTAACTCTATTTGTTTTCCCAATCGTATGGTATGAACTTCATATTTTTCTCATTAAGTAGCTTATAAGAGATGTGGATGACGTAATATACCTAAAACTTCCAAGTAAATTAATAAATTTTGAGACTTAGTGGCTTTATCCGGAGTATCCGTGTCCCTTTTAGATGACAGGTTGTTAGGAGTTCCCATTTCCGAAGCCGTGACTCTGCCGCTTTAGGTGGAAACCGTGGGTCCAAACGGCAAAGAGAGTTTGAGGCTTCCATAAATCGCGCGTTAAGCGTTAGGTGTATTGTGTGTGCGGTAGGAAATCGTAAATTGCAGCGCGGCGATAGATAGAGCGATATCGAGGGTGACGCATGGCGGCCGCGCGCATATGGATGAGATGAGCCGCCGCGTGTTTACGGCATCCGCCACCGGGGATTAAAAGGAGCTTTCCCGAGGAAAAGGGAAGATTTGTGGCGAGTGCCGCCAAGAAACTTTACGGCCCTCGTCCCCGTCCATGTTGTAGCGCATTAGTTAGGATGGCGTCTCGTCAAACACTCACTCCACCTTACGGCCAAGTCTCACGAACACCAAACATCCCTCCACTTTTATAGCTCGAGCCAACGTAATCACAAATAGCATAACATACAAATAATTCTCATCATTTTTTAACTCACTGTACTCAAATCTGTAATATTTCAGTCCCGATGGGCTGATTTCTACATAGATTCTGCTGCTGTTATAAATTTGATTCATACAATTCCTTCTTCTTCTTCTATACAACTACAGTTCGATGTCGATATCCTGTATGAAACCTACAAACAGGACTTCTCTCTGTAATAAAAAATTGCATGCTCAATATTCCGTTTCACCCCTCCTACTCACGCAGCACCCGTGAAGCTCTACACTAACCACTTTACCGCTGCTGTGGACGATGTATAACGTGGTAACCGGTGAGTGCAGTGCTATTTACAGAGAGAAAGTCTGTGTGTGTGTGAGAGAGAGAGAGAGAGAGAGAGAAGGAGGGAATGCAGCATCAGACTACTATTTGATATCTTCTTAAAGAATTAATAAAAAAACATTACTGTTTCCAGAGTTCTTCAGGACACATCTTGTCATAACTGACCTTGTAAAGCAAATTTATCCACTGTGACTCAAATCTTCCTAAAAATTGTTTAGTATTCATAAAATAGTGATTTATATTTATATTTTTATTTGAAACGTAGATTCACAACCTGACAAAAAATATGCTGAAACCTCGTTGTTCTTTTCAAATCTAGTCTGTTTTTTTTTTGTTATTGTGGTATTCAGTCCTAAGACTGGTCTGATGCCACCCTCCATGATAAACTGCTTTGCGCAAGCCTTTTAATTTCAGCAAAACTACCACATCTCACATCGTCGCTAATCTACTTCGAGTATTGCAGCCTTCGTCACTGTCTCTCTTCTGTTATTAAACTACACAGTTCCCTGTAATATTAATTGAGCAACGACCATCATGTCTCAACGTGGTCTATTAATCTATCCCTTTTGCTGGTCAAAGTCCTCCAATTTGTTCTCTCTTCCCCTATTCTGCGTATAACTTCCTCGTTATTGATTCTATCCACCCATCTCATTCTCCTATAGCACCACATTTCAAAAGCTTCTATTCTTTTCCTCTCTGCAACTCCTGCCGTCCACGTTTCACACTCATATAACGCCACACTCCATAAAATTTTTTTAGCAATGATTTGCTAATATTCACGCTTGTATTATCCGTAAGTGAATTCATCTTTTGGCGAAAACCTTCCTTGCCTGTGCTATCCTACTCTAGTTATTACGCTTCCCAAGTAGCAGAATTCCTTAACTTCCTTCAAAATATCCCTTCCCAATCTAACAGCCTTTGTTATTTCTGTGTTTCCCGTACTACACTCCATTACCTTGGTTTTAATATTACGGTATCATCGGCAAAGCGTAGGGTTTTTATTTCTTCTCCTTGCAGTATGATTCCTTTACTATATTCCGTTTTAACTTTCCCTGGTAAGTTACGGGAAATTGCGACGTGAATGCTTTACGTTTACCTACGTTTATAATTTTAAATTACTATAGAAGTGCTTTGAACTCATTCATGCTCGTTTCAGAATCATCGTAACTACATTTTAACTGACTTTATTGCTGTTTCAAGAAAAGCTGTAATTTGTTATTGCTGAATAAAATGGATATGTTTAACACAACAATAAATAAGTATTATATGGGTTACGTAAACGTTTATCTTTAATTTAGTAACTTATTGTAATAGTTTTAAAATGTAATTCGTTGTTGTCCAGCTTCAAGTTATTAGAATTTGTTTGTGTGTGGTGTAGTTTAATTTTTTTTTTATTCTGGCAAATTTGTGACCGTTTAATTATGGCCTGTTGATTTTCGGACTCGATGAAACTGTCCCGAATCGATCTGCAGACGCGGAAACACGGATGTAATTTACTGGACAAATATTAATGGCGTTAACGCGGCGGCGGTGGCGAGTTGCAGAAGGTAAATCAGAGAATATAAATAGCGGCTCACGCGTGATTCTTTATGCGTTGTCCGATCGCCATAACTTTTAGCTTCCCCCACAAAAAGTCAACTGCAGCTCGCTACTAGGGGGGTTTTCTGTTCTCATTCAACGATGTCCAATGTCAATGCATGTCAAACAACTCGGTAGTCAGACAAGGGAGCCTGGAGAATAGACACTATAATTAATTATTGATTTTTCTAAAGCCTTTGACGTCGTGCCGCATGATCTATTATTAAGTAAGTTAAAAAATACTGGTATAGATTTTCGGGTACTGAGGTGGATTCGGGAATTTTTAAAAGATCGTTCACTCAGAGTTCGGGTGAATGAAAAATTGTCCGACTCGGTGAGAATCACGTCAGGGGAAGCGTCATCATGTTTCTTGCATTCATAAATGATTTTACAATCGGTATAAAATCACAGATCAAACTTTCTGCCGATGATTGTATGGTTTATAGGGAAATCGTAAACGTTGAGGATGCACAGATACTGCAGACTGATTTGGACAAAATTTCCCAATGGTCAGTTAGAAATAAAATGCAAATAAATGCAACGAAGAGTAAGGCAGTCGTTTTTACAACTAGTTATAAAATGGGGAACGCGGTTGTAACGGAGTCAAATAACTGTAAATATCTTGGGATCACGATTAGTAAAGATTTAAATTGGGGTAATGATATGAGCGAGGTAAAGGCGCTGCTGATGCTTCACTTTGTAAACAGGGTCTTGAGGAAAAGCACGAGGAAAACCAAGATTTCTGCTTACAAAACAGGGCTGGTCAGGCCAATTTTAGAATATGGGGTAACGTGCTGGGATCCATATCGAAATGAACACACTCTAGCGTTGGAAAAAATACAAAAACGGGCTGAAAAAATGTTTGGGGGTCAGGTGATTCGCGAACAATCCTCACGAGAATTTAGAAGGTCACAGAAATGAGGGAAACATGTGAGGTTGAGCGCAATATATGAAGCTTATAAGGGTGAACCACAGGGCCTGGAAAGGAATAACAAACCATCTTACGGCGCCGAATCATATTTCTAAAAATGACCACACGTTCAAAATTAAAGAAAAAGGGCAACGCACAGACGTAGGAAAATTTTCATTTGTAAATAGATCAATACGCGATTGGAATTCCTTCCTTGCCTCCTGCAGAAATACTGACGACTTTTCCGGGTAACGTAAATCAGTTTAGGAATAGGAGGCTAAGGAAACTTAAGTGAGTAGTATTATTTTTAGAATCAGTGAAGTGATTTCTGTGTGACTCCTTTCTTTTCTTTTTCAGATAAAAAACTACACTTAAAAATTCTTCCTTAGTGTAAACTTTTTGTAATTGTATTTGTGTTTTCTTTGACATAGCTGCCACCGGGCAAATGACCAATAGCAGATAAGTATTAATAATAATAATAAACTCGCAGCCAGTGCTAAGGTCATTAGCGACTGTCTACAATTAGGATAACCCATTACTATTAGGGCAAGTCAAATATAAACGGGAATTCTTGTAAGTCTAGTAGGAGAGGCGAAGGTCCCGGCCGCTTTACCACGAATTCCATGTGAGTCTCTCCACTCCACTGCCAATGTTTGTCTCATCCAGTCGACACTAGAGCGATCAGTCAGCAAGAGTTTCCTGCTTGCGTTGCGCAGCGGAGTATTGTACAGCTTTGGACGAGAGATTTTAACTGGATTACGGGTTCAATTCGGGGATGAGACTCTCCAATACCTGCGTGTGCGAGTGGGACAACAGCTTTTTTTTGGAGACTGGGAAACGGTGGAAAATCGCAGTCACCATCGGCGTCCTCGAACAGAAATCAACATCCGTGCAGTAAGGGAGCTACAGGAGGAAGACCAGGGGCCTTCACCCATTACTTCTTCAGTTGGTCCAAGTCACGGGACTGCTCATTTGATCACCAGAAAGGAACTTTGCTTCGTGAAGATCTCAGCGAGGTTGGTTCGTCGACTTCTAATTCCTGATCAGAGAAACGCCCATTTGGAGATTTTCCACAGGCTTTTGGCACATTATGATGACGATGGTGGAGGCTTTCTGAGCCTGTAATGAAAAAAAAAGGCGAGCAAAGAGTGGCGACTAAGACATGAGGCTGCACCAATAAAGGCAAAAACGCGGTTGTCTTACAGGGAAAGAAAGTTCTTGCCACAGATTTTTCAGATTTCAAAGGCATTCTTTTGGTTGAGTTCCTCCGACAAATAGAGAACTGCACATATTACTGCCAACTGCTGGACAAAACAAAAGTAAATGACGGCGTTTCTTAATCAGAAGCGTCATCTTTCATTCACGACAATGCACGGCCTCATACGGCGCGCATAACTCAGGAGGGAATTCACTGAGGCCAGCTAGAACAACCACCATACAGCCTATCTATTTGGACCGTTGAAGAAAGCTCTAGGAGGTCAAAGGTTCAATGGCGATGAAGAGGTTGAACTTTTTGTGCTCAATTGGTTAAAGACTCAACCTTAATTAACTTATGCTATATAAATCAGGAACCATCCAAAATACTGAGGAAAAGTGTTTCAGTAAAAGGAAAAAAATTTAAATATTTTGAAATTTTATATTTCTCAGAGAATTTATTAAAAATATTTCCCTCATATGTACGGGCATCGCATCCTGGGAAATCAAACGATTTTCCGTTGCCCGGAATTACCCCGGGACCTCTGTGTGCTAGGCTGAATTCTGTTCTGTTTCCTACATTTCATCTATTTCAGTTTTTCTACTTTTGAAAAAGTAAATAGAACCTTATGATGTACTCTTGAAATCAAGTTTTATATTGGTATGTTTTAGATTTATTGTTACTCAAACAGTCATGGTGTTTTGAAATTTGTTTGTTAGATTGTTATTGCCCTACAATGAAAATGAAAAATTCGTTTACTATTTTCTAACGATTAGGTTTTGCTTATCCAATATCTAATAACATTTTATTCTTTCGTCCCGTTATGTGTTTAAGACTTTATTTTCTGTAGAGGCGTCATTAAGAGACAGAATAAAACCAAAGTTTATTCGGAGAATAAATTACGAATTAATTTTATATACAGTAAGAAGAAATTATATTTATTTCCCTCCATTACGGCGGACATGGCTTAATTGGCCGTAACAAAGAGTCGTAAATTAATAATACGATGCACTTAGTTGGTTATGGCATATAAGCTTCTGTTTCCCATTAACGTTTCCCAGACTAATATGATGGGAGGAGGGAGGATGATTGTTTTTTTATGAGTTGCAGACAATGCCATCTCAATTCATTAATAATCTCAAGTTAATTTAAACACCATAATTATGGGGAATTACAAAAAACTTTTATTACATTTGTGTAATTGGTCTGATGAAAGGAAAAATTATTACGATTCTTATTTAATTTTTACGTCATTTTTTAATTAAAATGAGATTATTAAAGAACTATTTAAAATACTTATTATAAACATGTAATTTATTTTAATAGTAATATTCGTAACCAGTGTGTAGAAACGTTTAAAACTTCCAGACATATGCATTAAACGGAGGACTGTTAATTTAATATATTCTAATTGGTCATTAAACGCTTCTACTTGCAATTAAAACTCACGTACCTGACGGTAATGAATCTAATAGTAGTGTTTGTATCTACCTTAATTTATTTATCTGTCATATACACACATACAATTTCATTTACTATCACAAACTATCAAACAGAAATTTTGTTTAATTATTTTTCTCATAAATGAGAAAATTATGAAAATTATTGAATCGAAATATTTATACACCAATAAGCATGATAAAAAGACCTACCATAAAAATGAAACTATAGAAGAAATTATTCACGTGAGAAAAACTAAATTCTAAAAATGTATAAACATCATAATAAAAGCGCACATCGTTTCTGTATCAGCTACTCAGTATTACATTACTTTAGAAAATTGTTGTTGTTGTTGTGGTATTCAGTCCTAAGACTCGTCTGATGCTAGCTTCCATGCTAACCTATCTTGCGCAATCCTTTTAATTTCCTTATAACTAGGACAACCCACATCCTCCATAATTTGCTTAGCGTACTTATTCCTTGGCCTCCCTCTTCTGTTCTTACCCCACACACTTCCCTCAAATGCTAATTTTACAAGACCCTCGTGTCTTCAAACATGGCCTATTAATCTATCCCTTCTCTTGGTCAATGTCCTCTATATTGTTCCCTTTTCCCCTATTCCGTTTAGAACTTCCTCGTTTGTGATTCTATCCACCCATCTGATTTTCAGCATTCTCCTATAGCACCACATTTCAAAGGCTTCTATTCTTTTCCTTTCGGCAACTTCCTACCGTCCACGTTTCGCACCCATATAACGCCACGCTCCATACGAAAATTTTTAGCATCGATTTCCTAATATTCACACTTATATTACCCGTAAGTTACTCTTTTTCGCGAAAGCCTTCCTTGCCTGTGCTATCCTACTCTTATACTTCTACCATCCCTAGTTATTACGCTTCCCAAGTATCAGAAGTCCTTAACTTCCGTCAAAATTTTCCATTCCAATCTAACACGCCTTGTTATTCCACTTTTTCCCATACTACACTCCATTACCTTGGTTTTCCCTCTATTAATCCTGATACTGAACTCTTTCTGCAGGACTCCGTTCATGTCATTAATTATGCTTTCAAAGTCTTCGTCTGACTCCCCTAATACTACAATATCATCGGCAAAGCGTAAGGTTTTCATTTATTCTCATTGCAGTATTATTTATTTTCCAAAGTACGTTTTAACTTTCTTCATAGGACATTTTCAATAGTTTTACTTATAAACTTTAAGTGCTTTCATAAAGACCGCTTTTTTATTAATTTTATTAATGCAGCCATGTGAGATGGCCGGAGATGAGCAGAGAAAAGTACACCTCCGGGGGTTGGAGAAACCTCAAGCTGTGTAGTAGGCTTTGTTTTTAGTCCTATCCAAGGCGAAAGCTACAGCAAATACGGATGGAAGTAGTAGGGCGGTGTGATTTGCTACAAGGGACGCCGTCACACTTCTCTTGGAAGAGTGTTCCAACCCCTTAAAAGGAAGGGATGGTATAATACCTCTGTCAAGTGTCAAAATGAGAGTAGTAAAGAAATATCGGCCGAGAGAACGTCGCTCTGTGGAAAGTTTTAGAGTAGCTTCCTGCAGGAAGGTAGGATTTTACTTCGATCGGCAGCTGAGGTCACATCAAGTGTTTCTGCTAACGATCCTGGTAAGCCCTAATTTTTTGATTTCCCTGAAGTGAGGTTGGATTTTGCTTCGGTCACATCAAGTGTCTCTGCCAACGATGCAGTCTACTGGTAGGTCCTAATTTTTTTAATTCCCTGAAGGGATGTTGGATTTGCTTCAATCCGAAGTTGAGGTCACATCAAGTGTTTCTGCTAACGATCCTGGTAAGCCGTAATTTTTTGACTTACCTGAAGGGAGGTTGGAGTTTTATTCGATCCCCAGCTGAGATCACATCAAGTGTTTCTGCCGACGATGCAATCTACTGGTAAGCACTTATTTTTTGACTTCGTATGACGAGGTGCGAGTTTACAAGCTAGGAAATGTAACGTTCATTTGAAGTATTAGGGTAATATGGGACTAACTGCGACGTAATTTATTACTTACATTTCTATAGCAGGTTGCATCCTATTAATCAGGAATATGTCATAAAGGGAAATTATTTTAGGTCCATAATTTAACATATATAAACATCCCTCCCCACAATAAATTTACAGATGTTTAATTCCCGTTGTCATAAAATTACGTTTAAATTAATTTCCCGTCGAAAATTAAATAGACAGTTTAATAATATAGTCACACGATACAAAATGATTGTAACATTTCCCATCGTCGAAATGAGAGACGTTTCAGGAGCTGCCGTCGACAATACGCTGAGCGCAGTGACAGTATTTTTACCCCAGGGAAAGGTCACCGAAATGGATAGGTTCAGAATTGCAGATATATTGTAATTATTACCCCGGCGTTGAGCTAGTGCTAATGCCGACGCTAGATCGCAGAGTATTGCAGGCCGTTGATGGATATTCGACAACTAGATTAAGCTTAATGTAAATCCCCTTGAACATGCGAGTTGAAACGACGCGCAGCAGTTTCCAGGACGCAAATAGCAAAATATCGGCTGTATGTTGTAAAGCATGTGAAGTACATTTTGAAGCACGTGGAGAGAGTGAGAGAGAGTCATGTATGCGTTTGATAGTAAAGTGGGTTGTTGAACAATGGAAGGTCTGTCACGAGCATAAACAAAGCACATCTGACACGCTTTGCACTGAAATAAGCACAAAGGCCGACAATTTTCGAGGACTACACAGGGAGCTTTAACTACTCGTGTTAAAGCCTAAAAGAAATGGAGACACTCCATTTTATACAGAGGAAGGGAATTAGTATGGGTAGAAAAAACAAGACAATTTTGGAAAAAATACGGCTGATTTTGCAGCCAATTTAGTGGAGCGTGTGTGAAGTGTTTCGGAGCAGGATCTCGTATTGAATTTTGACAAGAATAAAATGATGCAACCCTTGGATTCGATGACTTATACACGTTTGTGTGAATATTATTTATTTATAAATTTTTATATAATACAAACAAATTTAGTATATCTTTATTTCTATTCAAAGAGCCAGCCATAGTATTTTTACCTAATTTTTCCACTTCATATTTTGAAGACTTTAAACTGCCTACCTTGCCATTCCTCGCAAGCCTTTAATGCCTGCAGCGGGCATATCTATGATACCCAAAAGCTGTTTCACACAGAAAAGAGAAATGCACATTCTTTGTATTACCGTGTCACCACCCGTAAAGCTCAACAAACCTGATACCTAAAAGCTGTTTCACACAGAAAAGAGAAATGCACATTCCTAGTACTACCCTGTCACCACCCGTAAGGCTCAACAAACTCTCTTTCAGGTGCTACGAATTATGCGAAACATAAAATCAGCAGACCAGCCGCATCCCCCCCTTTTTCACTTCCCTTCCTATGCTATTAAAGGGGAGTTGCCTGTTTCAGGATCACTCTCATGTAGCCTGTTAACCAAAAAAAAAGATGATGATCTTACATGCTAAAACAAATTTAAATATACTTTATTATTGTATTCATACATATTTATATCTATGTAAAAAAAATGTACCAACAAAAGAAAAATATTGTTAAACAGACCTGTTATTGAATCTAGAAAACAGGTCAAGTAAATTATTATCAATAAAAAATACATTCGATACAGACTGAATTAGAAATGTTGAACTATATTGGTCGGGTCATTTGTCGCAGAATACTGGCAACACTGTCGTTTCTGTAGTAGTGGTAGTAGTATTAGTCTACATAATTATTCTCGCAAAAATTGTCCCTTCGGGGGGTCTTGTAGCGCAGAAATTTAAAAACTCGATAGATCAGTTGTCACATATTTCGGCAAATATTTAAGTGGTCCTTTTAGCTTCACTTCTCTTAGTTATACCTGTAATTTAGTGTACTAACCTAATATTTTTTATACAAAATTTGCTCTCTTGACTTTCCGCCAATTTGTAAGCGTAGTATATCCGGATTCACTGCAAATTAGGTGTCACCGTTTCTTAATTGACGAGGTTTACATAGAGGATTTTTTTTTTGCTCGTTGTACCGTTAGAAGCTTATAAAGCCAGTGGCACAGTGATATCGGTTTCGGCTGGTCGGGGGCGTTGCATCTGTACAAGTTATTACGCTATAATTACAGATTTGGCTCGCATTAATATTAACGTGCCGTATGTTAATTACAGGAATGGGAGAGGAGAGGGAGATAGAGAGAGAGAGACGACCCACTGAGGACTGCAGATAGCAGCAGCAGCAACAACACGGATAGCTTCTGGTCGGTCGTTGTTTTAAACGCTCGTGCCCTCTGGATGATTCCGCTCATGCGTAAACATACACACATTCTAAAACGGTCGATATGCCGTGTGTGTTTGCTTTTTACAGACCTCGGGAACTAACGAATAAATTTAATCACACTCACACACACACAGATAGCCACGGCGAAGCCAAACTGTCCAAAACTTGTTACGGTCCATCGGTTTTCTCACCACCCACCCACACCCACACACATACACACATATACATGTATCACGCCCACGAAATTATCGTTATGAAAATGTATTTGTCAAATAGTGTGTGGATTCGTAATGAGAAGGCTGCAGTTGAACAAACTAATTTCGTTTAACCAGTAAAATGAGATAATTTCTCATTGTGGCGTTAATTGAGATAATCTCCCAAAGTATGTACAATGAAATTGAGTTTGGAAATTAAATGAAAACAAATGTCAAGCAGGGTGAGAGAGAGAGAGAGAGAGAGAGGGAGGGGGAGGAAACATTTTTTGACCGCAATTATAAATATGTAATGTACGGTGCAGCAGCAGCAACCGCAGAGGAGGCTTTGCATGTCAGTTAAAAAAAACCCTCGACCGATAATAAATTTCTCTAAAAAAGGTTAATATTTTTATTTTCATGATTATATAAAATTTCGACTGTATACTATTCAGTGAGTTCTGAGTATACGCGGGTAGATATCTATCTTATTCCATAAAAAATAAAGACCCTGAAGTCTAAAAAAATATAATACTGAGTTTAGACGCACAATAAAAAATACAAATGTTTTTCCAAAGAAAAATTTTTCTCATAAGGACTATCTATTTGGACAATAATGGTTTACGAAAATCGAAATAGGTACTCCTTGTTTCTCAGTTGTATTGTTGTTGTTGTTGTGGTGTTTAGTTATAAGACTTGTCTGATGCAACCCTCCAAACCAAGCGACCTTGCGCAAGCCTTTTCATTTCCGCATAACTACCACGTCCCACATCCTCCCTATCTGCTTAGCGTATTCCATCTTTGACCTCCCCCTTCTGTTCACTTCCCTATAATGCTACTTTTACAATACCTTATTATTATTAATCTAACCCTTCTCTTGGTCAACGTCCTCCATATTGTTCGCTCTTCCCCTATTCTGCTTATAGCTTCTTCGTTTGTGATTATTTCCACCAATTTGATTTTCAGCATTCGCCTATAGCACCACAATCCAAAGGTTTCTATTCTTTTCCTTTCTACAACTCCTACCGTCTACGTTTCGCACCCAGGTAACATCACGGGGCACACCAAAAATTTTAGTAAAGATTTCCTAATATTTACACGTATAGTATCCATAGGTAAATTCGTTTTTTTCTGCTAAACCTTTCCTTGTCATTGCTATCCTACTCTAGTTATTATGCTGCCCAAGTAACTTCCTTCAAAATATCCCGTCCCAATCTGACGCCCTTTGCTAGTCCACTGTTTCCCATACTACACTCCATCACCTTGGTTTTACCTCTGTAATCCTCATGTTTAACTCTTTCACCAGGACTATGTTCATACTATTTATTATGGTTTGCAAGTGTTCTTCTGACTCCTCTAATACCACAATATCATCGGCCAACATTAGAGTTTTTATTTCTACTCCTTGCAGTGTGATTCATTTTTCTTTCCTTTCTTGATCGCCTGTTCTTTATGTAAGTTAAACACCTTGGGTGACAAACTGCATCCTTGTCTTACTTCTTTCTTGATTTCTGCTTTCTGTTCTTGATCTACAATTCTCAATTTTGTACATAAGTATATCTGTGGTCTAGTGAATAATGAGAAAGATGTCTGTAGTTAGTTTTTTGGTGGATATGCTTTAATCTTTAATAATAAATCTATTTATTTATTAGGATAATTTTTCTGACAAATTGACTGGTTTTTTTATTTACAAAGATATAAGAATAAAAATTTATAGAAGCCATTTATTTTGAATTTTCATTCATCTACGCAACGCACTACCGAATGCATAAAAATACAGTAAAAAATATCGCATAAAATCTATTCATCATTTTTGAATTATTAAATTACAATACAATTGTTATTTAAAAATTATTAGCTTATCGTCATGTCGTTTCATTACTACTTAAGACTTTGCGTAATGTTAAGTTCCTTTTTTGTAAATGACAGTAATACTGACGTCATGGGGTATGTCTTCACCAGTTTTTTTAAATTTGTAAGCTTAAAGAATTTTTCATCACTGGCCTGCAACCTATAAAACTACTCCATTGTCAGTGAACGTGTATTAAAAACGCAATTCCAATCTAAAATTTCTCCTGTTATATTGTGACCAATGTTTTTATTTTTCTTAGCTTCACGTATCCCAACTTCTGTAAATTTCGGCTAGACTGGTAGCAAGATGTGGGTGTCTGAAAATAACGCCACAATGAATAACAAAGACGTCTTTTCTCAGGATGACTTTTGCAGAATTAAGGTCGCGTACGGTTACAAAGATTCACTTGCACAAAGGCGGACCCCTCAGGTCCCAACGTCACTAAATTTGATATCGTGATTAGTTGCTCTCCCACTTTATAATATTGACAGAATGGAGCTTTGGAGAGCTTTAAAGTCTTCAGTCTCTGTGTTCGGTCATGTTTCTGGATATGACTAGGTTCCTGGGCTCTCTTCAGCTCAGTAATTTGTTTCTCTTTAATTAAATATAATCTTAAATACCATTCTAGCGTCTTTGATTCCGTTCAAGTTTGGACGGCTTAGTAAAAGAACCTCACGTACCGAGTCTTTCATATCATCTATCGTCGATTCCTGAATCGATGGAAATATCCTGAGTCCGTATTCCTTTCTGTTTAATAAATTTCTGTCCTTGGCTAAGAACTCAAAAATGCTTCTTATTTTGGTTTTCTCAAGTTTTAGCTGAGAACGTCACTTTACAAAAAATTCTAACGTCTACATATATAAGAATTTGTCTTAAAAGATGTAAATATGTGATAAAAACAGCCAAATATATTGCAAGGGATGAAGGGGTTGAAAATGACCTCGTGTGATATCCAATTCAGTGGATCAATCGGCAACATATTCCGCGCACATATGCCATGGTGGCGGGGAATATGGCGGGCCAGCCACCCTACCCGCCGATGGTTTATTTACCGAGACGGGGCTAATAGTTTCCTACGGGGCGATTACGCCCCTAGATTATGGGGAAAGCGCCATTGAATTGCTGCTCTGTATGTAGATTGGAATGGATACAGCCAAATACTGCAGCACCGCCATTTCACTCCGTTACAGTCCCAGAGGCTAAACGTTTCATCACGGAAGTTATTCATCGTAACTTTCAAATAGAAAATTTATTGTCGCTTGACAGATGACCCTCGACGATCATTCAACGAATTGCACGCCTAGTCTGAGGTCTTTTACTGTAGCCACGGCCGGCTGGATGCGGTTTTCCATGTTGACTTATTCTGTTTCTTTTTTCTATATTTCCAATACATACATAAACAAGCTAACACGTGAGGCCTTTTTTAATTACTGTAAAAAGGTAGACATTTTACACATTTTCTTTTAGTCTCCAATCTCCATGGGTACCACTCCAGTAATTACACATTTCGGCAACATCAGCTGCAACTTTCTCGCATCCACATACCAGGGATTTTTGATAAATCTAGTAAAGATATAACAAAACGATTTTTTTTTTGAAAACTTACTTCTGAAAGTTTATAATTTATTCACCCCATCAAAATAAAAAGTTTCTGTCGAAACCTGCAAGAGACTGCGTCACTTTCTCGATCACGTCCTAATTTGGTGAAAATTTCTTCTCAGTATGCCAAAATTTTTCGAGTTCGGAAACAAGAAGTTTTTGATGGTGGGTCTGGTCATTAGGGTTGATGAGAAACTAATTTGAATACCTACTCGAACAATTGCACCACTCAGACTTCTGGTGTGTATTTTTTTGATCGTTTCTCAATCAGCACCTGTTTCTAACGATCCAATAGAGCCCTGTTATGGTTGTGAATATTTTACACTGAGAATCCCAAGGGACCATCACCTTTATTGCTGATTATTTTGGTGCTCTTTCGCCAGTTTTTGTGCGTAGCTTTAATTGATGTTTGGTATCTGGAGTGCAGTGATGGACCCAAGTTTCATCAGTTGTAATGTTTTATTTAGAGGCCTTTTTTAGTCCAGTTTCAACAGTCGCGGCACCCATCGCGCACAGAGTTTTTTCATGAAGAATTAATTGCGCTCGCTCACTTGAGAAGTCTACGGCATTATCTTCCTGACGGACTTTTAGTCTGCGATCTTCCATTACGACGTTGTGAACTATACAGATGTTTTCCTGATTGGTGAGCTGAATTTGGCGGCCGGAGCGAGTTTCACCTTCCGTGCTTCAAGCGACCTCGTTTAAAGTCATTAATGAGGACGTAAATAGTCTTCAGTGTTGAGTCCTCATGAACTTCACAGATTTGTGCCACGATGTTACAAGATGGCTATGTAACGATATTGACCCTTATTTTCTTATTTTTGATTTGATTTGAATTTATTAATACTGCAATTGAGTAGCACTCGGTGGCAGTTACGAAAAATAAACTTAAAAATAAAATATGTTATAGATAATAATTTCACTAATATAATATAAATTAAATTCTAACAAAAAAGAAAAAAAAGTACCCATTATTCATATATTGTTTCGTCGCACTACACTACACTTCACTACACTTCCTAATTCTTCCCTGAAACACGTTGCTATTGGCAGGGAATGTTTCGAAAACTTCTGCAGGTAAATTGTTCCAATCCCTTACAGTCCGATTTAAAAATGAAAATTTCCCAACGTCAGTTTTAAAGCTCCGCTGCCCAATTTTACAATGATGATCCCCTCTACTGAAATAATTTACTTCTAAAAACTTTGATGCAATATCTTCCCAGGATTGTTGGCCAGCCTGCGTACGCTTTAAAAAGAGCCCCGAGACGTAAATTTTGTCGTCGTTTTTCTAACATATCCCACCCTAATTGACGAACCTTCTCGTTTCCGTGACCAGGACAAAGCCTCTGTACCCTTTCCAGTGCCTCAACCTGATATTTTCGGAACGGATCCCAACAAATACAGCCGTATTCTAGTACTGGACGCACGAGGGAGAGATTTGTATGCAAGTTCCCGTGTTTCACAGTTTGCTTTTTTTAAAATCCGCATGACGAAATGAAGTGCCTTCCATGCTTTCCTAGTCACATGGTCTATTTGATATTCCCAACCCATATTACTGCTCAAGTATATACCCAAATACTTACAGTTACTTTCTTGTACTATTTCATTACCGCTGAACTTATATTTAAGTACTATTTCTACGCGACGCCTACAAAAGCTTATTGCCTTGCTCTTGTTACAATTCAAATTATTTATTCTGCTTTAAGTGGTAATTTCCACAGTAGAAATAATATATATGTATATATATTATATTTAAAGGAGAATAAATAAAAACCCTACGCTTTGCCGATGATATTGTAGTATTAATGGAATCAGAAGAAGACTTGGAAACCGTAATAAATGGGATTAACGTGGCCCTGGAGAAATAAATCAATATGAGTATTAATAGAGTGAAAACCAAGTTGACGGAGTTGTAGTACGGGAAACATTGGAATAACAAAGGCTGTTAGATTGGTAAAGATTTTTTTTAAGGAAGTTAAGGAATTCTGCTACTTGTGCAGCGTAATAACTAGAGTAGGTTAGCACAGGCAAGGCAAAAACAGAAATTTAGTTGCGGGTAATATAAGTGAGAATATTAGAAAATCATTGCTAAAAATGTTGGTATGGAGCGTGGCGTATTATGGGTGCGAAACTTTGACGATTGGAGTTGGGGAAAGGAAAATAATAGATGCTTTTGAAACGTGGTGGTATAAGAGAATGAGATGGGTGGATAGAGTAACTAACTAGGACGTAATAATCGGAATAGGGGAAGAGCGAACATTATGGAGGACTTGGACCAAGAGAAGGGATAGATTACTAGGCCAGGGTTTTAAGACATGAAGGTTTTATAAAATTAGCAGTTGAGGGAAGTGAACAGAAGAGGGAGGATAGAGTACGCTAAGCAGATTAGGGAGGATGTTGGATGTGGTAGTTATGCGGAAATGAAAAGGCTTGCCCAGGATAGGTTAGCATGGATGGTTGCATCAGAGCTTTCTTAGGACTGAATACCCAAATATTTCTATCTTTCTTTCTATCCAATAATCCAATGTTTGACTTCGTCACTTACCCGATATACATATGTATCGTGTTGTGTAGTTGCCAAGTTGTAAGTTAAGAGATGAATGTTTAAATATGGCTGAGAGCCGGTCAAGTCTCACTGGGACTATATTGCGTTCCCGTCCGCGTTATACTGCCCTAAAATTCCCCCACCCCCCTCACCGCCCTTGTTTGGTATTTTATGTATGCGGTTGTAATTTTGTGCGAGGATGAGCAGAGTGCAGTGGCAATGCAGGTTTGTGAGGTGCACTGCGGCAACTCCTTCCACGGCAGCGCGCCATCTCATTAGCGGCACAGATTCGTTTAGTCGTCAAGCACAGCTTTTTGTCTCATTTGAAAAGTTTACACCTGCGTAATTTACATTTTCCATTGTTCATAAAGGGGAGTTGCCTGTTTCAGGATCACCCACATGTAGGCTATTAACCCAAAAAATAAAAGAAAAAAAAACATAACGCACGATGTTTTATAGGAGAGAATGATCTGTTTCAGCATTTGTCCCCTTATTTGATATGGAGTCCGGTTCCAGTAGCCTTATTGGCCGCAAATCCTGGTAGCTTAGCTGGTAGCGTGTGCGTGGGTCCAGGACTTAGGAAGGCTTAGCACCGCGACGAGAGCGTGATGGCGGAAAAGAAACAGAGGGATCACACGGCTCCAGACAGAAGATCCCTTGCCGAGCATCTGCCATGACACTCCTTAAACAAGTCAACACTGCGTGGCGTGGATTTTATTATTTATGTTAAAAGATAGTTATGTTTAGGTGGGTGCGCGCCAATTAATATCTACCTTGAAATTTAAACAGTTTTTATTGTTAACAAATCTAAAATATTCAACAAGATTACAATATTAAATTTAATCAGGATAATTTTCCTAGCTGAGCTCTAACCAGAATTAATATTGCAAGGGACTTGGAGTAAATACAATCTAGTTTCACTCAGGGCTGTACACACAGCAGAGCGAGATTATTGCCTTGGTTCCTTGCTTTACATGCGTCTTTCCCAAGTTCCCTTGTTGACCCTCAGTCCTGGGTTTAACTCAAACGCAGCTTCCGTGTCAGAGGCAGGCGGCAGGCCTCATATTTTGGTGAAGTTTGAAAATAAATTAGTTATCATAGTCAGTTTTTAACTTTAATTTTAAATACTTTAGTTTTATAGTAATTAATAATTGATATTGTAGAGAATATTATTGAAATAATAATAAATATAATAATTGAGAAATATAATAATAATGGTAGTCAAATAGCAGACCAGACAACCTATGTGCCTGTGGAGAGAGAGATAGGAACACCGGAACACGCCATACTGGAATGCCCCAATTATGAGGTAGACAAGACAATAAGAGAAACCTTAAGAAAAGAAAGACTATGGGAAATAATAAGAAACCCACCACTCACTCACCGCGGCTCTAGAAAATTTGACAAACCTGATATCCGCTTTAGAACTGACAAAATACAGGACTAAAAATATAGAATCTTAAATATTACATCATAAGACTTAATATACTCATCATCGGACCGGACATTCAAATCCAGGAACCGGATGAGTATAAGGACCAAAATATAGACATCATAACATAAAATAGAATATAAATTATAGTAATAGTAAGATTATTCAAGTAATTATCTTAAACAAATTACATAACTCTGCTAATACAAATACAGTCATAAATAATTAGAGTATAAAATTAGTAAAAAAGTTTGAACCTACAACTACTCGACCAACGCGTTATGGAGGAGATCCGGAAACACGTAGGGGTCGTAACCGGGAAAACACCCGGAGTTGTTTCACAAACAAAATGTATAAAGGTGGAAAGGATGCGGAGGAGACAAAGAAATTAAGAATTCTCTCCTTCAGTCTCTCCACGAAAATAATATAATAATAAAACTAGTGTAACAGATGATGATCTTACATGCTAAAACAAATTTAAATATACGCATATAATTTATTATTGTATTCATACATATTTATATCTATGTAAAAAAATGTACCAACAAAAGAAAAATATTGTTAAACAGACCTGTTATTGAATCTAGAAAACAGGTCAAGTAAATTATTATCAATAAAAAAAAGTCCTTCCCGTTTCCTCGAGCTGTCCTCTCACCTCCAACTCTCTTTTCCGAGGTCCTCTCCACCTCGAACTAACCTCACCTAAAACGTAATTCGTCTCCCTGCTTTTTCTATTTTCCCCAGGTCCTCCAATGGGGTCGGCGTTCCTACCCAACCTCTCCAAAAATTAAAATTTTGGGAGGGGCCACCCTAGAAATCCTGGGAGACCTGTTTTTTTTGGCGAGCCGCAAATACCTTGTTCATGTAACTTACAATCAGTCATTTAATACACAAAAACATAAAAACTTACGTTGGTAGAGGTGATTTAGCTAATTAACGTGACTCAAATAATAATTCTCATATTGTAACTTACGCTTTGCCGACGATATTGTAGTACTGGAGGAGACTTGGAATCCATAATAAATAGCATGAACGTGGTCCTGTAGAAAGAGTTCAATATGACGATTAATAGAGGGAAAGCCAAGGTGATGGAGTGTAGTATGGGAAACAGTGGAATAACAAAGGGTGTTAGATTGGGAAGGGATATTTTGACGGAAGTTAAGGAATTCTGCTACTTGGGAAGCGTAATAACTTAGGACGGTAGAAGTATAGCAGACATAAAGAGTAGGATAGCAAAGACAAGGAAGGCTTTCGCGAAAAAGAGGGATTTACTTACGAGTAATATAACTGTAAATATTAGGAAATCGTTGCTAAGAATGTTCGTATGGAGTGTTGCGTTGTATGGGTACGAAACGTGGATGATAGGAGTTGGGGAAAGGAAAAGAATAGAAGCCTTTTAAATGTGGTGCTATAGGCGAACGCTGAAAATCAGATGGGTGGATAGAATCACAATCGAGGAAGTTATAAACAGAATAGGGGAAAAGGGAACAATATGGAGGATGTTGACTAAGAGAAGGGATAGATTAAAAGACCACGTTTTAAGACGTAAGGGGCATGTAAAATTAGCATTAGAGGGAAGTGTTTGGGGTAGCAATCGAAGAGGGAGGCCAAGGATGGAATACGATAAGCAGATTAGGGAGGATGTTGGCTGTGGTAGTTATAAGGAAATGAAAAGGCTTGCGCAAGATAGATTAGCATGGAGGGTTGCATCAAACCAGTCTTAAAACTGAATACCACAACGACCATTTTATACGTTCGTAAATCTTAAATAACCTTTGGTACACATGTTCGGCTTTATATGCCGTGAAGGTAAGATGAGCTATGAGCACATTAACATCTCTGCACCAGAGATAACATGTTATTTTTATTACAGATAAATATGAAATAATTTTAAAATTTCTTTTCTTATATTCTTTTTGAGTAAAGTGTACCAACAGTCAGTTGCAGCTGAACTGTTGTAGTTTCAATATCGTTTCTGTTTGTTTCCTTCTTCTGAAGTTTCGCTCGCTCGTATTATTTATGTGGCAATTTTAAAATGGCGCCGTTGCCACCTTGCAAATGTCTGGTAGTGTTCTTTATTCGGAGAAGAGTGCGTTTCCTCAGATATATATTTGTGGTAGTTGAGAGCGATGTTATGGAGGTGGCCACTTAGCTGTGCGAGGGGAACGAGATGCTCTGCGAGATGTTACTGTCAGCGCCGCGCTAAATAACGAGTCGGAGTCTCGGTACTCGCCGTATAAATCCATTTGCTGCTGGGGCGGAAGAGGAGGGCGACTGAGAAGAGACGCCGCGGCAATCCACTTTGTCGAGATCTGCATCACACACGGAGCGGCCGCACTCCTTCCTACATCCCTGCAGTCTTACAAGCATTGTTATTACCCTCCTACACTTCTAAATAACTGTATCAAAAAAAATTATAAGGCGAAAAAAAACACACATACTTGTTATTGCATTATGAAACCTATCCCGATTTCATCCCCTAAATTTACTGTACGATACGCAAATTAACATACCAAAACATATTCAAAATTTTGCCTATAAATGTGATGGTTTTTTAAATATATTTCCTGGAACAATAGTGAATAACCTATTATATTATTTGTTTCCAATCAGTCAGGTCTTGTAACCAATAAAATAAGTGTCTTGTTTAATAAAAATAAATATATCTATTCACCCAATAAATAATAAAATTAATATTTTCATAGCCAAATTTTGTTGTTAAAGATAAGTGTTAAAATTTTGGCGCCCAACTGTGGGGCGAGTTATTTCTGAATTTGTGTTTGTGACGTGATTTTTATTATTTATAAATATATTAAATATTAGTTATGTTTAGCTGCGTGGTGGGCGCCAAGAAATATCTACTTTGAAATTTTAACAATTTTTATTCTTAACAAAACTAAAAAAAAGATTACAATATTTAAATTTTTTATCAATTTAATTTTCCTAGCTCAGCCTTAATTAGAAATTATATTGCAAGAGACTTAGTAAATATAATTTACTTTCCCTCAGGGCTGTATCACGTGTTTATACACATAGCAGAGCGAGATTATTGCCTTGGTTCCTTACTGTACAAGTTTCTTTGTTGACCTGCAGTCCTGGGTTTTACACAAAGGCAGCTTCCGGGTCAGCATAGAGGCAGGCAGCAAGCCTCAAATTTTTGTGTAGTTTCCTTGTTGTCCTTGCAGCCAGGCCTCTTCTCCTCTTAGTCAGTCAGTCGTGCCGTCCTCTCACCTCCGACTCTACTTTTTGAATCCCCTGGCGAGGTCCTTTCTACCTCAAAACTAACCTCTCCTCAAACGTGGTTCGTCTCCCTGCTGCTCAATAAACCTCCACACCTGAACAACAATTTAGAAATGTCTTGCCCCACAGCTGAACCCCATATTATAAAAACCAACCTTTTTCTTAATAATTTCTAAATAGGAATAGGTGTTTAAGGGTAGGTCTTTATTAAGTAGAGGTTACTTATTATATGATGGAGTACAACTGTGAGGCAAACATTGCGGAATTGGTGTTTAAGGTCGGGACTTTATTTAAAGAAAAGGTTATTTAATATAATATGGGGCCCAACTTTGGGGCGAAGCATAAATAAATTGGTGTTTAAGGGTGGAGCTTTATTAAGGAGAGGTTAGAATTATAATATGGATCACAACTGTGAGGCAAAAATTGCGGAATTGGTTTTTAATGTTGGGATTCTATTAAAGAAAAGGTTCTTTAATATAATATGGGCCCAACTTTTGGGCGAAGCATAAATAAATTGGTGTTTAAGGGTGGAGCTTTATTAAGGAGAGGTTAGAATTATAATATGGATCACAACTGTGAGGCAACCATTGTGAAATTGGTTTTTAATGTTGGGATTCTATTAAAGAAAAGGTTATTTAATATAATATGGGGCCCAACTTTGGGGCGAAACATAAATAAATTGGTGTTTAAGGGTGGATCTTATTAAGGAGAGGTTAGTTATTATGTGACGGAGCACAACTGTGGGGCAAACATTGAGGAATAGGTGTTGAAGGGTCGGGCTTTATTAAGGAAAAGGTTAGTTGTTATAATATGGGGTCCAACTGTTGGGCAAGACTTTGCGAAATTGGTGCGTAATGTTGTGGCTTTGTCTAGCTAAAGGTTAGTTTTATATGACGGGGCACGTATGTGGGGGAAATGTTTAAACAATAAACGTCCAAGTTATTGCACGATTCATATGTAGTGTTGTTACGTCATTCTTGCCTGTAGACAAGCTGAGGTTAGGGAGGAGTTTTAGTTTCCTTCCGCGATTATTCTATTCTGTACAAAGAAGGCATCAAATTTTTATTATTTGTTCGTACTTGAAATATTTATTTCAACATATATAGCTCCTAACATATATAAGCTCTGATATAATTTTTATGTTTTCGTATAGCGAGCTCTAACATGAAGTTACCGCAAGTCTTTTTATGATTCAAATTATTCTCTCGTATAAATAGAGGTTGATTCAGAGAAAATGGTGGACTATACAACTACTGTAAAATGTGTCGTTGATCCCCTTTACTTCCGGTCTTGAATTCGGCGCTGCCTTTATCCTCTTTACAGCATTCATTACGCTGAGTCTCCTTCTCTCGAAACGTTAATACTAACTTCTTCAGATTTCCTTAATTCCTCTGCTGTACCTCGAAGCCCTTCCTTTGTTCTAGGTCGACGTTTTCTCCGTCTTGGGACGTTACAGAAGTTTGAAAAAATATCTCACGGCATTATTTAAAGTCAAATAGTCATTTTTTGGATTTCTTATATTTATTTGTCCTTATAATAACATCATTATTCAGTTTACTGACCCGTATTAGTATTGACGATGTCGTTCCTTTTAAATCAGTGACACATTTCAGAAGCCCTCTATCTGCTGTGTGATTAACTTTTTTTGTTTATTTCGTTCCGATGCAGCAAAATTCATAGAGAACAACCCTCTAGTTACTCATCGTTTATTACTGTTGGCCAATAACTTTATCGAGGCTGCTTCATCATCTCTTTTCTACTCTCTTCAGCTTTCTACTAATTTTTTTTTCTCTATTTATTTTGGAATCTTTTAATTTTTCTACTACGGTACATATCTGCAATATACGAAGGTACTTTGTGTTCAGTCATATGACTGGTCTTATTCAAACCCTCCATACTAAACTACCTTGCGCAAGCCTTATCATTCATGCGTAAATAGCAAATCCCACGTCCTCCCTAATCTTCTTACCGTATTCCATCCTTATCCTCCCTCTTATGTTCTTACCCCATACACTTCCCTCTAATAGTAATTTTAGAAGACCCTCGTGTCTTAAAACGTGGCCTATTAATCTATCTCTTATTTTGGTGACCGTCCTACATATTGTTCGCTCTTCTCTTATTCTGCTTAGAACTTTCTTGCTAGTGATTCTATCCACCCATCTCATTCTCGTATAGCACCACATTTCAACGGTTTCTATTCTTTTCCTTTCCGCAACTTCTATCGTTCACGATTCATACAACGCCACGTTCCATACGAATATTTTTAGCAACGATTTCCTGTGATTCGCACTTATATTACCCGTACGTTTTTCGCGAAACCCTTCCTTTCCTTTGCTATCCTACTCTAGTTATTACGCTTCCCAAGTAGCAGAATTTCTTAACTTCCTTCAAAATATCACTTGCCAATCTATCACCCTTTGCTATTCCACTGTTTCCCATACTACACTCGATTACCTTGGTTTTCGCTCTATTAATCTTCATAATGAACTCTTTCTCCAAGACCACGTTCATGCCATTTACTACGGCATTTTCACTTAAGTGATAAAAAATTAATTTTTATTATTTATAACATTTTTATTCCAGTCCTAGTTTTAAAAGCAATCACGCTGTAATCATCAATTAAATAAAATCGGGGAGTTTTCATACTAAGGGACATAGTTATCCCTTCTTCTTCATCAGGTTACACGTCTGACATGAGGGACGTGAGGGAGAAGGGATGGTTATATCCGTAAGGGTGAAAGCTCCCCGGTGTTTTTGCACTTGAGGATGATGGCTACAGTGTGAGTATTTTTAAAACTAAGACTGGAGTAAAGGTGTTATAAATAATAACCGTAACGCAATTGTTCCTTTTTTTGGTTTTGACGGTTAAATTTTATATTTATTTTGTGAAATGTCTCTTACGCGCTTCAGTTGAGCAGTTAGTGTTAACGCTTGTTTTATTTCGTACAAGTTGTTTATGGAACACAGTTTGTAATTTAACGTTGCCGCTGCTGAAGTAGAGAATCGTGTTCGGGTAAACAGAGGTAATTGCCAGGAGGGGGCGAGTTTCGTTACTATGAAATGGAACAATAGCTCTTGTTCTAAAAGTTTGTTTGGGAACGGGAATTTCAGCCACTTTCAAATGCAAGTACCACGGAACGTTTGAACTCGAGTGGACGCATCAAGAGTTGCCATTCAGCTTTTACCGTGTTCAGATTAAAATACGTGGCGATTTTCTGTTTCTCTCAAAGTTTGACGACGGTTCTCAACTTGCTCTTGATCTTTAAATTATATCGACTACAACATAACTATCCTACTTAATAAAGCAAATTTACAAATAGAGTCCAGAGAAATTATGTAAATAGCTAAAATAGTACCCTGTGGAACTACACCTTAGACCAGGTATTCCTCTTAATTTATACTCAGAAAAATTGTGACGTCGTTTTTAATTATTTTTAAAACCAGTAATATATTAAAGAATTTAGAGTATATATTTAAATTGGTGGGCGAAAATAAATCTCAACTTTGACATTTGAAATATATCCAACAAATGACAATATTTAGAAATTAATTAATTTTAATGTTTTTTATTTGCCCAGCTGAGCCCTAACCAAAGAAAGCACGAGACTTTGGTAAATTGACTCTAATTTACTCAGAGCTGTATGACATGTTTATACGCAAGAGATTACTGCCGTTTGTTTCTTACTTTGCATTCATCCTCCCCTAGTTACCTGGTTGCCCGGTAATCCTGGATTCAACGCAAAGGCAGTTTTCCAGGTCGGAATGTAAAGTACGCAGGCGTCTGATTTGTTTTATGTTTTCCAGTTTTGTTTCTGGTGACACATTACGCATATACACCCTTCTCTCCGATTCCTTGAAGCCAGCCAGTCCGACTTTCCGTTTCACTAGCTCCTCTCTGACCTCTCACCTCCGACTTTCTTTTCCGAATCCGTTTTGGAGTTCCTGTCCACCTCTAGCTCACGTCTCGAAAGAACCTCATTAGTCTCTCTGCTTTTTATATGTTCCCCAGGTCCTCCAGTGCGGTTGATGCTCCTCCAAAAATACAAAATTTTGGGGGAAGGGGCCACCCCTAGCCATCTTTTGGGTCAACCATCTCGGTGACCTTGGCCGATCCGGGTTTTTCGTTGAGCCGAAAAACATTTTTCGAGACAAAAGACTGCGCCTGTCAGGCTTCAAGTTCTATGACTGTGCTTGTCTTGCCCGGTTTACCCCAGAGGGTGCCTTGCGAATATCTCAGATTCTGTTGTCTATGGAAACTTCCTACAGAATGCTTAATATTGTAAATTAATTTAGGTAAATAAAATAAAATATACGACGAAAATTTTTACGCATCACAAAATAAGACATCATCCGTAAACTATACAAAATGGTAAGCACTCTTGATTAATGTTTAATAGATTTTTGCATGTTAAATAGTTTAAGAATGAAAGTAGAGACAAAATATTTATAAGCACAACGTTTCGTCAGACATTTTCTATCTATCGGACTAGAAACAAAGAGTAATGTAGAAGCATGAATCTGCGCACACTTGGGGTTGCACAAGGTTCTATTTTAGGTTCCATAAAATACTTAATTTACGTCAATGATCTAAAATTTTTAGTGATTTTATCTTTAAATTCGTTCAGTTTTGCAGACAACACAGCCATATCTCTTTTTATATAATAATATATTATGATACACATAGTTAAATATTATTGATACATCTCAGAATATTCGTTATGGGTATCTTTTTATATTTAATTCAGCCATAATAATTTATTTATTTTTTAAAAAATTGAGCGCGTCAGTATGTCCAAAGTTTTGAAATCGGTTTTTTACCCTTCTTGAATTCCCATTGAGTCGTGTTCGACTGCATTGGTTGTCTGAGCGCGTAGTTATGCACCTTGCAGAGAGCGAGGAATCCCCCTACGTCCGATTGGAGAAAGTGGCGCTCTTACTCACTCACGGTCCTTATGAATTATTCCGCGGCGTCTCCCCTGAACGATATCTGACGACTGCAGTGATAACGACCTTAAGAGAGCCGCTAATCTCCGCAGACTTCCTCCCTTCAGCACCAACAAAGATGCTGCCTGCTGCTGCTTGATTAACACAGTGCACTGTGTTCCAGACGACCTTCATTACGTCACATGTACGTCTTGTCGTGGAGGTGTCTTCAATAATACATAAATATGAACTCATTGTAAAATTTCAACGAACATATTCATTTATATGCAAAATAGGTATCTTTCATCCTGTTATTATTAATTAAAATAGTTCATTTCCAAGGACATTATACAAACCAATTGAATTTCATTCCATAAAGATCCAATGGCCGACCTCCTGTGGTGTAGTGGCTAGCGTTGCTGACTCACAACCCCTAGGTCCCGGGTTCGAATCCTGGCATGACCTTGGATGTTTGTGTTGTCATGGTCATGGAGACTGGGGTTAGATTGATGTCTCTCCATATTCGGAATGTGTCATGCAAGATGACAGTCTGCAGTCGACTCGGTAGACCGAGACCCTCAGTGGACTGTAGAGCCATGGAGAAAGAAAAAAAAATTCATTATTTTAATATTGTACATACTGTATCAATTCTTGTACAAACTGAAAATCATTACGATAAAAGTTTTTTATATGAATAATCAGTAATCAGATTTAATGAGACCTCAGTGCGTAAATAATAGGGTTGGTTGGAAGTAAGTCACACCAAATAAAACGAATAGGCAAAAGCCCAAATGCGGGCTAGAATGCCATAGAAAGAAGAAGAAAGATCCAATGACAGGACTGCAAAAGCTAACGTTCTAAAACTTAAACTAATTAAATTTGTTAGGTAATTAACGTTAATTAATAATTTAATTCAGCCTAAAATAGAACCTTGTGATACACCAACTAGAATAAGTGCGCGTAGATTCATGCTTTTGCAGTTCTCTTTGTTTCTAGTCCGATAAATGAGATCTGTAATGGTAGACGAAACGTTGAGGATATAAACTTTTCAGTATTCTGTCTGCTTTGGCCAAATTTATCATTAAAAACACACAAAAATCTATTGAAAATTGAGTTATAGGTGTTTACTATTATACCTAACTTGGGAATGCCTCTCTGGTATTTTCGAGGTTCTAACATACCGAGGCACCTTCATCTCATCTCATTGGATCAGTGGGCCAACTGCCGCCTAAAACTGGTGAAGACACGGAGACGGGAATGCTGCGACCCCACAGCAAACTCATCTCCCTGTCATTCGGAAGGGCGTGAGAACCCTGATGCAGGGTTTCTAGGGGGGTTTCCCTTCACCTCTTTATGTGAAACACCTAGGCTGGTGACCCTAGTCAACCCTTGGCCTCCTTTTCCTACCTTCCCTCATCCCCTCGTTTCTCAATTCCCTTGCTATGTTATTAAAGGGAAGCTGCCTGTTTCACAATCACCCTCATGTAGTCTTGACAAAAAATAAATCTAGTCAGTGCCTTCTTCTTCCTACCCCACACACCCTTTTTAATGCCCTTCCTATGCTAAGAAAAGAGAGTTGCCTGTTTATGGATCACACTCATGCTGACAGTTAGCCAAAAAAATTGTTTTATTTTATTAAAGAAAGAGTCTGAAGCAGGACAAAAAAATAGTATTGTTAAGTTAAAATATCGGACCAAATTCAGACTTTATTTTTATTTATAACAATTTACGAAAAGGAAAAACACAACGCTGTTTGGCGTCTTCATGTTAATACGTGGTTTATTGATGTTTCTCCACAGGATAATACCCTGAAGAAGGTGCAAATAAGTACCGAAACGATGTGTTTTTCCTCTTTGGAAATTGTTATAAATAAAAATAAATTCTGAAATTGGTCGGAAATTTTTACTTATTATTACAAAACCAGACGTTAAAATACAACCATTTATGACCAGTATTGCATAAAACACACGTTAAAAATGAAGCCACTGTATGATAATGATGACATTGCTTGTCCTTGTTTATTTTATATGATGAGAAATTATAAAGTGCGATTTTATCTGAGTGTCTCTTGTTTCAGGTATGTAACTGATGCACGCCCTTATGCTTCAACTTCAAACGTCAAAGAAGGATATGGCGAAGTCTTCATCAAGGTAATTTTGTGTCCTCAACTTGAAATCAATATAGGGACAAGAGACTTTAGTAAATTGACTCTAATTTACAATTTTACAATTGAGAAAAATAATTTAGGAATGACGTCTACAAACGTTTTTTTCCATCTCCTTCGTGGTCGACTCTTACACTGCTTACTTAAATAGTTTCTAAATTTATGTTTACCTGTTGTTGAGGTATTCAGTCCTAAGACTGGTCTGATGCAACCCTCTATGCTAACCTAATTGCACAAGCTTTTTCATCTCCGCATAACTAGCACAACCCACATCCTCCCTAATATGCTTAGCGTATTCCGTCTTTGACCTCCAGCTCTTGTTCTTACCCCACACACTTCCCTCTAATGCTAATTTAACAAAACTCTCGTGTCTTAAAACGTGGCCTATTAATCTATCCCTTCTCTTAGTCAACGTCCTCCATATTTTGTTAAGAACTTCCTCGTTTGTGATTCTATCCACCCATCTAATTTTCAGCATTCGCCTATAGCACCACATTTCAAAGGCTTCTATTCTTTTCTTTTCCCCAAATCCTATAGTCCACGTTGCGCACCCATATAACGCCACACCAATATTTTTAGCAACGATTTCCTAATATTCACATTTATATTACCCGTAAGTAAATTCCTCTTTTTCTTGAAAGCCTTCCTTGCCTGTGCTATTCTACTCTATATGTCTACTGTACTTCGACCATCCCTAGTTATTACGCTTCCCAAGTAGCAGAATTCCTTAGCTTCCGTCAAAATATCCCTTCCCAATCTATCATCCTTTGTGATTCCACTGTTTCCCATACTACAGTCCATTACCTAGGTTTTCCCTCTATAATTCCTCATATTGAACTCTTTATCCAGGACCACATTCATGCCATTTAGTTAAGATTTCAAAGACTTCTTCTGACTCCCCTAATACTATCATAATGCTTGCAAAGCGTAATGTTTTTATTTCTTCTCCTTTCAGTGTGATTACTTTTCCATATTCCGTTTTTAATTTCTTCATTGCCTGTTCTATATATAAGTTAAACAGCATGGGTGACAGACTGCATCCTTGACTTAATCCTTTCTTGATTACGGCTCTCTTTTCTTGATCTCCTATTCTAATTACTGCTGCCTGTCTGCTGTAGAGGTTATGTATAAGCCTTCTTTTCGATATTTTATTCCAGTGCTATTCAAAAATCAATAGTGTGTTCCAGTTCACGTTATCAAACGCTTTTGCTAAATCTACAAATGCCGTAAACGTAGGCCGGTTTTTTCTTATCCTGTCTTCTAAACTTAGTCGCAAAGTCAATATTGCTTCTTTTGTCGCTACGTTCTTCTCTATATTTCCACAAAATACGATATTTATAAATCGTTTATTTACCTGAACGTTTCTCTTCGTGGTCTATTTGGAGTATAAGAATGGATGACGTTGCCGCATAATGGTCGTTGAACTTCAAGTCCAATCAGAGACATAAATTATCCCGAGCTGTTGTAACAAGCGAAACAAACAAGAATTTATCGATTCAGGATGCGGCGGGAATCGTCGGTCAGCAGCAGCAGCAGCAGTGATGTGGAGTAGACAGAGATAACCCCGTGCACATTTGCAAGGCCCTTGAACCCAACCACCACCACCACGGCAGCAGCTGCCCTGGCTTTTTATCGACGCCATGTGCAAGTCAGGAAGCGAGCTCCATAACCTTTACATCTAAATAACACACACACACACATTCGAAAAAAAAAACCTGGACGTGGGGGGAAAAAGAACAAAAATTCGCTAATGGACTTGTCTGCTTTAATTTTTAAACACGTAAAAGCGTCAAAGGCACCGGAAACATTGCGACGAGCATTTTTTGTTAATACTGAAAGCAAAAATAAATATATATACTCTCAACTACTAAGAGCTGACGCAGAAAGCTTGGCCAGGTCAAAACAGTGAACCGGTAAATTTAGTTATAAAGAACGGGATTTATAAATTACTCTACTATTTATAAATAATTATAATGTCCTTAAATTTTTCTGCTTTTCTTATTCAGATTTTCCTTTAACACGATTTATAATGGTTTATAAATACGTCTATAATCGTTTATAATACATCAAAATCCTTCAACTTTCATTCATAACGATAGAGAAATCAACAGAGATAAAAATCGTGTTATTATGTTAACTTATGTTGGGTCTTCCATTTTTCCAATCACCTTCTTTGGCTCTACAGCCCGTATAGGGCCTTGACCTTCCCGGTTCGACAGCGGACTGTCATCTCACATGAAACATTCCGAATTTGGAGTGACACGCGGTCAGCGTATCGATTCTCCAGCAGTCTTAATCACAGTCTCCGTGACCATGACGTCAGAAACATCCTAGCCCAGTGAAGGGCAAACTACGGCCCCCTGAAATGTTCTATCCGTCCCGCGAGACATTATTCCTAATCTGAATAAAAAAATACAGGTTGTAATAAAAATAAATATTTTCCTCTTTCTTCCTCTCATTCGTTTTGTATCAGTGACGATATACAAATTTATTGACTTAACCTAGATATTGGATTGTTATGTTGCGAGTGAGAGGTACTGGCTGCTGGTAACTTTTTAGCGAAGAGAAAAATTGGCAACGGAGCCTCCTCGCATTACCTACCCCCTCCACCGTGGCCAGATATCGAAAAACGTTTCTTGATTCCAAACTGTCTTAACGTTTTTGGTTTTCTAGTTGTACTCTTCATATTATAAAAAAATTATCCCTAAGATGTTATCTAACAAACGTTATGAATGAAGTTAGAAGTACTTTTTATAGTTTTTATGGATAAACCACTGTAACGCGACTAATAATTTCATGGAATAATGGTTTTGTTGTGTGGTATTCAGTCCTAAGACTGGTCTGATGCAACCCTCCATGCTAACCAATCGTGCGCAAGTCTTTTCATCTCCTTAGAACTAGCACAACCAACTTCCTCCCTAATCTCCTTAGCGTATTCCATCCTAAGCCTCCCTCTCTGTTCCTACACCAAACACTTCCCTCTAATGCTAATTTTACAAGACCCTCGTGTCTTAAAACGTGGCCTATTAAACTATCTCTTCTCTTAGTCAACGTCCTCCATATTGTTCCCTTTTCCCCTATTCTGTTTAAAACTTCCTCGTTTGTGATTCTATCCACCCATCTGATTTTCTGCATTCGCCTATAACACCACATTTCAAAGGCTTCTATTCTTTTCCACGTTTTGCGCCCATATAATACCACGCTCCATACGAACATACGAGAGAAAAGAATAGGAGTCTTTGAAATGGGGTGATATAGGAGAATGAGATGGGAGGATAGAATCACTAACGAGGACGTTCTAAGGCAGAATAGGGGAAGAGAGAACAATTTGGAGACCTTTGACCAAGAGAAAGGATAGATTGATTGGCCACGTGTCGGTCTTGTAAAATTAGCATTACAGGGAAGTGTATAGAAAACGGAGGCCAAGGATTGAATACGCTAAGAAGACTAGCGTTTTCATGTAGTTCTGCGGGAATGAAAAGGCTTGTGCAAGGTATGTTAGCATGGAAGATTGCCTCAGACCAGTCTAAGGACTGAATACGACAACAGCAACTTATACAGTAGTTAAGTCTGAATCCTATTCTAATCTTATATAAGTATTTATTTCTGGTTTTTCCTGTTTTCCTGATAGTACTACTTCATCTGCTAGTCATATATCTAGATCAGGAACGCTTTATCACTTTTTGTATAGACGAGGAGACATTTTGAGGTGTCTCATTATCTCAGGCCTGTTAAGTGTCTTAGCAAGTGAATCGATAGTTATTGACATAGTGATTATCCTTAAGTCTTAAGCCTGCTTGAGCCTTAATGCCTCGGCCCCCCGGAGATGATTCCTCAGGTTCTCGACGCTTTCTTCTTCGGGAGGGAATCGGACACCAGGGACCTTAATGATTGCTGTCATTTCTCTTCCTTTCTTCCTCCCTCCCTCCCTGCAGCCTCTGTGCCCACTTGGAATTAATTCTTAATGGCCGAGCCCTCTTGTAATTGCTTTCTCTCTTTTTTTTTACTGTTATTATTTAGCGGCCGTTGTCGTTATTACGCCGCACTTAACTGCTTTTGTGGGAGAGATTCCTTCCTATCCCCTTGTATTATTTTTGAGCTTTTCCGTGGAATTCGTTATGTGGCCCGTTATAAACTTGGCTACCCAGACCGCAAAGCCTCGGCGGTTTAGTAATTTTAAACTCGTTACTTAAACATATTTGTTCGCAGCGAGAACCGTTCCCCTCTCTTTTTTTCCCCTCGCGTCCTTTTTTTTCGGTATGCTGTGGGGAAAAAAAAGTTTCTGCCATTTGCATTTTTCTGAGTTCGTTGCGTTAATATACTCGTTTTTATGAATACTTCATTGTACTAGTTTCCCCTTTATACTCCCCTCCCCCCGCCTACAGTGGTGAGGGAGAATATGAGAATTGTTAATCTGAGTATTATTCAACTCTGGAGTGAAATTAAGAATTGTTCATTTGGAATTTGGGAATTATTATTATTTTGTGTGTGAGGATTAGACGACGAGATTGAGTACGGGATTCCTGTCATTAAAAGCACCTCTTTATATTTTATTGTATGTGTACGTAATAGTTATTCGTTGAGTGTGGTTGATTCTAAGTTATTTATTTAACTCCAATAATTTATTATAGATGGGGATTCATTATTGGAAAGAATAAAAAACAATAATAAAATTTATGTTTAATCTTAATAAAATAATTTAGTAAGAGTATAAAAGATATTTACAAATTTTCAAAGATAACATTAATAAATTAAAAATTTATTAGCATGATATTTTGATTCAGGGATCTGAGTGGGGTGAATTAAGGAGCTTATTTGGTTCTCTAATGGCAATAGGCCTCCCAGTCTGCGTCGATGTATGATGGTGGCTGCATCAGGATCATCACCTTCTGGGTTGGGTTTCGTAGGCCAATCTGGCGGAGGCTCCCTTATCTTCTTCCGCATCTACCAGTTTAGTTTTGGCTCAGCATTAGCCGGCCTCTCTATATCAAAACTTCCGCCTCGAAAACCAATTCTCTCTGCCAAACAAATTCTCTCCGTCTCTCCACATCATCTGTCTGCCAACAACTTCTCTCCATCTGTCCACATCATCTCTCTCGCTTCTCTACATCAACTTCTGACGAAAGTTCGATGGGCGGCTACATAATTTTAATCCACCAATCAACTATTATCCACCAAAGTCTTCTATTGGCTCGCTGTTGGACAATTGCAGTCAATAGGAAAATTTTCACTGCTGGGACTAAATATTTCACATGTTATGCATTTTTCCCGTGACATTCCGAATTTTTCACGAAACTTCAGTTTTTATGCAGGTCCCTAATTATTCACGGCGATTTCCAACGTTTGGTAGCAGGTCATCCAAAATTATTTATCCCTTTTCTTGAATGGGCTTGGTCAATCTTTTGTACCGAGGAATGCGAATCGCCCTCTCACGCGGAAAACCAGGAAACAGATGTACTTTACCTAAAATTTCAACTCGCATATTAAATATATATTACAAGTATCTTCGGCCATTCAACGCCCGTGAGCAGACTTGATCACCTCCGCGGTTCAACGGTCGCTGAAAAGTTGTTAATTTTCCTTGGATTTGCAACAGGAAGGGACGCGAGGAGCATCCATCGTTTATCACGGGCTAATCTCCGGGATTTCCACTTCTCTGCGCGCAGCTCCCGAGGACTTCTCCGTTCCAAAACTGCTCTGTTCCCTTGCAGGGAAGAAACAGGCACACTCTAAAAAAATGAATTATTGAAGACCAAAGTCAAATTATGCAGTAATGAAGAACCGACTTACTTCTGCTAGAGTCCTGCTTAATACGCGAGTGGACAACACAAAGACGTTTCTGTCACGTCTCAACGTCTGAGGATGCCATCCATAAACTGTAGCTCATTCCAACGACGATAAAATGTAATAATCAATCGTAAGGCCTAACATTCAAGTAATTAATTGAAATAAATTAACGACCAGTTCTACAGAAAACATTTCGATTAAACGACGTTTCGTCACCACTGTGACGCGTATAAAATTTCGTATATTTTGTTTTATTCATATAAATTAATTTTACAATAGTAAGTATTTTATACAACGTTTCTGTAGAGAACAGTCCTGAAGTATTCGTAAGGCCCCCTTCCGGGGAAAATCCGGCAAGAAAAACGCAGTCATATAACTTGAAGCCTGACAGGCGAAGTCTTTATCTGAAAGGTATTTGCGACTTGCCAAATATATATATAGCTCAGTCCATGTTAGCAAGGTGGTTGACCCAAAAGATAGCTAGGAGTGGCCTTGTTCAAATATTGAATTTTTTGAGAGGAAGGGTAGATGCCGACCCTATTGGAGGACCTGCGTAAGATATAAAAAGTGGGGAGAGGTGAGTTCAAGGTGAAGAGGACCCCAAAAAAGAATATTCAGAAAAGACAGTTGGAGGTGAAAGTTCAGCAGGAGGAAACGGAAAGTCGGACTGGCTGGCTTCGAATTTGAGAGGAGAGGCATGATCTGGCTGCAAGTATCACAAGGAAACCACAGCCCATCAGAGACCTTGCGTACTTCACATACCGACCCGAAAGCTGCCTTCGCGTTGAAACCAGTATTGTCGGTCAACAAGGAAACTAGGGGAGAATGAATGTAAAGTAAGGAACAAAAGGCAATAATCTCTCGCTCTGCTATGCGTATTATCACGTCATACAGCTCTAAATAAAGTAGAATAAATTGCAATATTTTTTCTTCGGTTAGGACTCAGCTCGGCAAAATTAGATTCATTAAAATTAATAAAGTCCTAAGTCTTGTAATATTGTTGAATCTTTTACTTTTGTTAACAGTAAAAAATGTATTAAATTTCAAAGTTGAGGTTCAGTGGTGCCAATCCATTTAAATATCACTCTAGTTTTTTAGACCAAGAGAAGGGATGGATTGAAAGGTCACGTTTTAAGACAAGAAGGCGTTGTAAAATTAGCGTTAGAGGAAATAATATTAATAATAGGAAATTGTGTGGGGTAAGAGCAGAAGAGGTAGGGTAAGGGTGGAATACGCTAAGCATATTAGGGAGGATGTGGTATTTAAGCGCAATATAGGTTAGCATGGTGAATTGCATCAGATGAGTCTTAGAACTGAATACCACAAGAACAACATATCAGAATATTTCGTGTATTATGCGTGTAGCTTTCAAATAAGTAACACAGGTTTGCCTATTTATATTTTAGCGCCTTAAAATTCCCTGGTTGACGCAGTCTCACTGCTTCCTTCAGACGCCCGTCGGAATAGCAACTTCAGTCTCCTGACAGCCGTCGGCGAGTGTCGCCATTTCGTGAGGTTAACAATTGTTTAAAGGGTCTCGTGTAGGTGTTTGGAGGAGACGATAGAAACGCGGCGGCAGTAAATTATTCATAGTAATAACGCAGTGGTTTGATGTTCAGAGCAAGGATAACGCTCACTCCGAACTCGGTGAAAGTTTAATGGCGTCGTGCAGACTCGGTTTGTTAATTGAGCCTTGCACTAATTCATACTCTGCAACGCAGCCTCGCTAGCTGGGTACCTTCTATGCAAGGTCAATCAACTTTATGCATACTTGCTCCTTTTGATCTCTGCGTTAATTGCGCCCGAAAATGTAAATTTGAACATTAACGCGTTTATTGTCGAAGCGACTTTGGGCGCAGACGGCGAGGCGCGGCTTCCATATCCCAGTTACACTTATCCAATATTTATCTACCATCAACTTCATTTCCTCTGCAGCGAGCCTTCGCTTTAATTGAATTCTAGAATCCATCGTCCCCTGGTGTCGTGCTCGCGAATTAATGGATCTGTTTTTCAGCCCTGCAGGAGTACGATTCGGCTTTAAACCCCCCCTCCCCCCTTTTTTTGGAGGGAAAGATGAAAGGATACTCGTTTAAAGCCGTGCAGGCCTATTTGCAAAGTCTTTGCTGCTGAATTAACATTATGGAAGACGTTTTACAGACTGATGAGCTCCGCTGACTGCTTCCCTCTGCTGCATAACTTCTCAATTACCATCGAGTAAAAGGTCCGCCCCCGCCCCCCCACATTTTTTTGTTTCTCTTGCTAATATCAGCCTATTCAAATTACGCGACTCTGTCTTACAACATTCCTTCGAAACAGCGAAAGATATTTCAATTAGCCTTCGCGAAGACCAGCCTGGAAAATGGGCTCCACCTTGTACCTGAACACAAGAACAATATTATCCTATACTTACCTCCCGGGATTATTTTGAAGCCTAATTTTAAAGGAGAACTTCAATAAGGGCGACGTAAATGTTACACGGAGCAATAATAAGCTCCGATTCGAGGAGAAGAAAATCAACGTTTGGAAAGAAAACAGTGGCTGGAGTATGCGGAAGATTAGCAGCAGAGTCTGCACAGTCGAGGGGAAACTTCGGACTTTCAAACGGAGAAAGAATAACACGTTATGAAACACGTCAAGTCACAACTAGAAAGAAATTTAAAGAACTCAAACTATTAAAAGCGAAATTTAACTACGTGAGTAAATTTTATTATTGTCGTTGTGGTATTCAGTCCTAAGACTGTTCTGATGCAAGCCTCCATGATAACCTATCTTGCGCAAGCATTTTCATTTCCTTATAACTAGCACAACCCACATCCTCCCTACTCTGCTTAGCCTATTCTATCCTTGACCTCCCTCTTCTGTTCTTACCCCACACACTTCTTTCTAATGCTAATTTTACAAGACCCTCGTGTCTAAAATTGTAGCCTATTAATGTATCCCTTCTCATAGTCAACGTCCTCCATATTGTTCTCTTTTCCCCTATTCTGTTTATAGCTTCCTCGTTTGTGATTCTATCCACCCATCTGATTTTCAGCATTCGCCTATAGCACCACATTTCAAAGTCTTCTATTCTTTTCCTTTCCCAAATTCCTATCGTCCACGTTTCGCACCCATATAAAGCCACGCTCCATACGAACATTTTTAGCAACGATTCCCTAATATTCACACTTATATTACCCGTAAGTAAATTCCTCTTTTTCGCGAAAGTCTTCCTTCCTTGCTCTGTGCTATCCTACTCTTTATGTCTACTATACTTCTACCATCCCTATTTATTACGCTTCCCAAGTAGCAGAATTCCTTAACTTCCGTCAAAATATCCCTTCAAAATCTAACAGCCTTTGTTTGTTATTCCACTGTTTCTCAAACTACACTCCATTACCTTGTTTTTCCCTCTAATAATCCTCATTGGAACTTTCTCGAGGACTACGTTCATGCCTTTTATTATGTTATTATTATTATTATTAATTCAATAATAATTAGTGATTTTAATTTTTTTATTTAAACAATTATATAACAAAATTTTAATCCTTTGTGCTCAGGATTCATTAAATGATAAATATTAAAGAATTAAATAAGTACAGAAAAAATGTAATTTGTAAACAGTTAAAGTAAATTAATAATTTAATATAATGGCGGTTTGTAGGGGCAAGAAACGTTTCCTAATTATGGCTTTGAAGGTCTCTGTGAGTGAGTAACGCTGCAGCGTAGTTTATAGATGGCGCATGGAGTGGTTAAGGATGGAGTAAGCCACTCCAGACATGTGGCTTGATGTGGAGCGCAGGTCCTGGGCAGGTGCTTGGTCTCTGTCGTGGACAAGCTCAGCCATGGAAGACAGATTGGACGCGTGAAAGCGAAAGTGTATCGACTTCACCGAAGAAAAGTAGAAAATTTTCTCTAGTTTCTCAAAACTGCCTACAATTTAATTTCTGTTCCGCTGAAACATTGAAGTCTCAAGCATTACTTTCCTGCCACTTTTTCTACGGGTCTCTCGTAATTCTCTAAACATCGTCTTTTTCCTATTCGTATTTGAACATGGTGACTCCCTTCGACGTTTACAGACTCGAACCCAAATAAAATCAATTGAAAACATGTTACTCTGTCTTCCTGAAGAGGAACCGTACGACTATCTAAATTGGCATGAGCGCCCAAGTTGTTACCGTGCGATGAGCAACCACTCGACCCTTAGCCCTTTCAGTGGTGATAATTTTTCCCCAATTCATATCCCCAGGGGTACCCAAAAACTCCACTAGGGGGTTACAATCTTAATAATGAGAGACAGACATCTTTTGGGCAACATTTTAACTACTAGAAAAATAGTACCATTGCCTCCGAAAAGTTTCGAACTAGACAACAAGTTCACCACGGAATTTTCCAGCAGTGGGGCAAGGTCCGGAACTTTTCCGGATGTACCACTTAAGAGGTTAATCACCTCCGTGCATCTTTTCCCATCATCCTTCGTCCCTAGTCTTCAAACACACTGCGAAGTCAAATAAGCCATTTGCATCAATTATATCATCTTTACCATTACGATTAAGACACGTGGTATTCAATCCTAAGACTGGTCTGATGCAACACTCCATGCTAACCTGTCCTCTCCAAGGCATTCCATTTCTACAAAAGTTGTCACATCTCACGTCCTCCGTAATCTGCTTAGTGTATTCCATTCTCGGTCTCCCTGTTCTCTTCACTTTCCTCTAATCCTAATTTCACAAGACTCTCATGTCTCAAAACGTGGCCTATTAATCTATCCCTTCTCTTGATGAACGTCCTCCATACCGTTCGCTCTCCCCCTATTCTGTTTTATAACTCCCTCGTTATTGGTTCTATGCACCTATCTCATGCTCCTATAGCACCACATTTCAAAGGCTCCTATTCTTTTCCTTTCCGCCACTCCTATCGTTATAATGCTGTAAGACGTGAAGGTCTTGTAAAATTAACATTAGAAGGGAGTGTGTGTTGGGGAGGTAAGACGGAGGACAAGAATGGAATACACTAAGCAGATTAGGGAGGATGCGGTAGTTATGCGGAAATAAAAAGGCTTGCGCAAGATAAGCTAACATGGAGGGTTGATTATCACAGCAACATTACCATTACTGTATTCATTCTCGAAAGAGTAACTTTTTTTTGGAAAAAAAAGGAGAATTAGTTGAGCAATTAAAGTAAGTTTTAAGGAATGGTCAGGGAAACATTTAAATATGCACATTATTCGGCCCTAGTGTGGGCCTATATCAGGATTATAAAGACAAAACTGTTGGTTTATAGTTGTAAGAATACAAATTTACAATGGTTATAAGTGAAGCAAAGTAAAGGTCAAAAAGAAGTAATTTGGACAAAATGACTTCGAGGTTTATGAGACCTGGGTTATAAGATTACCTGTATACGTCTCGACATCAAATGAATGTCAGATACTAATCTGGATTTATAATGGTTGTCTATGTAAAAGTATATAAATTGTCCGAGTTGATAGTGAGGTATATTTCCAAAATGATCAATTAAGTTAATAACATTTTTCGGGCCAAGTGTCTATAATAATAATAATAATCATATTCCGTAGATCCTGTAAAGAAGCTAAGCTTCAAGGATGTGGAATGGGTCAGGGTGTACATTTATTACATTATTTTATTGTATAAAAGATAAATATACTTATAACAAATTTTTGTATTATAAACTATTATAAATTACTCTTCTCCGATTCTTCTATAAATTCCTTTATTGAATAGAAGGAGTGGCTAAGCAAAAATGAGCATAATTCAGTCTTAAATTTACCTTGATTATCGGACAACTGTTTAATTCTATGTTGAAGATGGATTATCCCTGAATAATGCACACCTTTCTGTGCAATTGACAATGTTTTACATTTTTTATACAGATTATTTTTGTTCCTTGTATTGAAGGGATGAATATCAGTATTATTCAAAAATAAGTGCATCCTATTTGTGATTACAAATAACATCAATGAATAAATGTATTGGCACGTTAAAGTGAAAATGCCTAACTTTTTGAACAGAGTTCTGCAAGAAGTTGGTGAGGAAACCTGCCTCACATATTGCTCTAATAACACGTTTTTGACTAATAAAAATCTTATCTATGCCTACTGAGTTGCCCCAAAATATAATACCATATGATAAAATAGAATGAAAATATGTAAAGTATACTAATTTTCTAGTTTTTAAATCACTATAAAGTCACATTTCTCCAATTGGTGTTAATATTGAGTAAAAAGTTGTATACGGTGAAAGGATTGAAACAGTCGTTAAGGAAGGGAAGTTCACGTATTGCTAAAGTAAGCCACTCTGCCGGCGGAACTGACAGGGCGATATGTCCAGGCTCTGGAGGAAGATCGTCAACCAATCCGTCCGCTGAAAGATATACGAGTGTAAAGCCGTGCCGGACATCACTAAGGCGCAGGAAGTGGAGATACGTAGCCATCGCCTCTGCCTGGAGGTTATCTCTCTCACCTATATCACTCTCATACCAACTTCCTCTTCATCAACACTCCCAGCAAAACAGTAAAACAGCCTATAAGTCAGAAAATATTTTAATATAATCTTTATTAACAGAGGTCGGAACATGACGATTCGTTACCAAATTTGGAACCTCACCTGCTGTGATTTAGACAGTGACAATAAAAAATAATGATTTACAATATAATATGTACAAATCAATTCTTTTATAAAAAGGAAAAAAATATACTTACGAAATCAAGGAACTAAGCAAAGACGATAACTAAGCTGTACGAGCGAAGAGGTCGAAATAACAGTTAAAACCAGCAGCTAGTAAGCGTGTTCAGAATTAAAAATTAACAATCAGTGAAACGGAAAGTTTATAATTTTGTTTAAAAGCATTTGTGTAATTTTTATCATAAATTTCCGGATCTTATGTTGACGCATCACAGTCTTTAGCGACGACTAAAGAACACATTAAATTAAAAAAATAGTAAGACTGGTTAATTTTGTACACTAATTTTAAATTACTTTCACGTTGACTAAATCGAAATTTTAATGAGTGTTTGGTTCGTCCAATGTAACAGGAATTGCAACCAAAACAGTTGAATACGGTATATAGAATTATGTTTATCGAAATTATTATTTTTAATATGTTCAACGAACTTTAATTTAATGCAAGACTAAAAGATAACGCGGCTACCAGCATTTTTAAACAAGTCAATAATTTTGTACTAAATTTATTTTCTAAAGGAAGGGAAATATATTGCCTCGTTTTTAAAATTATAATGACTCTTAACCACCAAGGTTCGCGCCTCCTGGCGGCACCGCTAACATGTTTTCCACCCTTCTTTTAGATTCGGGGTTTGAACCGAGACCCGGTGAAGTTGAAATCCTTTTAGGGGGCTAGTTTACTTTTTATTAAGTTTCATTTGGCTACACTGGCGAAGTTAAAAAATATTTTTGAGGGGATATTTTTGGTTTTTATTTTGGTTTCTCTCAAACTTTTTTGTATTTTTTCTTTCACTTAAAATTCTTTTTGGTGTGGTACACATCGAAAAACGCATAAGCCGACATCACGCTTTTCGCAAAAACGAAGCAAGGCCAATCACGAAAATATGAGAACCTCCTCCGATCTGGTAGCATTCAGATTCACTTCGGGTTCCTACAGAATTCGTAGGTTATGTCGAATGTCTCCGCTAAAGCGAACAATCAGAAACGGGGATGGGATTTAAGCGCTAAATAGGAAACGCCGCAAGGTGTCGTTAGCAGACGGGGCACGACATTTTGCCGTCACCTAAAGACGTCCTTTGGCAGTTAAAGGGTTGAATTATGAAGCAATTTAATCTTTGTTTATTGTAGTTCTGTTTTGTTTTGATGGTAACGACCAACTTTTAAAATATTGGACACTTTTTGTTGCGTTGTCTCACTCATTTTAAAAAATTCGACTGCTTCTTCTCCAATTGAACAAAGGGGGCATCCGAAACATGTTGCAAGTGTAAATATGTCGACCAGACCCGGGACTCGATCCTGGGACCTCCCACTTGCCGCGTGGTTTGCTCTAACCCCAGATCGACCTCCAGATCCGAAGCCACATTCCTCCACTCTCGTATACCTGACTCGGCTCACCTACAATTTACTAATCACGTTCTTCACAAACTTATCTAGGAAATCGGTGAAACAATGGAGGTCGTCGACCTGGACTAGCTCATATGGTTAGAGCAACCGCACGGTAAGCGGGACTCCCAGGTTCGATTCCCCGGTCCGCTTGACATTTCTCCATTGATATCTTCTAAATTTACTTTCATGGCCGTTGGGCAGAGCGTCAGTTGAAGCAATTATTATCTCTTGGAAGTGTTACATTTGTCGTTGCGTGTGTCGAGTGTGTGGTGACTGGGGGCATTAATTATAAACGATAAAAATTTCAATATTATAAAGAGAAATAAACAATTTTTATTAAATTAAATTTGAACACTTTTAATTAGAAATATAAAAAATATATTAATTTACGAACATCATTTAAAATTTTGGGCCGGCTGCTTACGAATTCACCGGAGAACAAGAGTATCTGTAATGGACTTAGGTGGGTTTAAACGAGCTTGGCATTGAAAATTTACTATTACTCAAATCAGCAAGGGGGCGAGAAACATAAAACGGGCACATCACGGCTTGTAGATCTGGAGCTGATGATGACACATGTCTTCTTCGGTCAGGCTGAGGTCTCGCTGTTTCTCGGCGTCTCGTGCAATCAGCTATTGAAGCTGAATTTTCTCCACTATAAATAATATTGGAATGCCCTTTAATGGCATTGCTGATGTAATTGATGTTATACTGTTGCGTCCACTACTACTAATAATTTCCAAATCTGCTTTCCATCTTCTTATATTAATTTATACCCCGCCTTTTTCTGCCTGACGGGGTTTCCGAACTTTATCAACGGCTTGACCTGGTCGACGGTTCGTGGCCTAGTCTTTATTGTTGCAACGGGATGATGTTTGCTCGTCCCAAACTCAGGCCTTTGTCCCAAGGACTGGCCTGTCATTCCTCAAGTGGTACTGATTTGTGTTTCTCTTTCTGGCCATCGATATCGTCAATTGGATATGAACAGACAAGGATATACACTCCCGACATCTTCGAATCAATTGAGGGAAACCGGAATTCCGGAGCTGGAAGTACAACCTGCGCTAGAGAAGTGGAGATGCAGGAAAGGTGGAGGAAGCGAAAACATTGAAAGACTGTCTCCTACCTCCAAAAGGAAGCCCAGGAGACAAGAATAGAGCAATGGCTGACCTCCTGCGTCTCCACGCATCTTTACTGGTAGAACTTATGCAGGGAGAGCGTCTGCTCTACAGACCCCCTGCAAAAAATATACTTCCATATTTGATGTATATATATATATTTATAAAAAAGTGTTAAAAAATCTCAGTCTGTAATGTAATGTAAAAGAAGATGGAAGCAGCTATGACTTAACATAGTTTTCCTCTCCCTTCTCTTTCTTCCCTTCCATATTCCGCCAGCTGTGATCTTACAGCACTTTCCCTTCAATCCTCCTACTCCCTTTCACCCTTCACCCTATACCCTTCTGTCTTTAGTTTTATTTTATTAGTTTTATTATTGTTAAAAAATAAATATTTATAAAATAAAATAGAATAGAATAAATCTGTAACACAAACGTTGTAAGAAATGAAAATAAGGCCTGTTGTAGATACTCAAGAAAACAGGCTATTAGTGTAATTAGTGAATAAAAAAAAGTCTTTATTGTTGCAACGGGATGTTTGCTCGTCCCAAACTCAGGCCTTTGTCCCAAGGACTGGCCTGTCATTCCTCAAGTGGTGTTGATTTGTGTTTCTCTTTCTGGTCATCGATATCGTCAATTGGATATTTATTTTAATATTAAGCAAACGACGCGATCATTACTTACTTGCCATTAGCCTGGCAAGCAGCCTACCCCGCTGCCTAATAATCATCTATATACAAAAATTACAGACCTCCTGTGGTGTAGTGGCTAGCGTCGCTGCCTCAAGAGGTCCCGGGTTCGAATCCCGGCATGTGGTTGGATGTTTGGTGTTGTCATGGTCACGGAGAGTGGGGTTAAGGTTGATGGAGAGTCGATACGCTGACCACGTGTCACCCCATATTCGGAATGTGTCATGTCTGCAGTCGTCCTGGTAGGCAAAGGCCCGAATGCAGGCTAGAATGCCATAAAAAATTAATAAAAGTTATGGGGCAATTGTTTTGCATATAAATATATATATATGGGTGGGGGTGTGCAAACGCACACCACAAGAGCTTCGCGTATGTCCACTTTAGAAGCGGGTTACAAGTGCTGCCGCGCCGTGACAATACTTCATTCTATATTTATTATTCAGTGTCTGGTTGGAAAGGAAGCTTATTCAATCAGCGTAGTTAAATGAAGACCGGCGCTCTAGAACAAATTCCCTCGCCGGCGCAAAGACGTCGGAGATTGCTTTTCTTTTGTTGACTTTGCGCGTGCGTGGCGCGGCGCATGCGCGTTCCCCCTCCCCCCCACTCACTCCATCCCCCCACCCTTCGCCCCGTGAAGCGCGCCGTGTCCCGCGATTGTTTCGCCCACGTCGTCGTCGTCGTCGCCGCCGCAGTCGCTGTCCGGCGTGCGTGCGTTGCGGTCGTGCAGTAGCGTGTGTGCTTCAAAGTGACGCGTGTGACAAGAGTCTGTGTACTGGCTGCTGCTGTCGTCGTCGTCGTCCAGAAGAGATTGTGCGTGCGTGTGCGCGTGTTTCCCCGGCGCCGATATTGGGACGGACGGACGTTAACCCTGTCATCTGTCCCTCAAGTGGCGCCTGGATTTACGGGCTTTAATTAAACCCCCGTCCCGCCAGACTTCATCCTTATTTAGACGAGATAAGAGTTCCGCCGCCGTTATTTACTCTGTCGGTGGGGGGAAGACCGGGTAAAACGGAGAACAACGGGGGAAAAATAAAACGTGAAGAATTAAAAATAAAAAAATAGTTGCTACTGGGGGGGCAAAAATATAATAAAGCACATCTCGAGGGACAGTAACGTATTTCCAGCCGTGTTCCTTTCCGAGAGATTTATCTCGCAGTCGCTTTAAAGTCGTCTTTAGGGCGGACTAAATGAAACTGCAGTTAATCCGTTAGCCGTGTACTTTATTATCACCCCCCGCCCCCGCCTCCGCCGCCTCTTCCTCCTCACCCCACCTCCGGAAAAGTTTTCGTGAGAGATTATTTGCGACGAAACAGGATTTACATTATGCAGTTTCAGTAGTAGTGCGGAGGTTGTTTAAAGGCCCCGATTTATCGCTGCGGGTCACTCAAACTCGTGTGAGCCAGCTGACCTCTGTCATACTGTTGTAAAATGTTTCCACCTTTCTTCTTCGCGATTAGTGCGTAGAACTCGGGGAGGAAAACAACGCCGCGCGTGGTGAAGTGCGACTGTTTTGAAGCGGAATTACGAATAGTTGGTGATGTAAGAAGAACCCGAGGCGAGTGAGAGAAGAAGAAGAAGAAAAAGATTGGCTATGGTTCCTCCGAACGGCAATCCGGGACCCAGTGGCACCACCATGGAGTCTCTGGACGATCTTCTGAGGAAGGTACGTGTCTGGGGTGGAACTGCTTCCTGTGACATTCATTCATTGTCTCCTTCCATGTTTACAAACAAACTTTAAGTGTCCACAGTCCTGTCCCTCTTTTACCATCCTTGACAATCATCACGAGGTCAGAAATAATGACGATTCTCCTCCCTACTGTACATTTTGCCATTATTTTGAATATTTTCCATCAATTTTCATCATTTACGCGAATCTTCACGGGCCGAGGGTTAAAATATTTGTTTTTGATGCAAATTTTATAAATTCACACGTCTGTGACGTCAACAAATACAAATTTAAGTCTCCCGTATGATGTTATACCTTAATATTATTAAAGAACTTCCGCTCGAAACGGCGTGATAAAGATTTTTTGAAGCTTACCTTCATAATCCATTTTCAATTAACCTCACAATGTACACTATATATTTTTATCTCTGTAAGCTTAATATAAGTTTAAATAAGGCCAAAAACGGACAAAAATTAGTGAAACACAACGTGTAATTGAAAAGCAACTGCATGTTTCGGTCCTGAAATGGACCTTCTTCAGGTTGAACTGAATTACAATGCACGAAATCAGGATAAAAACATGTAGTTGCTTTTAAATATATTTTGTTTCACGAATTCTTGTCTGGTTTTTGGCCTTGTTTAAACTTATATTTTTATCTCCTTTTTTTGTTAAGTCTTCTGAAACAGACAACTTCTCTTTAATATCATAGGAGGAGAATTGAAAAGGCGGGGATGCGGAAGTTAGAGCGACATTGCCCCCGGTGTATATTTTAAAGATCCTACCCGGTGTTTTGCCTATAGAGATGCCCTAAAAACCTGCATCAGCTAGGTCGGGCTATTCGGTACTATTCTCACGACCTTCCGAATGACGGAAAACGAGTTTGCTGTTGGGTCGTAGCATTTTTTTGGGGGGTAACAGGCTTACATGAGGGTGATCCTGAAGCAGGCAACTCCTCTTTAATAGCATAGGAAGGAACTTGAAAAGGGGGGATGTGGAAGGTAGGGCAAGGTAGCCCAGGCTGACTAGGGCCCCCAGACTATAGTGTAAGGATCCTAACCGGCGTTTCACCTAAAGGTTATTCAGGGAAAAACCCTAGAAAACCTGCATCAGGTAGGTCGGGCTAGTGGGTACTACTCCTGCGCCCTTCTGATGACGGGAGACTGGATTGCTGTGGGAACGCAACAAACCCGCCTCCGTGCCTTGTTCAGTATTGAGAGGCAGTTAGCCGACTGGTCCAATGGGATCAGCGAACAACTCTTACCGTATGCCGAACGTCTTCGATCCCCAAACATACACCTCTCAAACTGCCCGATGTCGTCTCAGCCTGCAGGAGTCTTAAATTAGCTACCTTGGCCATGGACCAAGGGGGGAGGGAAAGAGGAAAACCAGGAAGGAGGAAGTCAACCTCCACCTGGCTCTCACTCATTTCCCAGCAGGATATCTTCCTGCTTTTCTCCCATCTTATTCCGTCGTAGCATTTGTGAGCTCTTCGTTTTATATATCGGCTTCGTTCAAACACTCTGCGACTTTTAAGGTTTGTCGCCCCTTAGGCTTATCCACTAGCCGTAAAAAAATTCTGTTTTTACCACAGAGAATATTTAGGTTCCTTTCACACTAAAAAGATCCCATGTCAATTTCTGCCCTAGGACTTTCTGTTTGTCACTCTTGCGTACCTATAGCATTCATCCGGTTCCCATGAAAAATTGACCTATCGCTCAGCTCAAAGTAGAAAAGGTTTCTATCGATATTTCGAAACGATGGGTTCCTTACACGTCCAAGCACAGGCGAGAAAAGGTCCTAAACAGTCGATCTAATAGACAGGCACTCTAGTAGACTGTCGAACGAGTTGATTAAATTGCTGTTAAGCGTGAAATAATTTTTAAAATTAACAAACATTTTTTTACGTAACACCATTTGAATTAGTTAATAAATAAGTTGCAGTGTGAATAATTGAGCCGCGTTTTATGAAAACCAAGATGAAAAAGAAAACTGTTTTATTTTTTCGTAGACCTATACATGTATCTATCTACACATTACTTCTCGCTAAAAGGAGCGAAGAGATGGTAGGAGTATCTCAGCCTCTTAAATGTAGTTGACTGTCTGTGTGTATTTTTCTGTAAGTTTTTGTTTAGTTAAGTTGCCAGATTGAATAACCAGACACGGAATAAGAAATATTGAATGAAGTACTTACACTGTAGCCCGAAGTTCGCAGAAACGCACACTCGACAAATGCAACGACAGGCTACTTACTGCAAGTGATTTCGCTTGCAGCGCCGGGCACCCGGCTAGTCAAAAGTAATCAAAGAACATACCCCCGTAACAACGTCTATCCAACGATAATTCATTTCCCCCGAAGATTATAACAACTAGAGTCTCTCTTCTGAGTTTTCGTTACAGCATAAATGTGACATTGATTAGAGGAAACTTGAGGGTGTTGAGGGTGGGTGAGTCTGGCCCACTTACCTGTGCCTCCCCCAACCCCAACTCTTGGACAGAGACAAACAATTTCTGTCCGCGGAAACTCTGTCTCTCTCTTTTCTCTTATCTCGACAGACAAATTCAAGCGATCTGGATCTCTGTGCCTCTCCCCTTCAACTCCGTCTTTCACTGCTTCGCCACAGCTGACGAGACTCGCCCTTGTCACTTCTTTCGCCTTTCAGACATGTTACTCCTAAAGCAGCCGGTCTGCCGAGTCTCGCAATCCGTTTGAAACAATCCATCGGTCTGGACAAACAAACGTCTGCGGAAGCGCTTATCTCCTTGACAGGCATTTAAATCTTCACAACAACTTGGTGCCGTCCCTCCTACATTCATCCGTGCACGGAAATGCTTCTTTCCTAGTTGGACATGACCGATTTTTAAATTTTAGGGTGTTTCAGTTTTGTTTGAAAAAGATTGCCTCCCCCGCCCCCCTCCAATTACCATCAAGTCATCGAACCTAGAACCACTTTGCGTTTTTCAAAACGTTTCACGTGAAATTGGATCATTTACCACATACTAACAATTGTATTGGCATTAACTATTATAATTTTCAGAAAAAAAAATCTGCTTTTACAACTAGATATTTGATTTTGTGAAAGTTTTGAGGCATCTTCTTACCCCCTCCCTCAATCAGAGATTACATTTTTAATAAGTTTGAATTTTAAATTTGGTAATTTATCTTTTATCTGCTATATCTATGTCTTCATAGAAGTGAATAAATAGTAAAACAGCCTATAAAGAGAATAAAAATATTCTAAAGTTTATTGACCGTAGTCAGTACCCGACGTTTCGATCGTAAATTTATGAACCCACCTGATGTGATTTAAACTCGTTTCATTAATTATTTATATAAAAATATATATTAATCCTGTTTTAAATTATCCAATAATTGTGCTTAAAAACCTGTGGGGGGGGGATGTGGCGACATATGTTAAATTGAGTAAATTTTAACGCGTCGCAGATATTCCGTGCTGCGGCGTAGAGATCGCTGCTGCGAGTTTAATAACTTTGCCGTAGCAACGAAACGTCTGTTTTAGTTAGTTACACACTGTACAGACATTTTATGGCATATTGGTGTATCACGTCAAAGATATGATACATACACATTTTCTTGTCTATTTACGATCTTTTTTTTCTATGAATACTGAAATCTTCAGCTCTTTGGAGAGCGTTCGAACTTTGAGTATAAAAAATAGATGGGAAAGAAAAGCTCATATTTGAAGTACTTTCCAGGGAAGGAAATTGTTCCTGCTCTTTAAACATTGATATTACGTGGGATAATTGGAGCAATACGTCAGCTCTTGACACTTGAAATGTAACGACTATACATTTATTTTTCTTTAAATAAAAAGCTATCTTTTGATCGTCTGGAATATGAGTGAAATTAGTAAGCCTCTTGCTTTGTGATACTCTACTCGCGTTTTACCAACTGTTCAATACATTTTACCTTTATAGGTAACTGCATTTAAAATATTATTTCGTATAACAACCACAATCATATGTAATGAATGCTATGATATGCCTGTCACCTACTGTATGTGCCACTGATTTATTTTAAGCATTAAATCACGTATGAGTTTAATACCGTCTAATTCACGCTTGCCAACTACGAAAATAACAGTTATTATTTCTCGGGAAGAATATTCATCCATAAATTGAAAAATATATCGTCAAATCTTGGTTTGAATCAGAAGCAATGACGCTCCATTAAAATTTTGTAATCAAAATACATATATAAGAGCACCAGCCTTTTTTTATCAAGGTGAAAATTGTAAACTTGACTAGGAGGTGACGTCACTCTCAATCGCGTTACTTAAGTCGTAAAACTTTTCCAAAGGAATAGGTTGCTTAATTTACCTATATAGTATTATTTTGTGACATTTATTAATGAACTTACTTCCAATGTGCTCCAGCCTTCAAATTTACAGAAATCCATGCCGAAAATCCGCTCATTGTAACAGCATATATTATACACTACGTGTTCCGCGTATAGTATACAATACTCCATTTCTCAAATCCACTTTATTCACGAGAAATGTAGCATTTAATACTCCAAAATTAGATGTAAAAAACATAAATTAAGCAAGCCATGGAAACGTTGTGTACAAACTTTATACTTACCCGGTTGAAAACCCGAGAATTGTTCATGAATAATATACACCGGGAAAGCCCACGTTCTCTTATAAATTAAACCGTTGTTAACGGCGGCCCCTATCATACCAAAGACATCTCACTCTCTTTTTCTTTATTTCTTTCATTTTTTCTCTGTCTAGTCCTCTCTATTTCTCTCTGTTTTCCATCAATTTCAGCCTCTCTCCCTCTCTGTGTGTGTCTCTATTTTTCTCTCTCTTTTTCATTTTCTCTCATTCTCTTTCTTTCATTTTCTCTCTTTCTCTTATTTTCTCTATTTGTCTCATTTTCTCTTTTTCACTCACTTTCTCTCTAATTTCTTTTTCTCTCTAATCTCTCTATTTCTCTCATTTGTCTCTATCTCTATTTGTCTCTATCTCTATTTCTCTCTATCTCTATTTCTCTCTATCTCTATTTCTCTCTATCTCTATTTCTCTCTTCTCTTTTTTTCTCTCGTTCTTCTCTCTATTTCTCTCTTTCTCTGTGTTTGTCTCTCTATTTCTCTCTTTCTCTGTGTTTGTCTCTCTATTTCTCTCTTTCTCTTTTCTCTCTCTATTTCTCTCCTTTCTTTTTTCTCATTCTTCTTCTCGTTCTCTCTCTTTACCCCTCTAAATCTCTCTTTCTCCCCTATTTATTCCTTGTCCCTCCATTTTTATTTTTCTCTCTGTATTTTTCTCTTTCTCTCACTGTTCTTTTGTGCCTGTATGTCTCTTTTTCCATCTCTGTTTCTCTTCCCCCCCCTCTTTCTCTTAATTTGTATCTGCAATGATAGCTTTACCCACTCCGCATACAAAATTCATCTTGCATAACTCTTATTCAAATCATACACGCACCAAATTATTATACCATGGAAAATACTGTATTCGCGCCATTTGTTTTTTTATTGTTTCGTGTATTTAATTGTTTTTGATAAATTATGTACGTGTATATATTTATCGTCTAGTTTCCAAGTAACGTCAGGTATAATAATTTTTTGTGTGTAACAAATAATTTTTTTTGTTTGTTTGTATTTCGTTGTCAAACATTTTCTGTGACCTGTGAGTTTGTAATCCAGTCTGCTACGTTTATGATTTACCAACGTTTGCAGCGTAATCCTGATGGAGACTGTAACACTCCTGCTGCCGTAACTAGAGTCTCTTATTAGATTCGACGGTACCAATGTTGAGCAATGAGAAGAATATCATTTATTGTGACATTAAGTAAATTAATAAATAAAAATACGGCCAAATGTGTCTCAGAATAATTTCGGCAGCAACTGAGTGGGAGGTTTATGCATCTAAAAATTACCAGAATGATTCCAAATAGTTGGATGAAACGTAATATTTTTTAATTAATGGTTTATTAAATATGCTGACATATATATATATGGCCGTATTTTTATTTATTAATGAGAATAATTGACCTCGCAAACGACCAAAAATCTCTTGTGGCAATTAATAATCGTCCATAATTCTCCTTTCCATGGGACATTTAGTCTCGTCATAGGAACGATCGCGACCCTTTCTTAAAGCTAAATGGGGTTTGTTCAACGTTCTATATTTCACTTTCATTAATTTCTTTTTCCGGTCCGTTGCCCGGTGTCAGTTTCACGTACCGCGGATTAAAAGCGTCGGGATTTGTTTTGTGCGGGAGGTCGGTCGACTGACTGACTGATTGATTGATTGATTTTCCAGATATGTGATTTTTAATCAATCATATAATATTTTAGTCTATATCGTCCTGTTGATACCTTCCGCGTGTGTCCGTGCCTGCGCACCGCTTTTCGTTTATCTCAACAACGCGGTGGTGTTGTTTTTAATTGGAATGAGTAGAGGAGCATGAAAGGTTTTCTAATTGATTAGCACGTTTCAGACAGTCTGCTGCTGATGTTGCAAACAGGGTATTTTTAAAAATTTTCCTTTACTGTAATTAACTGTTTGTTTCACAGAGTATTTAAAAGTGTTGCGGTTCCTTTGATGTATTCCTTTTGTTATGGAATCCTCATTGCAATGTTATCAGGTTCGTGGCTGTACTATACCTGTTTTATGTTGCATCATGAAACGTATAGTGATTAATTTTCTTCCTTATTTCACCGATTCCCTTTTTGTGATAGATAATTTGCACTTCACGAGGATTTAGACCAGGATATTCGTGCGACAGCAAATTAGCAACGGTGTGTCACGATCTTGCAGACATCGTCGATGATGGAGGAAGAATAGACATTTAATAGCTCCAAAGGCTTTAAATGTAGTACCACACAGTATTTTAATAGCTAAACTTAAGGAAACGGGAATAGATAATCGCTTAATTCAATGGATTAGGGATTTTTTGAACAACCGCGCAATTAAAGTTCTGGTAAATGAACTATTCGATCCTATATAAATTACATCCGGTGTACCGCAGGGAACTGTAATCGGGTCAATAATGTTCTTGGCTTTTTGTAAATGACGACGGGAATAGATTCTAAAATTAAATTCTTTGAGGACGACTGCATAATTTACAAAATTACAGACGATGTAGATGATGAAATCGCTCTTGAAGCAGATTTAGATAAGGTATATCAATGGACAGAAATTGAATAAGATGAAAATAAATCCATCCAAGAGTAAAACAATTAATTTTAATAAAAAGAAAATGATGAAATCGCTCTTGAAGCAGATTTAGATAAGGTATAGCAATGGACAGAAATTGAATAAGATGAAAATAAATCCATCCAAGAGTAAAACAATTAATTTTAATAAAAAGAAAATGATGAAATCGCTCTTGAAGCAGATTTAGATAAGGTATAGCAATGGACAGAAATTGAATATGATGAAAATAAATCCATCCAATAGTAAAACAATTAATTTTAATAAAAAGAAAATGATGAAATCGCTCTTGAAGCAGATTTAGATAAGGTATAGGAATGGACAGAAATTGAATAAGATGTAAAGCAATTAATAAGATGTAAAGCAATTAATTTTAATAAAAATAAAATCGTCATCCCCGGGGAATATAAAATAGGAAACGAAAAAGTGCCACTTGTTGAAACGTGTAAATATCTAGGTGTAAGTTTTAATACGAAATTAAACTGAGGAGAACACGTGAAGGGATGATGGAGGTTCCTCCAGAACTACTTTCATGCCGCTTATTATGATTTCCAAGTCTTCTTCTGACTCCCCTAATAGTACAGCATCATCGGCATACCACAGGGGGGTTTTATTTCTTCTCCTTGCAGTATGATTTCTTTTCCATATTTCCTTTTTAACGTTCTTCATCGCCTGTTCTATATATAATTTAAACAGCATGGGCTACAGACTGCATCCTTGCCTTACTCCTTTCTTGATTTGTCTTTCGTTTCTTGATCTTCTAATTACTGCTGCCTGTCTTCTGTGGAGGTTATGTATAAGCCTCCTTCCTCTATATCTTATTCCAGACTAGTATACCTAATATCCACTACATTTATTTTAGTAAAACACACGCGCACAAACCGCGCAGGGTCTTTGTCAGGAATCGAACCGGGGAACCTCTGTGACGCTAGCCACTAGACCACAGGGGCGTATTTGCTTGTAATAGAGAAATGGAAACTGTAATACAAGGGTTGTTTGCTCTATTCCAGGCCGAGAGGAGTCGCTCCTAAACGTTAAACGTGTAAATATTGCGGAATATAATGTAAATGTGTTAATTTTTCCGGAAATAGTGGGGCAAAATAATTATATATATCGCAGTAATAATGTGTGTCTGTAATTGTTTCACTGCTGGGATTGAACAAAACAAACATAACGTGGTGGGGAGGGGTTGGGGGTGGAGGGGCGCCAAAGTCACAGCACACAGTACATTGTGCTTGTTTACGTAGCATCACCGCAAGCAAATAATTCCTTTTGTTTGTGCACGTGCAAATGGCGCCGTCGGGTTACCTTTTCCTCCGCAATATATCGTTTACGCGTCGATACGATCGCGCTTTGTCACGTAATTAGCTGTTTTATTAGCGTCTGCATTAATTTTGTAAAACAAAGCTCGTGACGCCGTGAAGTAATGATGTGTGAGGGGAGGGGGAGGGAGGGTAAATTATTAATATGGCGGCGGCTGCGTTCAGGTGGTCAGTGCGCGGAGGAGGGAGCCACAGTCAAATAACAGCTCCCGCAACCCTCGTAAAAACTAACCGTTGTTAATATTGGGATAATATCGGGCGGGCACGTACCAACCCCACCTTCCGCCATCCTGTCTGTCTGTCTGTCCGTCCGTCACACAATTAACGTCCGCCGTCAAAAATTACATTTAGCGATTTATAATTAAATATTTTAAGTTACGACTTTCGTGAGGTTTTTCGTGAGTAGAATGTTAAAAAATGCCATTATTTTCGGCAACTGCGCGTTACCCTGGCGCCCCTCTCAAGTCTCACTCAATGAAATTTTGTTTTTTGTTTTTGATTTTACTAACTTTTGTTGATAAACATTGTAGGTAACAAGTGGATAAAATTGTAGTCTGAAAATTACCGTCCAATAAGTCTCCTTCCTACATTATCCAAACTATTCGAAAAACTACTACCAATCAACTGTCATTCCTGATCCCAGACACTCATTACGGTTTTCGCCCAAAACACTCCTGTCCCCATCAAATATACCGTCTCTCCAACCTTATAAACAACTCCTTTTTTACTATTTATATATAAAAACTATTCTTACAGATTATCAGTTAGGCCAATATCGATACAGTATATACAATATAATAAACATGAAAAATAATATATGGTATATAATTAACATAGTAGCGTGATTAACCTACTTTAGACGAACAGGTTAGGTTTAATTGTGAGTGTCTGATTGGCATACGACGTGGGTGTGTGAGGATTCACAAACAGTGAACTGATTTTTGGAGGATTAATGAGGATGTGGCATGATGGTAGAGTGGGTTAGGGTGATCAGGGGGAAGGATGAGGTCATTGGGAGGTGGAGGAGGATTGTCGTGGAATTGCTGGATCGTGGGGTTTGGGTGGTTGAGTGCGCTTTTGATTAGGTTTGTTATGGATTTGGAGATTACTGAGTTTACATTGGGAATTTTGATGTTATGGAGGATGACGGAATTTCTTAGGTACCAGGGAGAGTTTGTGATGGTGCGTAGCATTATGTTTTGTTTGGTTTGAATTTTGGCAGAATGGATTTTGGCTGTTGTCCCCCATATGGAGGAGGCATAGGACCAGGTTGGTTGTATTATGGAGAGGTATATGAGGCGTTTTGTGCTGCTGGTGACAGAGGATTTTCTGTTTAGGAGGGGATATAGAGTTCTGAATTTTTGGTTTATTTTGGAGAGAAGAAAATTAATATGAGGTTTCCAGGATAGTTTTGAGTCAAACATGGTTCCGAGGTAGGTGGTTTCCGTTTTTGTAGGGATTAATGAGTTGTTTAGATAGACGTGAATTTGGGGAGGAGGGTTTTTCACCTGGTCGTATTCCTCGTCCATATGGGGAACAACAGCCAAAATTCAAACTAAACAAAACATAATCATACGCACCACTAGAAACTCTCCCTGGTACCTTAGAAATTACGTCATCCGCCATAACATCAAACTTTCGAAAGTAAACTCGGTAATCTCCAAATCGATAACCTCCCTAATCAAAAGATCCCTCAACCACCCCAAAACCCCACGATCCAGCGATTCCATAGAAATCCTCCTCCACGCTTCCGTCGTCTCAAAAGAAAACTCCCAGTTCACCTAATCCTTCCCACCCTGACCTACCTTCCCATCATGCCACATCCTCATGTTGATATTATTGTTGTTGGGGTGGTATTCAGTCCTTAGACTGGTCTGACGCAACCCTCCATGCTCACCTATCTTGCTCACGCCTTTTCATTTCCTTATAACTAAAACACCCAACATCCTCCCTAATCCGCTTAGCTTTTTCCATCCTCGGCCTCCTTCTTCTGTTCATACCCCACATCCTAATTTTAAAAGACACTCGTGCCTTAATAAGTGGCCTATTAATCTATCCCTTCTGTTAGCCAACGTCCTCCATATTGTTCGCTTTTCCCCTATTCCGTTTAGAACTTCCTGGTTTGTGATTCTATCCACCCATCTGATTTTCAGCATTCGCCTATCGCACCTTTTCAATTCCGCATAGCTACCGCATCTCACATCCTCCCTAACGTGCTTAGCGGATTCCATCCTTGACCTCTCTCTTCGGCTCACTGCCCTGTAATGCTAAATTTACAAGACCCTCAGTGTCTTAAAACTTGACGAAATTAATCTATCCCTTCTCTTACATCCTCCAAAAATCAGTTCACTGCCTTTCAACCCTCACCCACCCACGTCGTATTCCTCTCAGGTATTCACAAAAACAAATAACTAAACCAAACCCATTCTGCTAAAGTAGGTTAATCAATGGATTAAACTACCCCACATGCATTATTTTAATATTGTATTGACTATTTAATGTATATACTGTAGCATTTTTGTAACCAACTGAAAATCATTTTGATGAAAGTTTTTATATAAATAAATAAAAACTTAGTGTAATCAGTCCTTTGAGAGTATGCTGATATTGCGAGTGTGACAGCAAGGTGGCAACTAGTGAGAGACCATCTTCTGTAATGTTTGATGCTGATGTTTGTACTGGAGTATGGATTCACACAAAGGTATGTAGTTGTTGACTGGTCATTACGAAGTAGACGTTGTTGGTTGTCCACTTAGCAGAGAGCCGAGGGCGGTTTTTTTGTGCAGTTTCCACCCCTGCCTGTACATTTCCTGTCAATCAGACCTCTTCTTCGCTTCCCTCTTCAATTCGATTCATAATTCTAAACCACAGGGGTTAGGCTAATTTTCTGGGTGAGTGGTGGAGGGGAATAGGCTTCCGACGGGACGGCATAAAAACCCTCCTCTACTCAACAAGTGAATAGTAGTTGAAACTGTAAAACGTCATTCTACTTCTTTTTGAGCTGAGTGCTCGGCATCACCCTTACCCGTATGTGTGACGCGGTGATTCTCTCTCTCTCTCACACACACACACCCTACTCTTCACTTCCTTCCGTAATTCTATCCGCGCTCACGCACACGCATTCCCGCCTCTGTACAAAGGGCGACGACGCTGCAGAGCACGAATTATTAATATCTTTATGCGATACAGATTCCTGTCAAACTATCGATAGTTGATACATTGCCCACCATGTCGATCGGAGACTTAAAATATATCACACTTCTAGAGGGAGACTATTTTCTAATTTCATGTGTTCTTGTTGTTCTGGTAATCTGTCTTATCTTGACCAACATAACAACCACTTCTCACATCCTCTGTCAACTAATTAGCATTTCCATCCTTGGCCTCCCTCGACTGATCGCTTCCCTCTAATGCCAATTTCACAAGACCCTCGTGTCTCAAACCGTGGCCTATTAATCTATCCCTTCTCATGGTCAACGTCCTCAATATTGTTCGCTCTTCCGCTATTCTGCTTAGAACTTCCTCGTTAGTGATTCGGTCCACTCATCTCATTCTCCTATAGCACCGCATTTCAAAGGCTTCTATTATTTTCCTTTCTGCATTTCCTACCGTCCACGTTTCACACCCCTGTAGTGCCACATTCAATACGAACACTTTTAGCAACGATTTCCTAATATTCACACTTATGTTACACGTAAAAAATTCTTCTTCTTAAAGAATGGATTATTTGCCTCTGACATCGCACTTTAGTTATTCCCAAGTAGCAGAATTCCTTAACTTCCTTAAAATTTTCCCTTCCTGATCTAACGCCCCTTCTTATTCCACTGTTTCCCATACGACACACAATTACCTTGCTTTTCCCTCTATTAATTCTCATATTGAACTCTTCCTCCACGACCACGTTCATGCCATTTGTTATGGTTTCCAAGTCTTCTTCTGACTCCCCCTAATAGTACAATATCATGGGCTAACAGTAAGGTTTTTATTTCTTTTCCTTGCAGTATCCAGTATGAACTAATTTCATAGCATAGAATTATAGTCTAACTCTGCCATAACAAGAAAATCATTCTTTTTGTGTATAAATCGACCCGGCGGTTCCAACGAGTGTAAACCCGATTACTATGAATAAATCTGTCTTCGGGATCGAAGTATGAAGAATATTTCAGTTAACAAAACTACCTATTTACCGTGACCGTTTTATTGCGGAAAAAAGCGAAACGGATATTGAAATAAAGAACGAATACGTTTTGTTTAAAAAAACGGGTAAATATTTTAGGTTGTGAAATTATCCCGAATCACATTTCTCCCGGCCCTTTAAAAGATTGAGAATGCAAAAAGAGAAAATCTTCAGTTTCTGAATACATCGTAAGAGAAATCGACTGCGGTATTAAAAATGTTGTATTGCAATCTTTAACAGTTTCGACGTTCGTGAAGAATAAAAATTTCTTTGTTTCGTCCTACAGAAACAAAATACCAAATAAGCAGCGCGGTAATAGAGACGTGCATCGTATTTATCGCCTAAATTTGACGTTACTATTTTTAAACACACGAGTGAAAAGATTTGTCATAAAAAATTTGTTTTCTTTAAATCTTTCATTTCACCGTTGTAATTATGGCTCTTTATAATAATTATAGCAACGTAGTTTATGGCTCTCTATAATAATTATACCAGTGTAGTTTATTTTCGATTTTGTTTACATATGAAAGCAAAGCCCGGGTCATTAATTAAAATAATTGTTAAAGGAATCACAACACAGATGTGCGCGGTTCGAATCCCGGCACGGGCTTGGATGTTCGTGACGTCATGGGTCACGGAGACTGGGATTAGGACTACTGATGCTGGAGAGTCGATATGGCTGACCACGTATCACACGAAAATTTGGTTTGTGAAATAAGTCCGCAAAAGACCTGGTAGGCCACGGCACTCAATTTAAAAGAGAAAAAATTTTTGCGACAAATCTTTTCGCTCGTGTTTTTAAAAATAGGATGAACCTCGCTGGTAACGATATGCTTATTTGTTATATTGTCTCTGTAGGACGAAATGTAGAGCTTTTATTATTCACTAACACTATTTGTTCTTTTTTTTAAAAAAAGGCAACTAAACATACGATTTTTAATATAACCTTTTTTTAAACTGAAATAGTTATATTACCTTAATCATTTATTCCATGTTTCATATCCCTCAACTAATTATGGCCATTATGACGTAGCAAGGAGACAATAAATTTGATTACCAGACTTGATCTTGCGCTTTCGTACAAAAGCTTCGCGAATGAGTCCCAAAGATAAAAGAGTACCTCAAAGATTAATGCTATGTCAGCGATATTAATGCCTTCAAAGCGCTTAATACAGATAACCATCTTCTACGACACTATTAATTAATAAGCTGATTCATACGTGACTTAAAAAAGATCCGTCACATATCTTTAAGCCAAATATCGTCTCTAAAATTATTATTATTATGTAATTCAAATCCCGTGATATCTTCTGTAAATGTAAAGCATATTTTACAGTAGTTCATGTTTGTGCATAATTTTATTCCGAATCGGATGTAGCCCTGCAGCAGTCTTAATGATTTTGAATTTTTGCGTTAATTAGATTTTATGAAGTGCCAAAAAATATTTAACATGGAAAAATGTTTTTTATATGAAAATAATTTTTAATTACAATTGAAATTACAAGTTCTACCCCTAAAATGGAAGAAAATTTGACCAGTAAAATTACTTACGAATGTCGCGTCGTTTGGGAACTGTTATTATATTCACCTGATGCAGTTCTAAAATATGTGTAAAATTAGTCCGCAGTCGACCTGGCAGGCCAAGGCCCTCAATTTAAAAGAAAAAAAATTGTGTCAAATCTTTTCGCTCGTGTTTTTAAAAATAGGACCGTCAAATTTAGGCGGGAAATACGATGAACCTCGCGTATTTGTTATATTGTTTCTGTAGGACTAAATGTAGAGCTTTAATTATTCACGAACGTCGAAACTGTTGAAGATGGCGGAGCAAGGGAAAAAAATTCTGTACATATCCGGCTTAGTTTGAACGCGAAACTTGGCGATGTTTTAGCTGCCTTCCAGAAACCAAATATTCGCTATTATGATTTTTGAAATGGGCAATGACGTATGGACAAACTTCTCGTCAATGGTTGACAAGTGTCTATTTTGTAATCCTCTTCGCTTTTTTCCTCGGTTCGTTCACTTCACTGCATCCTGATCGGTTCAAATATAATTTACGTCTATTTTTCCCTTAAATTTTCCCTTGCCACCTGATATTAATTTTTGAACAATATCGCGAGCGGCGAAGTGAATTCATGGAGGAGTCTGCAGTGTCGTTATTAAAGTCGTCCTAGGATTGATGCTACGGGACAAAGGGGCATTTGTTCTTCCGAGGTGCGCGTCAGCTGCCGCAGAAAACCCCCCATCTCTTACCAGTATCTCATCTCAGACGAGCCTCTCTCTCCTTCCTTTTTATATTTCTTTTAATGTTATTTCCATCTCCACCTCGTCCCCTCCCTCCCCCTCGTCCCTCCTTTTCCTGGGTCCCCTTCTTTCATCTTTGTAATATGCCTCTCTTGCACTGGCGATATTAGATTCCGAAATGTATAATAAATATTTTTTTTGAATCTCGCTAATTATTGTCGAGTCGTGAATTTGGAGGGTGGATGAAATCTTGTCGGATGAACAAGGTTCTCTTTCCTTGTAGATTCTGCCAATAGCCATAGTCTTCTCATACTGTAACAGGGACGTGATGTTTTCCGATTTGTTCCAAATATTTTCACAACAATTAACCAGTGTGATTACCACAATTTATTTCAGATACCATTCCTGAATCTTTGAAAATACAATAAAGTATCTCTTGTTGTTGTTGTTGTTGATGATGATGAGGTAGTCAGTCAGTCAGTCCTGAGACTGGTCATATGCAACATCCATGCTAATCTATCTTGCGCAAGCTTTGTCATTTGCGCATAGCTTCCACATTCCACATGCTCCCTAATTTTCTTAGCGATTTCCATCCTTTGTCTGCCTCTTCGGTACTCTTCCCTCTAATGCTAATTTTACTTGACCCTCGTGTCTCAAAACGTGGGCTATTAATCTCGTCCGTCTTCTACGACACTATTAATTAATAAGCTGATTCATACGTGACTTTAAAATGATCCGTCACATATCTTTAAACCAAATATCGTCTGTAAAATTATTATTATTTAATTCAAATCCCGCGATATCTTCTGTAAATGTAAAGCATATTTTACAGTAATTCATGTTTGTGCATAATTTGATTCCGAATCAGATTTATCCAGGCAGCAGTCTTAATGATTTTGAATTTTTGCGTTAATTAGATTATATGAAGTGCCAATAATAGACTTACAAAAATATTTAATATGGAAATAATTTTAATGAAAATTGAAATTGAAGGGTCCTGCTCCGCTAAAACGGGAAAAAATTTGAACAGTAAAATTATTTACGAATGTCCCGTCGTTTGGAAACTGTTTTATATTCACCTGATTCAGTCCCAAAATATATTTTTAAACGTAGTGTTTTTTTTACATCGATTTCGCTGTCAATGTACCGGCTGAAGTGGATATTTTATATTGAACTTCCTCTGATTATTTATATATATTTTTTTAGTACATCTTTAGCTGTGCTAGAGTTTTGTTGTTGGGTCGTGTGACACGAATTCCAGCATTCCAGTCGGGTTGCGTTGATCTGAGGCACGGGATTTATAGGTGGAATGTGAGCGGCCAAGTCGCGCGTTGGTGCGGTGGCTAACCATTAGCCTTTGACGCGGCTCCACTCCTCGTCACACACACACACAAAGGCCATTGGAGCCGTAGGTAAATACCCCCAAAAAAATACTGTCGTCCCGTGCGTGACCCGTTCAAATTTTTAACATAAACGAAATTTCTTGACTTTTTTTAATCATCCCAGTTGTTAAGTTTAGAGGTAACTTCGGTTGAGCCGTATGTGGTGATTGGGGGTGATTAATTATTAATGATAGAAATTGAAGTGTTAATAAAGAAAAAGGAATTTTTTTGTTTTTAAAATTTGAACTGTTTGAATTAGAAATAAAATAAAAATTTAATTTTCAAAGACCATTCACTTTTAGGCCGGCTGATTACTAAACTCACTGGAGAGCAAGATTATCTACTAGAGATTATGTGCGGTATAAACGAAACTTGGGATCGAAAAACTCGGCCGGATTTCAACAGCTGCCTGAGCACCTTCGGCGAGGAGCCCTTCTGGGCCCTGTACAGCAATTTACGCGCATTCGCCTCGTAAAACCTCACGGCATACACGGGGTCAGGTGCTGGTCCTTTCCAATATTTCCTGAAATCTAACTACCAACTGTCACTCAGTAAAGCCAGGGACGAGAAACGTAAATATTGTACATCCTCGCTCGTAGATCCACAGGAGCTGGTGATGATGGGATATCTCTTCCTCGGTCAGGTTGTGGTCAGGCTGTCTTCTCGGCGTCGATCAGCTATTGGAAGGTGAATTGTCAACCTACTGATGTAGTGTACTCTAATATTGTAATGCTTATGTCTTTACAACTAATCCAATGGAATTCCCTGTAATGGCAGTACGTAATGTAATCTTCTGATGCAATAGGTGTTTGGCTTTTCCACTAAAAATCCAAAATCTCCTCTCCTTCTTCTTATATTAACTTATGCTCCGCCTTCATCTGCCTGGCGAGGTGTGTGTTGACTTTCTCCGAGGCTGGGTGTTGTGTTTCGTCGGTGATTCGTGTCCTTTTTTTTCCCCGGGCTTGACCTGGTCGGAGTCCGTCGCTTCTTTATTATTGCAACACGTGTGTATTTTGCAATGAGATGTTTTTGCGAGTCCCAATTTTCAGGTCTGCCATTCCTCAAGTTGTACTGATTTGCTTTTCTCTTTCTGGCTATCGATATCATCTCAATTGGATATTAATTTAACATTAAGCAACCGCGATCATTATTTGCTTGCCGTTGGACTCGCAAACGCACACCACAAGTAGAAAGATTTTTGTCACAGCTGAAGGCTTGATCTGGATGACGGACTCTCATTCTCTCTGGGAATTATTGAAACTCCATTCCATGCAAACTGAGACTGGACTTGGGAAATTCCCCAATGATATTAATTCAGTTGATGTATTTTACAAACACACGGAATCTAATAAATAGTAGCTTATAGGTCACAAGAGCTTCGCTCTCTCTCTCCCTCCCTGATACGTCATCACCATCAGCCGCCATCGCTCACCGAGACGGATGAACTACGGCGCCCATAAAACGAAACACCTCACGTGATTCCCTTCGTCAAAGAAAGCAATAAAGTTATTCCTGGCTGCGCTCGGCTTATGTCCTGGGTCAAATCTATAAAAGAAAAAATTTGCATGCACCTCCATAAATTTCCTTCCGACTCTTTATTATTAGTCGTTCGCTTTTAATTTCTCTACGCGGACGTAGACGCGGAGGCCGAATAATATCGGAAAGCGTGAATAAATCACGAGACCTTTGGTAGACAGACATCATCACCCTGAAGATCAATGGACGTTATTTCAATTTATTTATTTGACAAATGTCTATAATGTTTCTGACACTAAACAAATATTCTTATTCTACTAAAACTATAAGTGGGATCTAATAAGTATAATTTTTTTTTTGAAAAAACTTTATTTACCACTACAAGAAATTTTGGAAAAGGAATCAGACTGCAAGGACAAGAAATAAAAACCTTGCGCTTAGCCGACGATATTGTAGTATTAGGGGAGTCAGTAGAAGACTTGGAAACCATAATAAATGACATGAACGGAGTCCTGGAGAAAGAGTTCTATATGAGGATTAATAGAGCGAAAATCAAGGTGATGGAGTGTAGTTTGGGAAACAGTGGAATAACAAAGGCGTGTTAGATTGGGAAGGGATATTTTGACGGAAGGTAAGGAATTCTGCTACTTGGGAAGCGTAGTAACTAGAGATGGTAGAAGTATAGTAGACATAAAGAGTAGGATTGCGCAGGCAAGAAAAGCTTTAGTGAAAAAATGTAATTTACTTCCGGGTAATACTAATGTGAATATTAGGAAATCGTTGCTAAAAATGTTCGTATGGGGCGTGGTGTCATATGAGTTTGAAATGTGGACGATAGGAGTTGGGGGAAGGAAAAGACTAGAATAGAAGTCTTTGAAATGTGGTGCTAAAGGCGAATGCTGAAAATCAGATGGGTGGAGGAGGAGTTCAATATGATGATTACTTGAAGGAAAACCGACGTAACGGTGTGTAGTATGGGAAACAGTGGAATAACATAAAGAGGAGAATACCACCGGTAAGGCAGAGAAATATGTCTAAATATTAGGAAATCGTAGCTAATAATTTTCATTTGGAGTGTGACGTTATATGGGTGCGAAACGTGGACGATAGGGGTTGCTTAAAGGAAAAGAATAGAAGCCATTGATATGTGATGCTATAGGAGATTGTGATGGGTGGATAGAATCAGTAACGAGGACGTTCTCAACAGAATAGGGGAACAAGCGAACGATATGGAGGACGTTGACTAAGAGAAGGGACAGATTAATAGGCCAAGTTTTCAAACGTGAGGGTGTTTTAAAATTAGCATTAGAGGGCAGTGATCCCCAAGAGGATGGCCCAATGTTGGAATACGTTAAGCAGATTATGGAGGATTTGGATAGTTTCACGGTATTGAAAAGCGTTGCGTAAGGTAGGTTAGCATGGAGGGTTGAATCAGACCAGTCTAACGACTGATTACCACAGCAAACACTACAAGAATTATGGGAAAGTGATGACACCGAGAGATTTTCAACATTGAACTAAATGGTTATTTCTCTAAGTGACTGATAAAAAGTTATATATATGGCTGCTGTTTAATTCTGTAAAGTGAAGCTTTGCGTCGGTTGATACGTCACGGACCAATGAGCGATTGCGGTGACTGATGATGGATCTCGGAGTCGAGGAACTCGCCTGGCTCGTGTTACAGAGCACAAGCTTTCTTTATTTCTTTCTTTTTATTTGTGAAGAATTGATCCAAACAGCCAGGGAGACAAGGAATGGCCACTCCAGCATGCACAAAGAGACAGACGGTGGCATCCGCGAGTTTACACAAAAGACGCTGTTCGAGTGAAAAAGTCAAAGACAAACTCCATTAACTATGCAAATTTCTGTTAAACCATCTTAGGTACAGGGACAGTTGAAATAGAGCGCACAGGTATCGCGGGGCGCTAATTACCCTCTCACGCCAACAGATTGAGCAGAGTGAAATGTTTGCATTTCTTTTACATCTCCCCGACACCCCCTGGAAGGAAACTTTCCGACCGAGGATATATCTCCCTCAAACTGAAGAAACTTTACCTTCATTAGGGTAGAATTTCCCTTTCAAATATCATCACGATAAAATGTTCGCCCTTTTTTTTCTCTCTGTGGTTGTTGTTGTGTTATAATTGTTCTTTGTTTCCACTCTCCGGCATTGTTTTCCATTCTACGTTGCGCAGTTTTCTCTCGGAACGTAATTTATTGCGGGAGACGCGGGGAAGAAAAGAGACGATGTTTCAAGTTTGTTAAAATATTTTTTTTCACGAAGATAGCAGCGTTGATATGCAACGGATTTTTCTATCACTTTATAATCAATTATCTTTCACACACTATAATGAACTGGGGGAGATGGGTTTTAATTTTAATCAAAATAAATTATTTGATTAGATTAAGTAAAATAAATTAAATTTATTAACAGAAAACGAAAAAAAACTAATTACAAAACTCAGGATACAATTTAACAATTTACCACGACTATTTCAGCTTATAATCAATCACATAAGGGTAATTTTGTGGGGATTTTTGGAGTACAATGACAGTCATGACACGCTTCAGACAGTGGCACAGACACGCACCTGTTTTCCTTTGTGAAACGGCGGCTTCCTCCTCTCTTGAGTAATTCTGGCTTTTCTTCCGCGTTCGATATCGACTCCTTCCAGTGATGATTTCTGCCGTCGGTTCCATGTTTTTTTTTCTAGGAATTCTGGGCCCCGGATTACGTAGACGGGGAACCTTATGCTCGCTGTCGTCTATCTTCTTTCCAGTTTCCTCCCGGATTAGAGTGCAAACTTCTCTCACCCTAAACCTCCCTAATATGCGTAGCGTATTCCATCCTTGGCCTCAGCAACAATATTCACACTTATATTACCCGTAAGTAAAATCCTCTTTTTAGCGAAAGCCTTCTTTGTCTGTGCTATCCTACTCTTTATATCCACTATACTTCTAGAGTCCCTAGTTATTACGATTCCCATGTAGCAGAATTCCTTAACTTCCTTCAAAGTATCCCTTACCAATCTAACAGATTTCACTGTTTCCCATACTACACTCCATTAGTATGGTTTTCCTTCTATTTATACTCATATTGAACTGTTCCGCCGGGACCACGTTCATGTCATTTTTTATGGTTTCCTCATCTTCTACTGACTCCCCTATTACTACGGCAAAGCGTAGGGATTTTACTTCTTCTCCTTGCAGTGTGATTCCTTTTCGATATTCCGTTTGACTGCATCCTTATCTTACTCCTTTTTTGATTTGTGCTTTCTTTGCTTGATCTTCTATTCTAATTACTGCTGCCTGTCTTCTGTAGAGGTTATGTGAGAGCCTCATTTCTGGATAATTTATTTCAGTGCTCTTCAAAATCCTTAACAGAGTGTTCCAGTCCACGTTATCTAACGCTTTTTTCTAAATCTACAAATGCCATGAAAGTAGGCCGTGTTTTTTCTTATCGTGTCTTCTAAAATTAGCCGCAAAGTCAATATATTGCTTCTATTGTCCCCTAAATTCTTCCTAAAACCAAATTGATCTTCTAACTCGAATTCTATTTGTCGTTCCGTCCTCCTATATACTATTTTCGTTAATATTTTGCATGCGTGGGATACTAAACTAATTGTCCTCTAAAATCACATCGACAACAGTATATTTCAAATACTTGAAGAAGAAGAAAGTCAAAGTGATTCTTAACTTTTTTTTGTATTTTTCTTGACGTTAGGTTGGTAGTCTCTACATAAATTGTGATGACAGATTCACGGTCGCCTTCATGGTTCTTGGAAATTGCCTAAATTCGATGGTATGTGCGGTACTAATTGGTAGCGAGCGACGTGTGTCGTTTAGTATTCTCCTTGAAGTGCAGAGGGCGATTAGCGACCGTGACCATGTGACGTAGCTCTCCTCTCCTTCTCTCCTCCTCTCCTCCTCCTCCCCGTCACGGTTATTACGTAGCAGCGTCGCGATTTGCTTTGCCATTCGCAAATACCGTGCGTGGCCCAGGAAATGCAAACTTGCTGTTTACACGGCCGAAACGTTCCGGGCGGAACAAAACGCACTCGGCTCGCGTCACTCCACACAAACAAAATAATCCTAAAATACGCCATTCGTTCCCTAAACCACTCTTCACGAGAAAATGTATCTTCTAACGTTATATGATTTTTGTCTTCTTTAACGATTAAGTTTATAATTTTAAACACAATTTATTTCCAATTAATAATATCTCCAAATAAAATAAATTTAAAAATTTAACTGTACATTTTTCATTATATAAATTTATAACTGGACCAGGAGTGTTTATTTTAAACATAATATATTGTATAGGATTAAGAAAGAAAAGTAGAAATCATGCAGTTCGTCGCCCATGTTGTTTAACTGGTATATAGAACAGGAGATGAAGGAAGTTAAAATGGAATATGGAAAATGAATCAAACTGCAAGGAAAAAAAATAAAAACCCTAAGCTTTTTTAGGGGTTAACAGGCTACATGAGGCAACTCCATTTTAATAGCATAGGAAGGGAATTGAAAATGGGGGGTGCGGAAGGTAGAGCAAGGTAGCCAAGGGTTAACTAGGATCTCCAGGCTATGGTTTAAAAATACTACCCGGTGTTTCACCTAAAGAGATGCCGGGAAAAACCTAGAAAACCTGCATCAGGTAGGTTTTGCTGACTAAGGATAAGGCTTTCTCAGTCATGTACAGTCACCTGCGAGCAAAGACTGGCGACTAAGATATGAGGCCGCACCAATAAAGGCCAAAACGCAATTGTCTGCAGGGAAAGTACTTGCCACCGTGTTTTAAGGATTTCAAAGGTATTCTTGTGTTTGACTTCCTCCACGATCGCAGAACAATGAACTGTATTACTGTCAACTGATAGACAAAAAAAAGTTGCATATTGAAGCAATAGACGGTGTTTCTCAGTCAGAAGCGTCATCCTTCGTCACGACAATGCACGGCCTCACGCGGCGCGCATAACGCGGGAGGAAGTTCACCGGGATCAAGTAGAACATCGTCCATACAGCTCACCGCGCTTCTACCATCTGTTTGGACCGTTAAAGAAAGCTTTAGGAGGTCAAAGGTTCAATAGCGACGAAGAGGTTCAACTCTTTGTGCTCAATTGGTTAACGACTCAACCTTCAGCTTTTTATTTTGACGGAATCAGGAAGGTTCCAAAACGCTGGGAAAAATGTGTTTCAGTACAAGGAAGCTATGAAGAAAAAATTGAAATAAAATGATTTGAAAATCTATCGTTCCAAAAAATTATTTTTTTATAAATCCCCTTGCATTATTTTTCATTTTCTTAACGTGACGTGAAATTGTAGATTGTCTTAAAGGTAGCGCGTTCAATTAGTCTTCGAGGAGAATTATTGACTGGGCTACAGTACCGGATAATTTGAAGCTAACCCCCAAGGCGACATAGGTCGGGGTGTGCCCACCAATGGGGGTAATAACGGTCTCGCTGCTGTTAAATTTACGTGGTGAATTAATTCACTTGCCGGGAATTTGTAAATAATATCCGGGCGACGCCAGGCACTTGCCTAGTATTTAATATTCGAGATGAAATATGGAACATTATTCTAAAAATAAAATAAAAATAGTTATTTCAAGTGACTCTGACCACAGTATGGAGGGTTTTTCTTGCGAAGTGAACAGAGGAGTGATACTAAATCCCCCCCACTCCCTCCCCCACCGTCAGCAGACGCATTGAATGATCTGCTCGAGTTGGTCCATCGTTTCGCGAGTAATTTTCGAGACCTCACTATTCAGGCTGGCCAGTTGAAAGGGCTTCACCTTTCTTTGTTCGCTCGTGGGTTAATTAAATTCCTCTCTTTCCTGCTGGAAACTTAATTTCTCCTCGTGTTTTCTGAGGTTAAATATACACGGCTGGACCCGGCGGCGGGGTGGCAAGGTCCGTTGAGAAGCGCTGATCTGTGTTGATTAACCGAATACCTCATTCTCCTCCAGGCTGCAGACAAGGAACTCTGCAACAGACGTTTACTGGAGCTAGAGCTCTCCCTCGACTGATACGACCATCTACAATTTTTGCTTCTTTTTTACTGCCCTGGATCGCATTTAACATTTTTTAAAAGCATATTGTGAGAATCTATAATTTCATTTAAAACTATCTGTCGGACTTCTTTGAGCTTCTTGCCCTAAAATACGAAACAACTGGTTCAGAATTTCGACAAAGTTCAATTTATCAAATATAGTTACCCCTAATAAAATTTATAATAACTGTTTTAAAAAAATTCTGAAATTAGTGAATAAGTACATTTTTAATTTTTCCGTGATAATGGAACTGTAAAATTATACTTACTACGCTATTTTATTTTTCATATCTCAGTAAACTGATATATATTTATTTTCCGTGTACAAATATTTATAGTTTATGCCTTCTATGGTATTGACCATAAAAATCTTTGTCAGACAGAAGCGCCCAATTGAAACTCGACTGTCAGTCCCTGAGAATTTTCTATCCCAGCGCGGTATTTTGAGTCACATTACCCAAGAAGCTGGCAGTAATAGGCGTTTCTTTCTTCTTCTAATATTTATATTCATATCTTCTGAAGCGTGTAAGATATTAAATTCAAACTTTTGTGAAAATTTCAATTAAAATTCCTGTTTTAATCCCTAAAATTTTCATTGCAATCTGTTGAGCCGTTTTGGAGTCTTTTGGAGATAAACTTTCAGACGTACATCAGAAATTGTAAAAGTGAATCATTTCTGCTTAGGCATTGTATAAATAGAAGCCTGTACTTAAATTTTGGCATTTAATTTGTAATCACAGACAGACACTTCAATTTCATTTATTGGTATTGGTTCATAACAGTGTGATACCTTTAATTATCGTCTATCAAGCTTTCCCCTTACAGCTACATATATATATAAATGTTTGTCTGTCTGCATTACTACACAATTCATTAATTCGCCATTCGCCATAAAACTTTGGGACGTTGTTGAGTACACTCTCGCAAAGGTTTCTGGCATAGAGCATCTAACCTACGATAGTAGATTCTATATTCATATATATATATATAAGTGAAAAACATTTTGCGGGATAGGGTTCGTGCCCCATACACTCATCGAGATCACCAAAACTGACTGCGGGCTGCTTATACTCTTGATCTGTAATACTGTATGTTTCTAAAATTAAAAACCTTTCGCGCCGTAATTAACCTATCGTTTGCAGAGAGCCAACTCCTCGAGAAATAATAAACTTCTTCGGATCGTCTATACGATCTATACGTAAATTAGTTTGTTTTTTTCACGTCATTTAAATCTTAATATGAAGTAATTTCTCATTTTTATAAATACAATCTATCACAATAAATATAATTAAATTTTCTCTGACGATTCTTACAGTATGGTGCGATTTGGCAGCCGAAACAAAGTCGTTAATTCTCTACACATTCTCAGGAGGCGATGTGGTGTGGAATCGTCCCCCTTTTACGCCTCATAGTCTCCTTGAACATCGGCTAACTATACTTTGATCGACATCAGCCTTATGCGGATGTTTTGCCACACAACACAGCACGTTGCTTTTAACGAATGTCAGACATCTTAAAGACAGGCTAAGGCAGCGCCCTCTGACGGGAAAGGATTGCAATAAATATGAAGACTAGTGTGACAGATATATCTAGGATATAAACTCCATAAATTACAAAAATCAAAATGGTGTGCATTACCTATGGAGTGACCTTCCCAGTTCTAATCCCAGAATGGATCACTACCAATATACTTCTTCTTAGTGGGTTATGAAATAGTTTACCTTGATGCCTTGTAGTGGGCTGTTCTCGTAAATTAAAAATGTCTGGTAGACTTTGCTGAGTAAAGGAGAGAGAGAGAGGGAGAGGCCATCCGTTGTCCAGTGTGTACAGCAGGGATTAAGGATCTCCCCCAGCAGCGGAAGAGAGCTGCTACGTGCGTGCGCATTTCTTCTAGAGGATAACTAGCGGTCACTAAATCTGCTTCCCTTCCCAGGCCGATCCTCTTAACTCTTGTCCTTCTCCACTCCGTTTCCTCTCTTCCCTGCGCTCCTGATGCTCTTCTTCCCACGGCACATCACACACACAGCTTCTGCTTCCTAAATATGAAACAATACTCGCTAGTTTCCCTTCACTGGAATTCAAAATTCAGCTTATTTAGAAAATAAAATTACAAACACATTAAGAAACAAAATCGCCAGAAACCTTAAACGAAAACTGCCAATTCATCAAAGGAGAACTTGTCACTGGAGTTGACGTCAACACATCATTAGCTTATACTATAGTATGGAAAAAAAGATGAGGCCTATATTCGGATTATTAACGTATTAATCGTGAAATCACGCTCCAAGCCACTTAATGTAATTACAATTTCATTCTCTAAATTATCCAGTTAAACTAAATGTTGAAGCCTATACTTAAAATTAAGGATGCGTTTAAAACGGTGGAGAGAAACCTTCGGGTTCTTACCTGCTGTATAACGTCTTATCGTCGCTTTGTAAAAATCTGATAACTACCTGGATGCCCAGTGATACCCGGAAATTTATTTATATTATCCCGCTAATGTATTTAATTCCCCCGTTAGTAAACTCTTTTTTTGTCAGCACGTGATTACAGCAACAGAGACACGCGTCAATACGCTTTTGATAAATTATCATTTTCACGTCCCTTAACTTATGAGACCTTAATTTGATCCTAACCACTGCCATGCTGGATCAGCAGCTTAGAAATGTATATAATACCGATAGAGAGATAGAGAGACTGGGGAAGAGACACTGGGAGAGAGACACAGAGAGAGTCATTATCATTCTCACTAACCACGAAAAATACTTATTCTCATGCAATTATCTGCCGTTTTTATACATTTTAATTCTCCGTACCCTCAATCCCTACCTCTAGGGGTGGTAGAAGTGTCTAACCTCAACATTCCTTGCTTCCTTCCTTCCTCCCTGGTTTCCAGGAACACATGTACAAAATTTGTCCTAAATTGCGGCACGGGCCTTGATCTGTATGCGCCATATATGGAAACTGAAACAGTCTGTTATATTTATAATGAGAAGCTTCTAGGTCTGATTACCGAGAAATAATGTAAACAGATACAAATACGTGTCTGGGAAAAATAATTTTGAGTGTCTGCGGCCCTCGTGTTTATAAAATCAATTAACACTGCGACTTATAAGCCATTTTTCATATTTATTAACTGCTGTAATTGAAAAGTCTCATTAATTATTTCCATTGCGTTAAATAACATTTTATTTAAGTAATTATACTTAAAGTCAAGGAAGTAGAAATGCTTCAATTGAAGCGCAAGTACCTAATCTGGAAGAAAGACAAGAATGTAAAGAATTTCAACAGGCCCAGGGACTCGAACCCAGAACCTTCCGTTTTCCGTGCGGGCAGTCTACCGCTGAGCTAGTCCGAGTCGACGTCCAAGGACCGATTCATTCTCCCTCCACGTCTGTAAATCTAATCGAGGCTCGACTACAATTTACTAATCACATTCATCACAACCTAATTTGTAGTAATTTTGTGAAGAATGAACAATTGTGTCAATTATTCAATTGACTTGAATTCAATGCACCTTTGAATAATTTACACATTGTCCATTCTTCACAAATTTCGTAAAAATTAGGTTGTGGTGAATCTGATAAGTAAATTGTAGGTGAGAAGGAAGGGGTGTTGAACGTCTACTTGTATTATCTCATTGGTAGAGTGCCCGCCTGGAAAGCGGGAGGTCCCTGGTCCGGTCGACATTTTTACATTCTTGTCTTTTTTTCCAAATTATAAATATGCTCTTACTTGCGATTCAATTGAAGCATTTCTACTTCCTTGACTTAATGTATCATTACTTAAATAAAATGTTATTTAACGCTATAAAAATAAGTAATGAGACTTTTTAATTACTGCAGTTAATACACATGGAAAATGGTTTTTAAGTCGCAGTGACAATCGATTATATAAACACCAGGGAAAGCTTCCAAATTAGTAATGATACTTTTTAATTGCATTTTTTTGCGACTGTTTCATCGGATAAATAACTTTTAGTTACAGAAAAATCCGTTACGGGTGCCAGAGTAGTGTTCCATAAACATTTACATTCCGATTCGTGAAACATTTTGCATTATTATTAACTAACTAAAAAGTATCATTACTTACATGGAACAATATTTCAACTTAAGCATTATTTTAAGCTTAACTGCAACTCAATCATTTCGTTTGACAGGCTACGTAGGGGCATAATCTATTCGTTGGAAAGTTATTTATGTATTTAGGTTAGGGGGTTCTTTTGCCCTGAAGGTGGGGTAGGAAGGAACGTAAATCTTCAAAAGATCGACCGTAACCTTCTCTGGGATGATCAACGCTAGACACAACAAATTTCAGCCAAACGGATGAGTGGTATAGGAACGGACAAGGGCAAAGGTTGTTCGAACAGACCCGGTATATACACTCGGAAGCTTGATGTTTACATTGCTCCTTGTTTATATAAATTAATTAATATTGTTAGACGTAATAAAGCGCTAATCTCATTCCTCGAGGAAGTTTCAAAAGAAATATTCCAAAGGTAGCGAGAAAAGGCGTACTTCGGTATTTTTGCACGCTTGTTGGACACAGGAATTCGTAAAAGGTGTCACCTTTCCAAATATATGAAATATAACAATATTCTTTTTCCTCCACCACAATCCTCCAGACCTGGAGCAATACAAAATTGAATTTCTCTCCGAGAGCGACACGCTTCAAGCTTTTATAATATTTCAAACGGGAACCGATAAAATTCCACCTCGCAGTACTTTTTAGCAGAGAAGTGAACGAGGGCCGCGGATCAGACAGAATAAACGTTCCCGAATGTAATGTCTCATTTAAAATTCTGACGAGAATGGAAGAAGTGGGGGGGGAGGTGGAAGGGGGGCGCAAAAAAATCAGGCAAACACGAAATGACGGTCTTCAAACGCGAAATTCTATTATACCAACGTTAGTGAAATATTCAGATCACTCGACAACGTTATCAGAATGGCGGAAATTACGAATCTGATGGATGTCGCGCGTTTATTCCAAATGAACTGAAAAATGGAGATGAGAAGTGGGAGGACATTGACGTTGAACCCGACAAGCTGGGAGGGAAAAAGCGAAATTTAAACATTTCATCGACGTTTTGAAAATCATGTGATTGAGTTTAGGGGTCTTTTTATTATATATGGTCTTCGAAACGTGGCGTTTTAATCGCTGTTGTACTCCTTCCACAGTAACTAGACCGGGAAAAATCATTCATCTTTAATTATACCATTAATGTTACCTCAGGGCTTTGTAGAGTTAGAAAAAAGCTTTCGACAGTGTGAACTGGAACACATTATTGAGGATTATGGCGAGGAGAGGAATAAAATATCGACAAAGAAGACATACATAACCTCTACAGAAGACAGTCACCAGTAATTGGAATTGAAGAACGAGAAAATAAAGCAGAAATCTAGAAATGGGTAAGCCAGGATGCAGTCTGTTGCCCATTCTAATTTATGTATGGAAAAGGCGAGATGAAGAAAGTTAAAATAATAGAATAGGGAATCATACTGCTACGAAATAAAAACCCTACGGTTTACTGATCATATTGTAGTATTAGGGGAGTCAGAAGGAGACTTGAAAATCATAATAAATGGCATTTTGTGGTCCTGGAGGAATAGTACAACATGAGGTTTAGTAGAGAGAAAACCAACGTTATAGGAAACAGTGGAAAATTAGAGGGTGTTAGGGATATTCTGAAGGAGGTTAAGGAATTTTGCTACTTTGGCAACATAGTAACTAGAGTAGGATAGCACAGGCAAGGAAGAGGAATTTACTTACGTGTAATATACGTGTGAATATTAGGAAATCGTTGCTAAAAATGTTGATATGGAGTGTGGCATTTTATGGGCGCGAAATGTGGACGGTTCGAGTTGCAGAAAGGAAAAGAATAGAGACCTTAGAAATGTGCTGCTATAGGAGAATGAGATGTGCGGATAGGGAGACTAGGGGAAGAGCGAACAATATGGAGGACGTTGACCAAGAGAAGAGAGAGATTAATACGCTGTCTATTAAGCCATGAGGGTCTTGTAAAATTACCATTCGAGAGAAGTGTGTGGGGTAAGAACAGGAGAGGGAGGCAGGCCAGGGATGGAATATGCCAAGTAGAATAGGGAGGATGTGGTAAGCGCTTGTTATGAGGAAATGAAAGGCTTGCACAAGATAGGTTTCGTGGAGGGTTGAATCAGATCAGTCTTAGGACTGAATACCACAACAACTACAATGTTTCCCATTTTTATTTCTGTCGTAGATTCGTTCCTATTGGTACGTTGACTTTAAAAGAGTTGAGACTATGATTTTTAGGTAGGTAATTCCTGGTACAGTCTATTCGATTAACTTCCGTATTTGGAAGATGAATGATGACTCGAGGCGCTTCGTTGTCGTCACAGACACGCAGCACATGAATTATTATTTTCTTTTGCGAACTGCAGACATCCGGTGGAATACTAGATAAGAGGGATGGGGAGGGGAGGGGAGGGGGGAAAGGAGGAGACTTCGATTGTCCTATGCAATGCCCCGCGTACGTGCTTTCCTGTGTCGCCATTTCTTCTCGCAATGGCGATAGTTGTTATCACAGCAAAGGGAATACGTGACACAATTCAAAATGCACGCGCTGCATAACATTCCCGTGGTAAATAACTCTCTGCAGCGGTGACTCCAAACAAATTGGCCCTGTATCCCCCTCCTAAACAGAAAATCCCGTTACCATCAGTACGAAACGCCTCGTATACCTCTCCAAAATACAACCCACCTGGTCCTATTTTTTTATAAATAAAAACTATTATCATACAGAGTATCAGTTAGGCCAATATCGATACAGTATATACAATATAAAAAAATCATGAAAATAAGATATGGTATATAATTAAGATGGTTGCGTGAAGGTAGGTTAATCCGTTTGATTAACCTACTTTAGCCGAACAGGTTAGGTTTAATTGTATCTGAGGGGCATACGACGTGTGTGAGGATTGACAAGCAGTGAACTGATTTTTGGAGGATTAATGAGGATGTGGCATGATGGTAGAGTGGGTTAGGGTGATCAGGGGGAAGGATGAGGTCATTGGGAGGTGGAGGAGGATTGTCGTGGAATTGCTGGATCGTGGGGTTTGGGTGGTTGAGTGCGCTTTTGATTAGGTTTGTTATGGATTTGGAGATTACTGAGTTTACATTGGGAAGTTTGATGTAAGGTGGATGACGGAATTTCTTAGGTACCAGGGAGAGTTTGTAATGGTGCGTATCGTTATGTTCTGTTTGGTTTGAATTTTGGGCAGAATGGATTTTGGCTGTTGTCCCCCATATGGAGGAGGCATAGGACCAGGTGGGTTGTATTATGGAGAGGTATATGAGGCGTTTTGTGCTGCTGGTGACAGAGGATTTTCTGTTAAGGAGGGGATATACAGTTCTGAATTTTTGGTTTATTTTGGAGAGAAGAAAATTAATATGAGGTTTCCAGGATAGTTTTGAGTCAAACATGGTTCCGAGGTAGGTGGTTTCCGTTTTTGTAGGGATTAATGAGTTTTTTAGGTAGACGTGAATTTGGGGAGGAGGGTTTTTCACCTGGTCCTATGCCTCGTCCATATGGGGAACAACAGTCAAAATTCAAACTAAACAAAACATAATCATACGCACCACTAGAAACTCTCCCTGGTACCTTAGAAATTCCGTCATCCACCATAACATCAAACTTCCCAAAGTAAACTTCGTAATCTCCAAATCCATAACCTCCCTAAACAAAAGAACCCTCGACCACCCCCAAACCCCCACGATCCAGCAATTCCATAGAAATCCTCCTCCACGCTTCCGTCGCCCCAAAAGAAAACTCCTCATCCTTCCCCCTGATCACCCTGACCCAAGTCTTCTTCTGACTCCCCTAATACCACAATATAATCTGCAAAGTGTACGGTTTGTATTTTTTCTCCTTGCAGTATGATTCCTTTCCCATATTCATTTTTAACTTTTTTATTTGTCGGTTTTGTAAATAAGTTAAAGAGCAGGGGCGACACACTGCATCCTTGTATTACTTCTTTCTTGATTATTTATTTGTTTTCTTACCCTTCAATTCTAATTCCTGATGTGGCGACAGACATATGTAATGCAACTATGTGAATCACTTATTGTAGATACTCATCGCGATTTTAGTACCCATCTTTTTTTTTCATTTCTTGCTCGTAATCACGGAAATACCTCTCAGTGACGTCACCACTCTGGCCGCTAAAATTTTTAGCCGTTTACATGATGCGCACTCAACCCAAAATATAAGCTCTAAGCTCAAAATAATGGTATAAACAACTTTGCAGTTGTATTATTCTCCCCTACATTCTTCCCAAAAACAAAAACTGATCTTCTCCTAACTTTCTCAGGTAGTTAATTATATTATTAAGTATGGCTCCTCTTTTTCTGCTCACTAACCCTCTAATGCTTATTTTACAAGGCCCTCATGACTCAAGACGTTGCTTATTAATGTATCCGTTCTCTTGGTCAAAAGTCGTCTTGTTATTCCGCTTAGAACTGCCTGAAGGTGTATTTTTTTTTAATTTTTCAGCTTTGTTCATTTCCTAAGTTATGGAATATTCGCCAGGCTTGCTGCTGGTCCCTTAATGCACTTCGAATGGGGGAGGTCGAGGCCTGAGGCCCGAGGCTCGGGTTTCGCTATCACGCACGCACCGCAGAGCGGGATCACGTTTTTCGGAGCGGAAGGAAAGTGAGCGGAGCGGAGGAGCGAGTCCTCCAGCATAATGGTGGTCTATTGACAACGAGCTGGCAATCACGGACCGGCTCAATGGGAAGGCGGAAGAAAAGTTACCTTGGCACGCCATTGTTTAGCCTCGACTCGCTACAATGGAACTCGGCTCCATTAGCGGGAACCAATATCTGGCAAATATGCGAAACTTGTCGTTCCTCCCTCCCTGCCTCTCGATTCTCCTCCCACGCCTACTTCCCACTCGCCTTCAATAGCTTTAACTTCTCCTAGCATTAAGCCTCAAACCATCCCGATTCTCAAGTATTTCGTATCACTTGGAACCTATCCCATTTCAGTTACGCACTTAAGGTTCTTTAAATAATCATGAGGCGTTTCGTACTGTGTACTTGTGTTGTGCTGTTGTAGTATTCATTCCTAAGACGGGTCTTATGCAACCCTCTATGCTAACCTTTTCATTTCTGCATAACTGGCACAACCCGCATCCTCCATAATCTACTTAACGTTTTCCATCCTTGGCATCCCTCTTCTGTTCTTACCCCACACACTTCCCTCTAATCCTAATTTTAAAAAACCCTCGTGTTTTACAACGTGGCCTATTAACCTATCCCTTCTCTTATATCCTCCAAAAATCAGTTCACTAATGAATTGAGACACTATTTACATAATTTATGAAAATTAATGTCAACGTTTTTTAAGTGTTCGGAATTAAAGTGTTGAAGAGTAGACTTGTGTTGTACTTGTATCGAGTCCTTAGAATGGCCTTGGCAAGCCTTTTCATTTCTGCATAGCTATCACATCATCCCTAATCTACCCAGCGCATTCTATCCTTTGCTTCCCCTTTTCGGTTCACTTCCCTCATGTTTCAAAACGTGACCTATTAGTCTAACACTTCTCCTAGTAAACGTCCTCCATATTGTTCCCTTTTCCCCTATTCCGTTTAGGACTTCCTCGTTCGTGATTCTATCCACCCGTCTGATTTTCAGCATTCGCCTATAGCACCACTTTTCAAAGGCTTCCATTCTTTTCCTTTCCCCAACTCGTATCGCATACGTTTCACACCCATATAACGCCACATTCCATTACGAACATTTTTAGCAAAGAATTCCTAATATTCACACTTATACTACCCGAAAGTAAATCCCTCTTTTTCGCGAAAGCCTTCCTTGCCTGTGCTATCCTACTCTAGTTATTACGCTTCCCAAGTATCAGAATTACTTAACTTCCGTCAAAATATCCGTTCGCAATCTAACAGCCTTTGTTGTTCCACTGTTTCCCATTCTACAGTCCGTTACTTTGGTTTCCCCTCTATTAATTCTCTTTCTCCAGGACTCCGTTCATACCATTTATTATGGTTTCCAAGTCTTCCTCTGACTCCCCTAATACTACAATATCGTCGGCAAAGCGTAAGGTTTTTATTTCTAGTCCTTGCAGTACGATTCATTTTCCACATTCCGTTTTATCCTTCTTCATCGCTTGTTCTATATATAAGTTAAACAACATATGTAGTATGTACTTAATCTGATACAAATAAGACGTCATTCAGGTCAGTTTGATGACCTGATGAACATATTATTTTCAAAGATATTTTAGTACGTAAAAGAGAATATTAATAATTATTAGAACAGTGAAGATCCGAATGAATATGTCCAATTATAGGTTGATAGATTCCGAGAGTGCCAACAACCATAATAACACTCAACAATGTTAATGAATTTACGACTAACTAACAGGCAAAATTTTTATTCACTTTCGACACGATAATTGGGTCTTCCTTTCGTAAACATTTCCTTGAAATCTTACTTAATTCGTTTTTCTTTGATAACTGGTTACATGAGGGTTATATCTGAAGCAGGCAACGCCCCTTTAATAGCATAGGAAGGGAATTGAAAAGGGGGGATGAGGAAGGTAGAGTCAACTCCCCGGGCTACAGTTTAATGGATCCTACCCGGTGTTTCACCTAAAGAGATGCAGGGAAACCCTAGGAAACCTGCATCTGGTAGGTCGGGCTTTTGGGTACTATTCTCACGCCCTTATGAATTACGGGAGATGAGTTTGTGACAGGGGAGAAAGTACGGGAGATCCCCAAAGGTAACCACATTCTCCCTCTATGGAGAAATATCGGCGAGAGAAAACTCTCACAAGGATCTCTTCATCACTGGCTTTAAATGTGAAAATTTGATGCTAAAACATAAAGATTTTTTTAAGTATTTCGACTTTATTGGTGCATCAGAATTTCAAAATTTAGCTTTTGAAGAAATTATTTCTTCTTAATTAACGTCGGTTTAATTAACTTTTTCTGTAATTTTTCGTAAATTTATTAGATTTAATATTAAGAATATTGTTCTAACTACGTGATGGGTACTGTGTTAAAAATTGGATATCTGGAATCGAAAAATAAATTTCACGGTGAGTAATCTGCAAAGCAGGGAGTTTGGATGTTGACTAGTACGTAATTGCCCTTGTCGTCGCAGGCTGGAGACTCTCTAATTGCCGAGGAGAGCTGTAATTAGGTTCGCTTTCCTAATTAACGCTGCGGTTATTCGGTTCTTTAGCACCTACTAGACGTCCGTCCTTGCTCAGTGTGGTTTCGAAACTGAGATGGCCACTTATCTTCCTTCCTCAGCAGGCCAGAACGGGACTGCTTCTTCACCTACTCCACCCCATACTGTTCTACCATAAAAAGTGGACATGCTGTCATTTCAAAGACCGCATAACAGCCGAGTTTACGATGACGGTTTTATCTTCTTTTTTTTGGCGTTTTGTTTAAATGTTAGTCTATCTATCTTTGGCTCTACAGCCCTCGGTGGGCCTTGGCCTCCTCTTGGCTTCGCAACATGTTTTTGGAGGACAAGGGTGTCTCATTTAGTCAGGGTCATCACCTTTGACCTGTCCAGTAGCTACGCTACCACCGGCATAGCCCTCGGGATCATTTGACCACTCAAGCCCCACCACCACATCAAGGTAGAGACACCTTTGGTGAGGTTTAAATGTTGGTATTATATTTATATATGAAGAGTAATAAAATAAAATATCGAGAAAGGAGACATATATTACCCTGTACAAAAGGCAGGCAGCAGTAATTAGAATAGGAGATCAAGTAAAGAAAGCCGTAATCAAGAAAGGAGTAAGACAAGGATGCAGTCTGTCACCCATTCTGTTTACCTTATATATAGAACAGGCGATGAAGAAAGTTAAAATGGAATATGGAAAATGTATCGTACTGCAAGGACAAGAAATAAAAACCTTACGCTTTGCCGACGATATTGTAGTATTAGGGGAGTCGGGAGATGATTTGGAAACCATAATGAATGGCATGAACGTGGTCCTGGAGAAAGAGTTCAATATCAGGATTAATATAGGGAAAATCAAGGTGATGGAGTGTAGTATGGGAAACAGCGGAATAACAAAGCGATATTTTGACAGAAGTTAAGGAATTCCGCTACTTGCGAACCGTAATAAATAGGGATGGTAGAAGTATAGTAGACATAAAGAGTAGGATAGCAAAGGTAAGGAAGACTATCGCTAAAAAGAGGAATTTGCTTACGGGTGATATAAGTGTGAATATCGTTGCTAAAAATGTTCGTATGCAGCGTGGCGTTATATGGGTGCGAAACGTTGACGATAGGAGTTGAGGAAAGGAAAAGAATAGAAGCGTTTGACATGTGGTGCTATAGGCGAATGCTGAAAATCAAATGGGTGGATAGAGTAACTAACGAGGAAGTTCTGAACAGAATAGGGGAAGAGCGAAAAATATGGAGGACGTTGACTACGAGAAGGGATAGATTAATAGGCCACGTTTTGAGACAAAAGGGTCTTGTAAGAACAAAATGGGGAGGCCAAAGGTAGAATACGCTAAACAGTTTAGGGATAATGTGGGATGTAATAGTTATGTGGAAATGAAAAGGCTTGCGCAAAATAAGTTAGTATGATGGGTTGCATAAAACTAGTCTTAGAACTGAATACCACAAAAAAACAGCCTCATGACGGCCACTGGTATATACAGTAACTTTCGGCCTTAGTTTGGCCATAATAATCCCTTCTCCGACTATATATATATATATATATATATCAAAAAAATAATTTAAGAAAAACGTACGTCTACATAAAAAAATTGAATAATAGTACAGTTAATTGTTTTACATTACTAAGTAGGTTAAACCAAAACTTAATTTGCTGTGATGATCATTCTACGACACACGCTCACTACTATACGCGTTTCCAAGGTTGTAAATGACACATTTCCAGAAAGGAAAGGAAACACTTTGGGGGGCGAAAGAATTCTGCAAAGCGGAGTAAAGCGTAAGGAGTAACAAGAAGACCTCAGACATGAGTCAGGACAAAGGTAACGTTATAGCAGATATCAAGTCTCAGAAGCAGCCTGGGGCGAGGAAGTGATTCAGCACAGATCGAAAGAAATCACACGGCATTCCTCTACACACCGTGGGTGGACGGTTAAAGGGCATATTTGATGCAGTACCTACGACAAAGTGACAGATTTAACATCAAGTGAAGTGTAGACGATTTTTATCAAATGGTTTTATAAAAATAATATTGGCAGTAAGTGATGAATTCCTCAGTTCTAAGTTCTTTGCTCTCTATGAGAATTATTCACCATGCAGAGATAATTTTATATAGCAGGCTCCCTCCAGAACAATAATAACTACCAATGTTTTGAGAATAATGTGAACCTGCGATTAAGGGCATTTTATTTCATTTCAGTTGAATAATATATTTGTGAAACATAATTTTCCGAGCTCTGTGGGGTCAATGCACGCCAGGTACGAAGCACCGAACAAATAACTATTGAAGCGGACTCCTATGAAGGGAATGAAAAGCCGCCGTCTAGTTGAGAATTGAAAATAAGAAATTTTCAATCCCAACATTTAGACACGTCTGAACTTTCCCTCGGGAAAAGTTCGATAACCTGGTTTCACGACTTTGAAGAAAGAATTGTCAAACTCCTTGATTTGGAACTCGGGGAGGTGGAAGATGAATTGTTATCGGCTACATTCGTAGGTAATTTGGATCTAGAGGGGAGATTCGCGGTTTCGAGGTGGGTGGAAAAAATTGACAGTTGTCAATGCAATTTTAGAAAGTGGCGGAGAAGATTTCTTAAGTGAAGACGATCTGTTTACTGCAGGTATCAAAGGGCACCGCCATTCCTCATATTTCCCGATGCCAACACCGCAGGGTCCTCATCAATGACTTCAAAGGGTTCCTGGGCGTCTGTGATAATTAAGCCCTGAGTACCGTTGATAAAGTGCCCATTAAACAAAAAAAACTATCAGAGGCGTCCATAAACGCCATAATCAATATTGCTTCTCTTGTCGCTATATTCTTCCTAAAACCAAACTGATCATGAGGTTATATAATTTAAAATTCCTTCCGGAAATCTGACGGTGTTACTAAACGAAATTTATTTATATTTAATGAATTAACGTCTGGTTGTAATAGTTAACGTTTGTATCTTTAAATTAAGGCCAAGTAAAAAAAAGAATTTAATGTATAAGTACATGTTTTGGTCATGATCTGGACCCTCTTCAGGTTGAGCTAAATTTAAAGAGAGATTAATATGACATAAGAAAGATATAAAAGTATAGCCAAGGAATACAAATAAGTAAAGATCCAAAGACCATTAAATTTTCTGCTGGTGGTTGTATGGTGCCTGCCGTCTTGTGTAATTAGCCGGGTGCATTGACAGGGTTGCGATCGCAGAAGCTGCGCGTAAGATGGCGGTAGCGCAGTGCGGGGGCGGACTAATCACCGGGACGGGGCCGCCTCCCACCTCCTCGTTAATGACGGCCGCAATCAAGAGAAGTCATCAATCATAGGGGGCGGCGGCTCCACTCCGTCTCCGTCCGTCGCCCGCAATCCACTTCACACTTTACTTTTTCTTTTTTTTTCCCCTCCCCCTCCTCTCGTCCGGGATTGGTTGTCTAAGGAATAATTTCGTGTAAATATCGATGAGTGAGGGGGGGGCGGTTATTTCATCAACTTTGTGGTAATCGCAAGGCAAAGGTTGACATCGATACTATACTCGGGGTCACTGGATGACGCTTTTGCACATTCACAGTAAATATAAAGACTATTTGCAATATTAAATGTTTGATATGTGGGTTGAGAGAGATGAAACCAAGGTAATAGAGTGTAGTACGGGAAACAGTGGAATAACAAAGGCTGTTAGATTGGGAAGGGGTATTTTGAAGGAAGTTAATTCTGCTACTTGGGAAGCGTAATAACTATAGTAGAATAGAATAGGCAAGGAAGAGGAATTTACTTACGGGTAATATAAGTGTGAATATTAGGAAATCGTTGCTAAAAGTGTTCGTATGGAGCGTGGCGTTATATGGGTGGGAAACGTATACGATAGGAGTTGCGGAAAGGAAAAGAATAGAAGCCTTTGAAATGTGTTGCGTTAAGCGAAAGCTGAAAATCAGATGAGTGGGTAGAATCACAAACGAGAAAATTATAAACGGAATAGGGGAAAAGCGAACAATATGGTAGACGTTGACTAAGAGAAGGGATAGATTAATAGGCCAGGTTTTAAGACACAAGGGTCTTATAAAATTAGGATGAGAGGGAAGTGTGTCGGGTAAGAACAGAAGAGGGGAGGCCAAGTATGGAATACGCTAAGCAGATAAGGGAGGATGTAGAATGTACTGGTGTGAAAAGGCTTGCGCAAGATAGGTTATGCAGGAAGGTTGCATCAAACCAGTCTTAGGACTGAATATCACAACAACAACAATTGGCAACGTTACATTAGACATAATTAAGAGTTGGCGGATTTTGTTGCACGCGATTCACGCTTTGAATTCTCATCTTCTAGTCTTCTAAAATAAGACTTGGCGTCAAAATTGCTTTTCTTGTCCCTACATTCGACTAAAACCAAATAGTTCTCCTCCTAACTCGCATTCTGTTTGACGTTCCATCCTCCTGTGTACTATATATATATATATTGTAATATACTTTTTTGGGTATAAAACATTTATTAATTAACAGAACAAATTATGATCAATTTTAAATAAATTAATAAATGAAAAATAAGTGATTACATGGGCTTAATCTCAGGGGATATTGGGTCTCTCGAGAGATGGAGATTGCAGTAGCTGAAAATAGAAAGAAAAATCATTAAATATTATTTATCCAGAGCAATGAGCAAGTTTCACAATTTTTTTATAGCTTACCCACAATTACTGGGCCAACAAACATCCACCTCTCGAATGTTTGTGCGTCTCTCTGGCGTCTTGCAGGATTTGATCACGTCTGGACACGTCTGCTCTCGTCCGTCCTCTCCTCAATTTGTCTGACCAAGTCTGTCCTTTCCTCCACTCGTTTCACTTCTGCTCGGTCCACGTCCGTCCTCTGCTCCACTCGCCTGCCTTCTGGGGGTCGGACCACCTCCGTCCTCTCCTCCACTCGTCTGCCTTCTGGGGGTGAGCCACCCATCGGCTTCCCTTTTAAATCTTCCGACGGGAATTCCCCTATTTCACAAAATTTCGGGGTTCCCCGCCCTCATTTTTTTACCCACGTTCGGCGGGGTTTCACCATCGTCATTTTTTATACACGCTCGGCGGGACTCTCCCGCGGGGAATCACCATCTTTCAGCCGACTAGCCATTGTTGTTGGCCGAACTGCGCCTCATAACGCCACAACATCACAAAATCCGCCTTTTTTATCACTATATATATATATGTATTTGCACACAAGAGGTTCCATTTCAATGGTAGCCCGGACGAATTATTCCAATTAATTATTTCACACAAACAAAATTATCCTACATTTCCCACAGTTCCTGTCTTTGTATGGCGTCACACATATAATTATGATTTTTGCCGTGAGTAATTAGTGCTGTGGCCTTCCCCCATGCAGTGTTATTCACCTGCGAGCCACGCTGTTTGCCTTTGAAGTAAGCAGCCAGCGGCGGTCCTCCGGCTGTCAATCCACTGCCACGAGCTGTTCCGCGGGGAAATTGGATTCATATATCAGATTCATCAACTCACACGTCTGATAAAACACGCTGCCTTCTCCATTAGTCCACATTTAACTCGGTTAAGGATATCAAACACTAAAAAAACACACCGATCACGTCAGCTTTAGCAACTTCCACACTACAAAATCCTACGAAAGAGGGTTAAAAGATAAAAAAATATATAATTTTTAAATGGACAGAAATTAATTAAAGTATGTCAATCTCAGAAAAATTAATAGTAATTTAATCGTGATGCAACTTCAAGACCCTAAAGCGAAATAATAAAAACACTATCTTCTTTTCATACATCGCTGCAGGTGCACGATGAACATCTGTTTCACTGTTTAATATATGTTGTTGTTGTTGTTGTGGTATTCAGTCCTAAGAGTGGTTTGATGCAACCCTCCAACCTAACCTATCTTGCGCAAGCCTTTTCACTACCACAGCTCAAATCGTCCCTGATCTGCTTATCGTTTTCCATCCTTCGCTTCCCTTTTCTGTTCTTACCCCACACACTTCCCTCTAATGCTAATTTTACAAAACCTTCATCTCTTAAAACGTGACCTATTAATCTATCCCTTCTCTTGTCAGCGTCCTCCATATTGTTTTCGCTTCCCTTATTCTGCTCAAAACTTCCTCGTTAGTTATTCTATCCACCCATCATCTCATTCTCCTACAGCACCACCTTGCAAAGGCTTCTATTCTTTTCCTTTCTGAAACTCCTTTCGTTCATGTTTTTTCGCATCCATATAACGCCAAAGTCCATACGAACATTTTTAGCAACGATTGCCTAATATTCTGACTTATATTACACGTAAGTAAATTCCTTTTTTTTCGTGAAATCCTTCCCTTCCTGTGCTGTCCCACCCTAGTTTCTCAAGTAGCAGAATTCCTTAACTTCCGTCAAAATATCCCTTTCCAATTTGTTATTCCACTGTTTCCCATACTACTCTCCTTTACCTTGGTTTTCGCTCTATTAATCCTCATATTGAACTCTTTTTCCAAGACCACGTTCATGTCGTTTACATTGTTTTCCAAGTCTCCTTCGGACTCGCCTGATATTGCAATATCTTCGGCAAAGAGGAGAACAACGGCGATACTGAAACAACATATTCGTCCATGTTTACAGTTAAGCCTGTATAAAGAAACATAAATGACCGTATTTAGGGACAAATAAGACGTTCTATCAATTAATAAAATTGGGTTCTTCAATAATCACAAAATAATTTTCCTTAGGTGTTGAAAATTTTGTGTCTTGATCAAAAACCAAAGGGTGAAATTTCAACATGTTACGTCTTTTTTTATCAATATTCTTCTTCTTCTTCCTTGACTCCGCAGCCCAATCAGAGTCGACCGCGTTCTGTAATCTTTCATGAAGCTTTCCAAATTTCGGAGTGACACGTGGGTCGGCGTAGCGATTCTCCAGCAGTCTCAATCCCGGTGTCCGTCACAAACACCCAAGGCAGTGCCAGGATTAGAATCCCGGGACCTCAGTGTTGTGGGACAGCGACGCTAACCACTACACCACGGGAGGTCGGCCTTTTTTAATCTAACCAACAAACGTCTGTTCTTTTTACAACAACTAAATCGAATGAATTTACAAACAATTTCAGGTAAAAGAAATTATTTACTCGAACCGACGTTTCGTCACCTTATTTGGAACTTTGTTGGGTGTTGTTACTACAAAAATTGAACAAATCATTTTTAAAAAATGGTATACTAAAAATTATAACTTTTATTAATTTTAATAATAATAAAAATTGCGTAATACTGGAATCTTGAAACACGATAAATAAGCATTGTCAAAATAAACATAACAAAAAATGGAATTTACATCTCAATTTAGAGCAATAAATGTAACCAATCAGAAAATAATGTTTTAATATTTTTATTTTATATTTTTAATTTAATGTATGGGGCTCATTACGTTTCCTCAATATTAATACTGCTGTTATTAAGATTCTCCAGTTTTAATAATTTATAATGTATCATTTTCTTTAAAAAAAATACAATTATTTTGTAGTCAAATTACCTGAGAATGTCCAAAATATTAGTGGCGAAACGTTGGTTCGGGCAAATAAATTCTTTTGGGCCTTAAATGTATTCGATTTAAGATTGTGTATAATTACGTACACCCAAAATTTTAAAAACCTGAAAAAATATTCTTGTAACTGATGAAGCAATTGATAAAGCTCGTCATTTCTCTGTGAACATTAACATGTAAAACACCCTTTTTTCGGTCATAAAGAATTTCCTACACTGAAGTGCTTCAAGTTAGTTAGTCGCTTTATATTCAACGTCCACGTCTTATAATGGCGCGCTAATTTAATGTAGACAACGCGTTGGTCCCGGGGAATTAAGATTTAGTGCACAACTTTGGATAGAGAGGACGACTACGGCTGCTGCAGGCCGCTTAATTCACAACATTTATATTTTCAGTCCTTGGACTGGCCTGATGCAAACCTCCCTGATAACCTATTCTCTCCAAGCCTTTTCATTTCAACATAACTAGCACATCCCTAATCTGCTTAGCGCATTCCATCATTTTCCTCCCTTTTTCGTTCACTTCCATCTAATGCTGAGACCCTCATTGCTCAAAATGTGGCGTATTAATCTATGCCTTCTCTTGGTCAACGTCCTCCATATTGTTCTCTCTTCTCCATAACTTCCTCGTTAGTGATTATATCCACCCATCTCATTTTCCTATAGCGGCACGTTTCTTTTCCTTTCTCCTACTCCTATCGTCCACGTTTCGCACCCGTATAACGCCACACTCTGTACCAGCATTTTTAGCAATAATTTATAAGCTTTTGAAATGTGGTGCTATAGGGTGGATAGAATCACAAAGGACCCTCCTGTCTTAAAACGTGTCCTATTAATCTATCCCTTGTCTTGTCAAAGTCGTCCAAATTTTTCTGTTCCCCTATTCTGCTTAGAACTTACTCGTTAGTGATTCTCATCTTCTCATTCTCCTACAGCACCACTTTTCAAAAGTTTGTATTGTTTTCCTGTCTGCAAATGTTATCGTCTACGTTTCGCATCCGTATAACGCCACACTCCATACGAACATTTTCAGCAGTGATTTCCTAATAGTCTTACTTATAATACCAGTAAGTAAATTCCTCTTTTTTGCGAAAGCCTCTCTTGCCTGTGCTATCCTACTCTAGTTATTATTCTGCCTTGACCTCCTTCAAAATATCCCTTCCCAATCTAACAGCCTTTCTTATTCCACTGTTTCTCATACTACACGCCTTTACCTTGGTTTTCCCTCTATTGATCCTTTTGTTTTATTTTTTTTTCCAGGATCACGTACATAATTTTTTTACGGTTTGCAAATCTTCTTCTAACTTCCCTAACACCACAATATTATCAGCAATACTTAGGGTTTTATTTCTCCTCATTGTTGTATGATTCTTGTTCCATATTCCTTTTGTAACTTGTTTCATCCCCTCTTCTGTATATAAGTTAAAAAGCAGGGGCTACAGACTGCATCGTTGTCTAACTCCTGTCTTGAATTCTGCTTCCTTTCCTTGCCCTTCAATTTTAATTGCTGCTAATTGCCATCTGTTTTAATGGTTTTTCATTTTGTTCCTCTTCTCCCTATACTCCTCCACTATCGGTCTTATTCTCCGTTGTAGCATTCTTTGCCTTGCTTCATTTAGTTTCTTTTACGACTTACTGGCATTTTCTCTTTAAAACGTTTCCTCACTCTAATAATTTCACAGCGTTTCTCAATAAGTTTCAATTAACTTCCACATTACCTTCTTCCGATTTTTTTTCTTTTTGCATCTCTTTTTTTTCGTACTTCGTTTTTATCCTCTTTTGTGCCTCGATGTTGATCAATAGCGTTGCAGTCTTATGCTTTATCTTCCATCTCCTCTATTCTCTTCTTGCTGTATCTATTATTTATTTTTTTACCTGTATTTAATCATAAACGTAAGTAGCAGTTGTCACTTAAATTATGAAAAGCATTTCTTTTGAAATCTGCTACAGACCTTACACTTTTATTTATTGGTATATATATGTATATGTATATATATTATTGTATGCTCGTTTCTTGCCACTGTAAATCGCGACTCTGGAAGCTGATTAATTTTAGCACCTCAAGAAGAGCTTATCCCCAATTTATCAATAGTATTGACGTATTTAACAGGTATCTAATTTAAATTTTAACAATCTTCCATTTACTTGTATGTGCGGGTTTATCATCATCATCATTGGCATGACAACTTATTTCTGAGTCTTGGCCTCCTCAAGGAGCCTTCTCTAATCCAATGCCTCTTTCCACTAGTTTCTCAGTCCCAACTCTCTAGTGTCTCTCTCTATCCACCTCATCCCTCCATCTAAGTCTTGGTCTTCCTCTCTCCCTGCAACCTTCTCGCTGTGTGGACCATATGGAAATGAATTGGGGGGATATTAATTATTTTAATGCAATATTAATATATTAATAATGAGCTTTTATAATAAAAATAGAAAACAATTTACTTTATCCTAAACAAATTTACATCAATATTACAATTTTGATATTTTCATACTTTAAGCCGGAAATTCTTTCTTAATGAACAACACGTATATATATATATATATATATAAGAAATGACAATAATAAATTTCTTAAAACTAACAATTCTGCATCTCTAAAGTAAGGGTCGTATGTTACGGGCCTTCTCATAGGTCATAATATTTCACACAAAATCTACTCGGACCTGGCACTATAGGAAATCAGCAAAAAGGTTACAGGGGGAATTGTTACCGTGTCGTCATAATGGACCTTTCAAGCGTCCTACTCGTTGCAATTTCCTCCTAATTTGGGTCGTCCTCCATCCAAGTCAGAGCCGCCGCTGCTATTCTTCCTGCCTGTAATCTCCATCGATCCACAGCTCTCGACTCCACAATCTCCCTTGCCTAAACTCTAATCACCTGTCTCGAAATCTCTCTTGCCTAAATTCCAATCATCTGTCCAGCAATCTCACTCGAAAGCTGCGTCAAAAATCTCTCTGCGAGACTTTTTCATACCTACTCCCCACTTCTTTCGTTCATATCACTAAGGTGGCAGGGATGGATACTAACCAATAACATTTATGGTTACTCATCTCTGTGAGTCACAGTTTGTCCCTCTCACTCAAGGATTTTGGGGTGGGGGGATACACTACCTGATGCCGCCAAGTCTCGCCATAGTTGGGAAACACGCCAGGCGCGCCGTGATGTCTGGGTTTTATTGCCCCTGGCTCAAATACTGTCTTCTTATATTTGACTCCGCACCGCCAAAGTCCGAGCAGATGTGTTTGACTCTTACATATCCTCTTTTCTCCTCGCGTGCCCTGCCCATCTGAGTCTGTTTATCTTAATCAATCTTCTTATTTCCATATCTTAAAATAGGGCATACAATTCCTAGTTATAACGTTTCCACCAGACCTCCCCGTTATCTTCTGTGGCCCATGGTCCAAGAAGAGGGTCTTATATAGCCAGGATCTTTAACGATCCTCACAGAATTTGGCTTTTTATGCTCTTTAAGAGCCCATAGTAACATTTATTGGTCATATTTATTCTGTGCTTTATTTAATTTGTAATTTAAATTTTAACGACGGTCCATTTGCTTGTATGTGAGGGTTCTCCTGTTGTTTACAGGGGGGAAGGATTATGACGTTCTCTGCCTAAATGAAATTATCACATTTGGGATGATTTGCATTAGTGTGGCAGCAGTGAGCCTCCTTCTTTGTGCTGGCCGCTGCTGGTAGATAATGGAATGAGCGCTCGCGTCTTCCTTCTCCTCTCTAACACATCAGCGATAATTCATTTTCTCTCCTTTGTGAGCGACCAGTGAGAGGGATGGAGGGGGAGGCCAGGCAGACTCCGACCAACTACAACCAACGATGCTAATTGAAATTCACAATCGATAACGCCAAATCGCTTTGTTGCAGCAGTTCGCGTGGAAGGCGAAAATTTCTGCTCGCCGGCCGGAGCCATAATTAATTTCTAGTTGAGGAAGTTGGCCCCGTAAAAGCGAACCCTTGCTGTAAGTGATTAACAAGGGCGTCGACAAGACCAGAGAGAGAGCCTCTTCAAACCCACCCCCCTTTTCTTTCTCTTCTCACTTCTAGGGGAGACGGCCATTTATGCATATATGCGCCACTAGATGGAAATCAGCCCACTTCACTTTATGATTAGCCATTAGCAAAGTCTTCACAGACCTCGACCACAGTTCGCGGCTTCAACACTTTTACTCATAAATTATTTAAGGCAATCTATCACGAGTCCAATTCCCAAAAACTTCTACACAATACAGAATACATTGTAACACGTCGAAAATTGTACACTTTAATTCTACCATATTTTTATAAATGTATATAACAGTACAGTAGACATAAACAGGCAAGGAAGGCTTTCGCGAAAAAGAGGGATTTACTTATGGGTAATATATAAGTGTGAATATTAGGAAATCGTTGCTAAAAATGTTGGTATGGAGCGTGGCGTTATATGGGTGCGAAACGTGGACGGTAGGAAATAAATGCGGAAAGGAAAAGAATAGAAGCCTTTGAAATGAGGTGCTGTAGGCGAATGAGAATCACTAATGAGGAAGTTCTAAGCAGAATAGGGGGAAAAGCGAACAATATGGAGGACGTTGACCAAGAGAAGGGATAGATCAAGAAGCACCGTTTTAAGAAACGAACGTCTTGTAGAATTAGCATTAGGTAAGAACAGATGAGGAGGGGCCAAGGATGGAATACGGCACTTTCTACTACACTAGTTATTATGCTTCCCAAGTAGGAGAATTCCTTAACTTCCGTCAAAATATCCCTTCCCAACCTAACAACCTGTCATTCCACTGTTTCCCATACTACGTTCCGTTACATTGTTTTTCCCTCTATTATTCCTCATATTGACCTCTTTCTTCAGAAGCACGTTCATTCTATTTATTATGGTTTCCAAGTCTACTTCTGACTTCTCTAATACTACAATATCGACGGCAAAGGCTTTTATTTCTTGTCCTTGCACTATAATTCCTTTTCCGTATTCCGGTTTAACGTGCATCAACAAGAGGATTAATAGAGGGGGGAAACCAACGTGATGGAGCGTAGAATGGGAAACGGTGGAATAACAAAGACTGTTAATCGATGTTTTGAAGGAACTGTCTAAATTATGCTACTGGGGAAGCATAATAACTAGAGTAGGATAGCACAGGGAAGGAAAGGGAATTTACTTACGGGTAATATAAGTGTGAATGAATATTGGGAAATCATTATGAATAAATTGTTGGTATGGAGCGTGGCGTTACATGGGTTGCGAAACGCGGAATGAGAGGAGTTGCGGAAAGGAAAGGGGGACAACGGTAGCTATCGAAATGTGGTGCTATAGAAGAATGAGATGGATTGATAGAGTAACTAACCAGGAAGTTCTAAGGATAAATGGGGAAGAGAGAACAATATGTTAGTCTTTGACCAAGAGAAGGCATCTATTAATATCGGCTATGTTATGAGACAGTAGGGTTTGGTAAAATTAGCATTAGAGGGAAGTGAACAGAAGAGGGAGCAAAGACTGGAATACGCTAAGTTGATTAGGGAGGATGTGGGTTGTGGTAGCTGTGTAGAAATGAGAAGGGTTGCGCAGAGATTGGTTAGCATCAGACCAGTCTTAGCAGTGATTACCATGACGACGCAAAAATGGTTCGTATTCAGTTTTATCTGACGCGAAAATTAAAATAATTGAGGAGGTACAAATTGTGCAAGCGATCAAAAGAAGTTTTACTTTTTCCTCGGGTAGATATGTTAATTGAAGTGCGGACGATGTTATAATTTTAAAAAAGCAAACAAATTATGTGAATCAGAATTAGCATGTTACAGACGGTCTGGAACGCCATAATTGGTCTAGAATATTGTCTGTGTGCGTTCCTTTGCAAGCAACTCTTTGATTTCCTGAGACGTGTCTCCCTTCTTCTTCTTCTTCTTCCCTCTGTAGAAGGTCGGAGTGTTGACAGGTTGCTTGCAGGAGTGTTCCCGTCGTCGTATTTCCTTCCCCCTGCAGCATCCGTCGGAGGACTTGTTTTAAATCACGGTAATGGCAGACATAATGCACTTTATGTAGGCGAGGCGAGGTGAGGTGAGGTCGTCCTAATAACGTCGACCTTTGATGCGGGAGAGCAACCCTCCCCCCCCCATCCCCCTCCCTCTCTCCTCAGCTGCCTGTAGCCATTCAAATCAACAAAGCTCTGCTCCCTCCCCTCCCCATCACAATCACCATCCCCCTCCTCTTTCATGTTTCATTTCATTATCTCTGTTCACCACCACCGGCGTCGTTGCCTATCTCCGCACAGAGCACGCGTCTGGACACAAAACTGTCCTGCTGCGGGGTCTTGTGTACGCAACAAGCTCGGCTCGTCTCGTCTTCATGCGAGCGAATATGTGATATTCCTCTCGACGAGACTGCGCACTGGAAGGCTTTGAATGGAAACTAGTTGTCTCCCAGGCTACGACAGGCCGTGTGGGTCACGTGACTAGTTTGTCAACATCCGCCATCTTGTCCAGATGGCTTTCCTCCCCTCAGCCCTGTTAGTTTCCCTTAATCACTTACCGTCGCCTCCGTTTTCCAGGCCACGCACACTTTCTCCGCTGAATTCTCCGAACGTTACTACCCCCTAAGTAATATATATTTTAAATATTTGGTCGTTAACTAAACAAAATTTTACGCTAAATAAGGAAGTAAATTAGCCGCAAGTCAAAAACAAAACTATATAAAGCAACTGATGTAAATATATATTAATAAATTATAAGAACAATCAACGTCTGTTAATAACATATATATATATATAACTAACGGCCGGTAATTACAAAGAAAAACTGAAGAATTGAATACTTAAACTAAAAACGTTTCGACCATCAACCGTGGTCCTGAGGCTATGATTGTTTGGAACAAAAACACTAATTCAATTTGTTTCGAATAGGGAAATTAATTTCTGGGAAAAACATTAATTTCTGAAACGTTGTATATTAAAACCAAAGAAATTACAGTTAATATAAAACAAATTTTGTGATTATTTAATTGTTGTGGTATTCAGTTCTACGGCTGGTCTCTCGACCTCCTTAATGCGCAAGCCTTTTCATCTCCGCATAACTGCCACAGCCTCTATAATCTGCTTAGCGTTGCCATCCTTGTCCACCCTCTTGTGTTCACTTCCCTCTAATGCTAAATTGCCAAGACCCTCATGTCTCAAAACGTTGCCTATTAATCTATCCCTTCTCTTGGGCAACGTCCTCCATATTGTTCGCTCTTTCCTTATTCCGCTCAGAACTTCCTCGTTAGTTACCCTATCCACCCATCTCATTCTCCTAAAACACCACATTTGAAAGGCTTGTATTCTTTTCCTTTCCCCAACTCCTATCGTCCACGTTTCACACCAATATAACGCCAAGCTTCATACGAACATTTTTAGCAACGATTTATTAATATTCACACTTATTTATATTACCCGTGAGTAAATTCCTCTTGCTTGCCTGTGCTATTCTACGAGGGGTAGGATCCTATTGAAAGAGAGTTACCTGCTTCAGGATCACCCTCATGAAGCTTGTTACCCGCCAAAAAAAAAGACCTTTAGGGGACCGGATGGATAGGGATGCCTGTAAGGGGTTGTCTCTCGCAGGTATTTCTCCCCAGATTTACTGCGAGACTCACCTTTGGAAATGCCTCGTACTCTCAGGTTTCTTCAAGGTTCTTACATGCCGAGGCACCTTAAAATATTTTAGGAGGTGTATGTACTGGGGTCGAAGACCTTGGACATACGGTAATAGTTGTTCTCTGATCCTATTGGATCAGGCGGCCAACTGCCTCCTAGAACTGGTTGAGAAACGGAGAAGGGAATGCTGCGACCTCACAGCAAATTCGGAGGGGCGTGAGGATAGGAACCAATAACCCGACCTACCTGATGCATGTTTTCTAGGGGTTTCCCTGCATCATTACTTGGTTAAATACCGGGCAGGATCCTTAAACTATAGCCTTTATCAACCCTTGGCAACCTTGCTCTACCTCCTTTACGCTATTAAAGGGAAGTTGCCTGGTTGAGAATAACGCTCATGAAATGTAATAATTACCTGTTATTGATATAAGTAATATGTAACTGATCACTAGATAAAGGCAGAAGTTTTATTTTGTTGAAACGACGTTTCGTCATCATATTTTCCTCGGGTAATGTTAGTTCAATTATTGTTACTTACAATTTTGAAGTTATGATGAAAAAAAAAGATTTAAAAAATCCTAAATTGACTGCCTCCAGGGGAAGCTTTGACCAAAATTTGTCTAGTAACATTACCTGAGGATGTCTTAAATAACGTAACGAAGTGTCGATTCAACTAAATATAAACTTAATCTGTGTCTGGTCGTTAATTCATTTTATTTAATTCTCAAAAAAAAAACAGACGATAATTGATTTTTTCGCTATTAATTTTTTATATGCCCTTAAATTAATTTTTGTTTGTTCTCTTCTCCTTATTTTAAGGCAGTCCAACGTGTCTTTTCTTCTTCCTTTCTAATTCGGAATTTTCGGCAATGTAATAGGAGGTAAAGGTCTGATTGGCATGGGTTCAATTCTTGTCCCATCTCGTATTTTTCCGAGGGTTCCAGAGAAAAAGTGTCACGTCATTACAAATCGATCCAGGACAAGTAGACGACGATTTTATTCGGTGTTACTTAAATTAACCGTATTCGATGTGGAATTAACGACCGTATTTATTAAATTTCCAAATAATATATCAGGAATGATGGTAACTTATAATATTCCTTTGGTCTATGACTGGTATTATTTTATTATGAGAAACAGGAATGAATTTTAGGGTAATGAGCAGCGTGTGTGTGTGTGGCGCCATTGTGATATGTGTGACCTTTAGGCGACTGTTGTTAGCATTGCATTTCGACGATGGCTGCAAACTACTTGATTGTTGAATATTCAATATGCATCGACTTCCCCCGCCCCCTACGTCGGGTCGCCAGGAGTTATGTACTCTAATATAAAATACCTCAAACCGTTTTGCATTCCTGTGCATTCCCTCGAAACATGTACCGACCTAATTACCGAGACTTACCATAAAAAAAACTTCTACATCCCAACCCCGAGGGGAATGAATATTCAGAACGTGGTGATCGAATCGGGTGCATAGCTCTTTACCCGGTGTGGGGGTGCGACTGCCTCGAGACGCATGTTCCATCTAGCGTCGGAGCTCGGAACTACGACGGACAGGCAGTTGCCGTCCCATCCGCTAGATGTCAGAGATGCCGCGGGAATTGAATCGTAGTTCCGTCAGGCGCCAACAGAGCGCTACAGCTTCCAGTCCCATGCACACTGTAGAGATCTTGTCACAAAATTTGAATAAGAAAAGAAATGAAACTCCCAACATTAAATTATTTCAAATATATAGATGTTACCAATATGAAAAATAATTATTTCTCCATTAGGTCAGTTAGGGTTTTTTTATTCTTTTTGCTTATTAGTACCATAAAATGTAGATAATAAAAAAAATTTCCCCATCCCAAATAAAGCATAGGCTATGAGCAATGAATAAACCATTGTAGTTATAATTATATTATATATATATATATATAATTATATCACTTCAATGTCTGAATTGTTAAATTATTTATATTTCAAACTTTGCTGCAACTTTATTACCATCATGCCATGGTGTTTCTTTTATTGTTACAATGTGAGATGAGTTCAGTCTCCAACAGATACTCTTTCAACACATTATTTTCTGTTAATTTTACACTCGTCAATGTTTTACGACACTATTGTTCTTAGACCTTCTTTCCATCTTTCTAATAACATTTTCTTGTATAACAAACATTCCAAATTTTGGTTAAATTCTGTTTCAAAATTAGTATGGATAGAATTATTACAATATAACTCAATCAAAGATGATATTACAAAAAAGCTTTCTTTGTTAATTTAATTGATACATTTTAAATTCGCGTTAACCTCAAATCACTTCAGTTTTGGCTGGAATTTTATGAAAGCATTATGATACATTTTCTGGTGTTTCGCAAGGTTCCATTTTGTTCACATATTGCTTTTAATAAATATTACTGATGTTTATAAATTGCTCGATCAACTGAAAATACTAATAGAGCAAGAAGTAATACATCTTTAAACATTATTCAGTGTTGTATCGAACCTGTTGCCTTGTTTTTATACTTTCAAACAAAAATTATGTACTTAACAGCAGCTGTTCAGAAATAATTCAATAAATTGGAAATCCTAGGTCTATTTGAGCATAAATACATCAATAAATTTAGTATAAAATTATCTATGCAAAGTAATACATGTCTATCATATGAAATCAAATAAACTATTAATGAGTCAGAGTGGAAGAAATTATAATGATTTTAATACTGTCTTGTATATTACTTTTTTTATTAAAAAAAATTAAAAATCTGTCGGTGAGTCCATTAAAGAATAATAAATTTTAATAAGTCCCAATGCCATTATATGTTTAAATTATGAAGAATGAACACCAATAAGAAACACTAATAGTTCTTGATGTTTAATTACTCATTTATTTCACACCTTCTTGCTGCCATTGAAATTCTGTGTAATATGGCTAAATTATTATATTTATTTGATGAATAGTTAGCATTATTCAAATCACACTGAAGATGCCACAGTATCTTTAGCAGGTTGAATGGGAAAAGTCCCTCAAGGATCATGAAGGAATTATCTCTTTGGCTCGTTTTGAAGATTTGTATACAGCGTGATATGAATTAACTTGTATTGCTAAATTCTGCAAATGAAACTATATATAGTCTTATATAATCACAATATGGAACATTTGTAGGTTAGATTGAGTTTTTTTAGTTAACACACCAGATGAGGTCCCAAACAAAGGGACGAAATGTCATGTAATGAATTGATGTCAATAAATTTAATAATTATTCTGGCTGATAAGCCTTTTTACCATTGATGATTGCAAAGTGGTCAGATAATGTAACATATTTTATATGTTAGGGGTGTACATTAATAGTATTTTTTTTTTCTTTTTTCAGCTTTCGGAGTTGGAGCAGCGAGTCCTTGAGGCGGAGGCAAGGGCTGAGGATGCTGAGGACAAGGTGAGAGATCTTCTATAGTCCTAAGAGCTCGGTTGACATAAAATGGAATCATGTTGTTATGTAAAAATAATAAATATTATATATTGTGGCTGTGGACTGCACACTGCTCAAACGTATCAGTTTTAGAAGACATCCGCCATGTTAGAATTCCTATTAATGTTCACTAAAATTGCATTTTGTCGTTTATTGATCATCCTTAACTGTATTGTTCATTGTAAATCCTTAATATTGTTGTTAGCCGGATACTGCTACTTTAGACTCAATAAACTCTATTTTAAAGAACAACTTAGTGTAATGTGAAACTTTTAACATGAGATATTTCTTCTGTGTCACACTTCTGGAGCAACCAATGTGTTGGCAATTAAATGATGATTTCCTAATACAAGCACCAATGTTGACTTGTGTTATCTTGTTAGCATTGATTTACCCTCATTATACTTTCTCACACTCCACGATCACTTCTGTCTGGTATTGTGCGTTTTAATCACTTATTTTGTCTTGTTGTATTACAAACTTGTTGTGTAACTATTATTATGTTGCCCTTCTTGAAGTACTGAGTTCGATGTACTTGTTGCAGAGGTTTTCCATGCACCACATTTAGCAGTTTACCGGGTAGGAACCCTTAAATTATAGTCAGCAAGCTTTGAGTTAATCCTTGGCTGCCTTGTTCTCCCTTCCTTCTTCTTCTTCTTCTACGGTTCCACAGCCTGATATAGAGGCTTGGCCTCCAATACTAGTTTCCTCCACAACACTATGTCCAGTGCTATTCTCGTTCAATTCCTCAGATCCATTATCCGTATTATATACTTCTCCACTCCAACTATCCATCAGTTCCTGGGTTTTCCTGCCCGCCCAATTTCATTTAAAAATATTTTCAATTGTATCCTTTCCTTTCCCATATGTTGCAACCTTGAAACCTGCGGTTTTCCCACATGATTCAAATTTTGTCCAATTGGGAAACATTCTTATATTTTATAGTAGAAAATGAATATTTTTTGTCTAAATGTTGCTTCTTCCGTGCAAGTAAATTCTCAAAAAATAATTTCCTATATCCTTTGACGGAATGAAAAATGTAAAACGAAACACAGCCTCATTAATTTATTTAAACGTCATAACTTTAGATTCATGACAAAATATTTTAATACGTTATTTAAAAACTTTTATTCATTAACAACCAGATTACCAAATAATAAAATTCTTTTAAAGCTTTGGACACCAAATTTTTTTTAATGAAAAGTAATTATTTCATAGCTTTTATATTATTTCTTTTTGGGTTTTGAGAACATTCAGATTGTATTTCCTTTTAAAAAAAATACTGTTGAACCGTTTAAACAAGTTTTGTGAATGCGGTAGCCGCAGAGCATTTCTGTCAAGGATTTTTAATTAATGAACTGAAGTGATCACAAAAGTTGAGAACGAAACTTCTTACATTTTAAATTAAAATTCTTCTATTTCTGAAATATTTTGACTTTGCAACGTATGTTTTTGTTGAGTTTTACGTAAGAACGTAGATTTGGATTATTTATATATTTCAACAAAAATTAATTCAAAACTAGTAACGTTAATAATTTATTTATAATTTCCTTTCTACGTGAAGAAGTTCCAAATCACGGGACGGACGAAAGGACGTTGTAGTTGAATGAAATTCCAGAATTGTCTGTAAAAGTTGATATAACTTTACATACTTTTTTTTAAAATTTCAACCCTGACCACTAACATTTTTTATAGTTAAAAGTTATATTATATCACTATTTTATTTATTAATAATTGTATTGATATGGAAAATAGAAGAGTTGGCAGCCAGGTTAGTCAGAAATAAAGTAAAACATTATTAAGAATAATTGAATACACCACGACGTTGCGCTCTTTTCATTGGATGTTCTTCAGGGGCGACAGTAAATTACTGTAAACTGATAAAAGTTTTGAATGTTCTCAAAACACAGAAAACGTTCTGGCCACGAAGAAAGTTTTTACAGTAATTTTTGGCAACGTCGTGATGTACTAAATTTTTCGTAGTAAATTTAACTTTATTTCTGACTAACCAGGCTTTTCATTAAGTGAATTATTATAGTGTTTAATAAATGTTTAAACACATAATTATGTAAAGTACTGAAAGTTAACTTGTACATTTAGGAGATGTTGTTATTTAACGTCCCAGCTCTGCAGAGTTTCCTAGATTAAGTAGTGTCAGGACCATAGAGAACTTTTGTGAAAGAGTCTTCATGGAAAGCAATGGAACAGAACACAGCTAAGCAGATGTACGAGGGATTCTTTTAAAAATTAACCGCCGCTTAATATTTTACCACTGCAGCGCTGCATAAGCGATACTGAGCATGCGCGATCACGTCCTCCATTCATTAGGAAAGCCAGACGCAGCAGTATCCATCAAGTGTTGACGAAAGAGGGAACAGTAGACAGGTAGAAAATGTACTAAGGCTTCTTTTTTAAATAAACTATGTTTTCATATTTCATCGCTGCAGCGCTGCAGTCGCGGTTTTTTTTAGCATCGGCGATCACACACTTCCATTCGTTAAGAAACCAGACGCAGTTTTTCTTGGGGGGGGGTAACAGGCTACATGAGGGTGATCCTGAAGCAGGCAACTCCCCTTTAATAGCATAGGAAGGGACTAGAAAAGGGGGGATGTGGAAGGTAGAGCAAGGTAGCCCAGGGTTGACTAGGGCCCCCAGGCTATAGTGTAAGGATCCTACCCGGTGTTTCACCTAAAGGTGATGCAGGGAAAAACCCTAGAAAACCTGCATCAGGTAGGTCGGGCTAGTGGGTACTACTCCTGCGCCCTTCTGATGACGGGAGACTGGATTGCTGTGGGAACGCAACAAACCCGCCTCCGTGCCTTGTTCAGTATTGAGAGGCAGTTGGCCGACTGGTCCAATAGGATCAGCGAACAACTCTTACCGTATGCCGAAGGTCTTCGACCCCCATACATACACCTCTCAAACTGCCCAAGGTCGTCTCAGCCTGCAGGAGTCTTAAATTAGCTACCTTGGCCATGGACCAAGGGGGGAGGGAAAGAGGAAAACCAGGAAGGAGGAAGTCAACCTCCACCTGGCTCTCACTCATTTCCCAGCAGGATATTGTATACCAGACGCAGTGGTGAAGCATCGCCATTAAAATTTCCCTCTCCCCACCCCCACCCCGCCCTTTTAAAGCGCTTCGAAATGCTGAAAGGAATTAAACGACCCGCCGTCTGTGACGTCAGGTCAGCGATACGTATCATGAGCGCAAGGAATGTTACACCAGGAAACATTCATGTATGGGGAAGCGACGACGAGTCCTGGAATGATGAGGAAGTGGACCAAGGCACTTTAAGGGGAGATCATGTAAATGTGCAACTGCGGTGGAGGAGTAGAGAGAGTGTGAGGCGTGAGGAAAATGGTTGATGTTGCGGAAAATAATGTTCTGCTCTTTTTTAAGTAAATATAGGTGCCTACTTTGAAAACAGCCTAGTAGCACAGTAGCGCTAATAGTGTTGAGTGCTGTGAAAGGAGGGACGTATAGGAAATAGAGAAGCGTTGAAGGTTTGGTTGGGGCAGTCTCCCAGTGGCCCAGTTCCAAATAGTTGGCTGGACCGCACACACCTTGTTTTTCCAGAGCCGGGGTCAATAACAGACGGGGATGCGAGCCTCTCTAAAGAATTCATGCTCAGTCTCTCTCCGTCTCTGTCTCTCCCTCTCCCAGACACGCCACGCGCTTGCTGCTTGCTGCTGCTCCTCCTCTCATCTCCTCATCTCATCCCTGTACAAATTAAAATACTTCTTATCAATTCAAGGATTGCATTCATTCGTTTTTTTAAATAAAACTACTCATGTATTTACAACAAACTTTTCTGACTTTAAAATTAACAATAAATAAAAAGACGACCAAAACGTCAGCATTAAATATATCGCTATTTATTTACAAAAGCGACGTTTCATCTCAATTTTGAGACTTCTTCAGGCTTAAAATTTAGCAATACATCCCATTTACCCCTTGACTACATCGTTTCGGCCGTAACCGTCAGGGGCTCGAGATGGTTCATGCGCGGCACCAAATTCTTCACATTTAAATTCAATAATCTTTTCGGCTGAAGGAGTCAAGGAGTAAGTAGGATGTATTGCTAAATTTTAAGCCTGAATAAGCCTCAAGATGGAGATGAAACGTCGCTTTTGTAAATAAATAGTGATATATTTAATACTGACTTTTTGGCCGTCTTTTTATTTGTTACTCATGTAATTCCTACATTGTACGCATGATAAATAATAGCACAATTTGTTTCCCTTGGCAACAGTGTATTTTAATAAGCAAAGCCGACTATTAGATTAAAGGTAGGATAATAGCTGGTAATAAAGCTTAGAAACAAATTGCTATCAGTATCTGCAAAACTTCAGATTTATCGAACCTTAATACGACCAATTACAACATATGCTGCTGAAACATGGACACTCAAAGACAGTGACATGCACCTTTGAGAGGAAAATATTGGGAAAAATATTTGGTCCCATTAAACAAAATGAAAAAAAAATTACTGTTTGAGTCCATTAAAAACAAGGACTAAAGGTAGATCGAAGACAAGATGGAAAGAAGACGTCCAAAATGATTGAAGAAATAAGAACACGAATTGGACTCGGAAAGTAAACAATAGGAAAGAATGGAAGGCTGTTGTTGAGAAGGACAAGACAATTAGAAAATAATGTTGTAGCGTCTGAAGAAGAAGGAAGTCGACTATTTGGAGGAGTTGTCCTCCAAAACGGTTACACTTCACATTCTGCGCAAGCCTTTTCATTTCCACATGACTACCACATCCTCCCTAATCTCTTTTCTATTCACTTCTCTCTAATGGTAATTAAACAAGACCCTCATGTCTCACTTGGTCAAAGTCCTCCTTACTGTTCTCTCTTCTTTTAATAAAAGTATTGGCATATGGCAGTTAATAAAGCAGCCTGTTATTAAAACTGAACGACATCGGATCCTTTATAAAGTACCGTGTTGGTGCCTTGCGTTGTCAAGTTATTTAACACGACACCCCACTTCATTAAGTTGGTTCTCATTGGCAATTTTGCTCGAATCCCCTTAAAAAGAGGAGACGACGGGGCATCGTATGGTACAAAAATCCCCTGCGGTAAGGATCCTGTACCCTTGGAAGAGAGATTGTGCCGGAGAAACCATGCCACCTCGAGCCCAGCGCCAGTGTGCGTTGGTCTCTGGGACGTGGATGTGCCACCCATCACCAGGTGTGGGCTTTCGGGGAATCCGGAGGATAGACCGGAGGCTCCACGCACCCCCGAAGAACGGCATTGGTCGGCCGCGCGCATTGCTCCTTTCAGCACTAGCGTGCTCACGGACTGCTGAAATGGACAACAATATCTTCGTTAACGATATCAACGATAATCTCGTTGCTTACACGTAATTAAATCAGTTTCGGACGCATTTTGTGCGAGTAGCGTCTGGTCAGGGGAACGAAATTAGGTTGGGAATTATTGTCAGAAATGAGGGTGAAAGCAAGGCTGCATTTTCTATTATGGACTGAAATTAGCTCCAAAATTCAAAAGCCCAGTCATATAGGTAGATGGCATCATCAATTCAATGTTAAATGTAGAACACTAAATAATAGATGTTGGTAAAGTTTAATTCCTAAATAGGGCCATCATCGACTGGGATAATTTACCTGAGGGAGTGTTTGGAAGGAATAGTTTTCGTCTTTTCCTTTTTCTTCTCCTATTTTTATTCTTCTTCTCATTTTCTTCTTCTGCTTTTCTTATTTTGTTCTGCTCTGCAGCCCACTCAGTGTCTTGGCCTACCGGGTCGACTGCGGGCTGTCATCTTAAATGACACATTCCGTATTTGGAGTGACTCGTGGGTCAGCGTATCGATTCTCCAGCAGCCTTAACCGCAGTCTCCGTGACGGGCACGTCACAAACATCCAAGCCCGTGACAGGATTCGATCCCGGGACCTCTGCGTTGCGAGTAAGCGACGCTAACCACCACACCACAGAAAGTCGGTAGGAGTCCCCTTCAGGAAAATTAATTTTGAATAAATCTCATAAAATTGAGTGAAGTGACTTTCCTCGATATTATAAATGAATATTCGAATTTAAATGTCAAATTCAAAGTGTAGTGTTTCTTTTTCCCTTCTTTCAGGGGTAGAGAAATATATATGAGCTACGTGAGGTTCGTAACAGAGGACCGTGGTAAAATTTAATTGTGTGTCTTCCGCCGGGCTTACGGCCAATCATAGACTGGCAAGTAAATACAAATAAAAAAAGGCTAATACCGAAATTATCAAGAGTCCTTTATCAACTGCGTGCGTGAGTCAGCGACGACGACGTTCGCGAAAAACAATTAAAAGGTAACATTACTTAAATAAAATGTTAATTATATTTCAAGCGTCGAGTGAAAGCACTTCTACTTAACTTCGACTATATTTCAGCATTATTTCATGCTTGACAAGCTACGTGAGGTTCGTAACAGAGGACCGTGGTAAATATTTTCACAGATTATACATTTCCGGCGAATTTATTTACCTTTGGGGATATAGGGGGGGGGAGGGGAGAAGAGGTAATGTCTCTAAAGAATAATAGGGCTTGAATGCTTTTAGAGAGATTGGCTTCGGGGTTCGGACTTGTAATTGCGACGGCAAAGTTCTGCAGCGAAAAACAAGCGTGCAAAGTAGTTTGCGGCCATTGAGGCCCTCGAGGACTTGCAGCACAGGCGGATCAAGAGCCTCTCAGCGTTCACTTTATTAATATAAGAGTGTTGGCAGGGAAAACTCGGCAGTTCATTAAATGTTTGGTCTCGGCATTTATTCAATAATACTTCATCTTCAATAATTATGAATTTAACATGGCTGTTATATTATTTTTTTATTACGTTAGAAAAGGATTTTCTTATCACTCGCAATGAAATAATGCAAAATCCCCCCTAATAAAATTTTCTTCAAAATTTTAACTTTGAAAGCAGGAGCTTTCGGTGAACTTATCTATACAACAATAAAGTAAAACACATTTATAGTTTCACAAGAATCCTATATATAATATTTTCCGTCCCTTCCCTTCCTGCACGGCACTACAGCCCTGTGTGGGCCTTGGCCTCCATGCCTCTCTATCCCTGATCTTCTCTCTCCATTATCTCACTTTCATAATCTTCAGATCCTTTATCACATACTCCACCCTTCTCGTTCTTGGTCTTGCTTGTGTCCATACGATTTAGATGACTCATCCATTGCAGCCTTAAAGATTTTACGTATCGTATTATGTCTTTTCCCTTTGTGTTTTGGTTAATCTCTTCATTGTAATGCATTATCCATTCTCCGTGTTCCATGACAGGTCCGCATATTCTTCTTATTATCTTTCGCTCAAATTTCTTTAGAGCATCTTGATCATATATTTTTTGCCAATTTCCAGGATTCTGCTCCATCTGTTGTTACCTCTAGACTTATTAGTGTTATTTTATCTTTCCTGAGTAATAGTTTGCTTTTTAACAGCTTTGAGTTCGTAAAGTATGCTTCATTTCCCGCTTGGATTCGGTCTTTTATTGTGATACTTATTTTAGACTCATTGTCTATAATTTTTCCTAGATACCTAACTTTCGTTATTCCCTCAATTTTTTTCTCTCCGATTTGCAGAACCTGTAACGTTCGTTTTGCTTTTGAAGCCGATATAACCCTATATTTTGATACGCTTTAAGCCCCATTCTTTCTGCATTTTCCTCTAATTCTTCACGTACTTCAATTATTTTATTATATTATATTTTCAATCGTTAATACATATAATTAAATGTCCCGCTCGATATTTAATTTTACAGTCATTCAATTTTTTCGAAAAAAAGGTTTCCTATTTTTCCATGTTGAGTTCATCAGACTCCAGCATGACTTCCAGTCTATCTTACGGAAAATCCTGTAACCCCACCGATCATCCCTGACCTCACATTGTCAAACTAATAAAAACAATCCGGGGACGTGAGATGTCCATCAAAAATGCTCCGAAAAATTAAGCGCCTAATTACCTTATATCGATATAAGATGTGATGTACGTCAGTTCTATAATTATCGACGTTTAATCTTGAGTTATTTCTATTGAGGAAATAAGACACGTAATACATTGAGTCAAGTAAAAAATAATTATAAGATATAATTTACTACAAATAATCTTTAAATAGGCCGACCTCCTGTGGTCTAGTGGCTAGCGTCGCTGTCTCACATCCCCCAGAGGTCCCGGGGTTAGAATCCTGGCGTAAGCTTGGATACTTGTGACGTCATGGTCACGGGTTTAAGACTGCTGGAGGATCTATACGTCGACACACGTGTCACTCCAGTCATGTGAGACGACAGTCAGCAGTTGACCCGGTAGGCCAAGGCTGTAGAGCCAAGGAGAAAGGAGAAGAACCCTTAAATACGTATCTAGAGTCAGCAATAACTGGAAAACCCGCCACGCACACTGAAGAGCACAGACACACAGATAAATTAAATAAATGTCGCTCCTTGGAGCTGCACAACGAGGAATCTGACCTTCCGTCATTTTAGTTGAAAATGCTTTCACGATTCCTGTTCTTTTTTTTAAAAAAAAAGTCACGGTTTTAGAAGAACTGAAACAAATCGATTGAATCCGATTTCGTAAGACATGAAAAGAAACGGCAATAGAGGATTTTGCAAACATATAATTCCGTCTTCAAGTGGAATGTAAAGGAAAGGCGACTCTCGTCACTTCGGCGTGTGTCCAGTCTCCCAAGTCTGGATTCTCCTTGTTCATCCTCTCTCCTTGTCCTTTTAGATTTAGATTTATTGTTGTTTCCATTAGTCCTCGATTGAGGAAATAGGATACGTCATACATTAAAAATGAACAAAATAAAGTACATAATTAAAGACAAATAATATTAAAATAAATTACTAAAAGAAAACGTAAATAGACAAAAGTCAATATAAACACAACACGGACACACGATGTCACACACACACACTTGGAAACACAAACAAGCACACACTGAGGAACACGCAATGGAGTTTTAACTACTTGGACCAGGAAACTGTCCTTCGCTCTGTAGTAGCTCCAGGCAAACAAACAAAAGAGCAGAAAAAACTGAATAGAAATTTTAAAGATATGTGATGTGCTATTTTCTCAGTCCGCAGTTTCTCTCAGGAAGTTACCGTGTTTTCAAAAGAAATGCCTCACAACGTGACCCGGACGACCACAATGATCCCGAGAGCCTTTTTCCCTCAGCATTTTTGTCCGACGTTCCCCCGTCAGCGGAAATAAGTCGTCTTCGTTTACCTCACGTGGTCTAGACAATAACGAGCTTTCTTACAAAACTCTGGGGTTTCCACCGGATCCTTCGTTATAAATGCAAATCTTAATTTTTGAGATGTCAGGACGTTGTGCACTTTGTACCTGAAATTTATTTCGGAAAATAATTAAAGTGGTGGTCGATAATACCATACCGCCTTTCTACTGTTTGAGGAAACGTAAAGAAAAATTCTCGTCGGAGATTGTTGTGGACAAATTTCAGTATCTTTATGAGTATTCCGTGATGTCATCCCAATACAAATTACAATGATCAACATGAACTTGTCTCACGAGTGTCAATATTTGTACTCGAAGCAGTTCCTTGTGTTCTGAATTTCTCCAGCATCCATAGATTATTTTAAGAAATCGATTTCAATTTTTAAGAAAATATTTTTCCGTCCGTCGACAAGAACAGGAAAAAAAACTAAATGATTCTGAGAGTTTTGTTTGTCTTGAGTTCAAATAAGATGTCGGCTTCACCTAGTCTCTCAAAGTTTCCGAGATGCTGACGTTTGTAATTTAAAACACTGTAATATTACTAACTACACAAAATTCCAACAGTCTGAGTGGGAAGAATAAATAGCAGAGCAGACAATCTATGTTCCTGTGGAGAGATAGGAACAGCGGAACACGCCATACTGGAATGCCCCAATTATGAGGTAGACAAGACAATAAGAGAAACCTTAAGAAAAGAAAGACTATGGGAAATAATAAGAAACCCACCACTCACCCATAGCGGCTCTAGAAAATTTGACAAACCTGATATCCGCTTTAGAACTGACAAAATACAGGACAAACTATAGACTCTTAAATATTACATCATAAGACTCAATATACTCATCATCGAACCGGACATTCAAATCCAGGAACCGGATGAGTATAAGGACCAAAATATAAACATCATAACATAAAATAGAATATAAATTATAGTAATAGTAAGATTATTCAAGTAATTATCTTAAACAAATTACATAACTCTGCTAATACAAATACAGTCATAAATAATTAGAGTATAAAATTAGTAAAAAAGTTTGAACCTACAACTACTCGACCAACGCGTCATGGAAACGTGGGTCGTAACCGGAAAACCAGAGTTGTTCCACAAACAAAATGTATAAAGGTGGAAAGGATGAGGAGACAAAGAGATTAAGAATTGTCTCCACGAAAATAATATAATAATAAAACTAGTGTAACAGATGATGATCTTACATGCTAAAACAAATTTAAATATACGCATATACTTTATTATTGTATTCATACATATTTATATCTATGTAAAAAAATGTACCAACAAAAGAAAAATATTGTTAAACAGATCTGTCATTGAATCTAGAAAACAGGTCAAGTAAATTTTTATCAATAAAAAAGTCTGAGTGACATCTAAAGGAGAACATGATGATTTTCCGCTATATTTCAACCGTGAAGGATCTCTCTTGACGGTCAGCCATTCAAAAATTTGTGCTCAGTTTTCATGGAGAATCCAAAGGCGGTGAACTGCAGTAATATTGTTAACGGTCCTTTAAAGATTTGAATAGTAAAATGACGTCACTTTCCTGCACCCGCGGCTAGAATTAATGAGCGTTGATCAGAGGGAAGACTTTTATCAGGAGGTTTCACCTTTACAAAATTGGTATGGAGGAAGACTGGCCGATATTTGTTGGACCGTCAAGAGGGATGGTCCAGAAGCGAAATATAGATAAAAATCGCCATGTTTTACATTCTACGTGAGCCAGAATGTTTGAATATTGTGAATTAAGTATTTCGATATATTTCGTATTTTAAAATACCTGTTACCTGGAAACCTGGGCTCATTTAAAAACTACGATATCCTATCGGAAACTCTACAGATGGCAGTCGCCAGTAATTAGAATTGAAGGGCAAGAAAATAAATCAGAAATCAAGAAAGTAGTAAGACAAGGTCTTATGGCCCATGCCCTTTAACTTATATGGCGATGGAGAAAATTAAACGTAATACGGAAAAGAAATCTTATTGCAAGGGGAAGAAATAAAAACCGTAAGGTTTTCCAATAATATTGCAGTATTAGGGGACTCAGAAGAGGGCTTGGAAACCATAATAAATGGATTGAACCTGGTCGTACAGAAAGAGTTCAATATGAGTATTAATAGAAGGAAAGCCAAGGTGATGGTGTGTAGTTTGGGAAACAGTAGAATAAAAAAAAGGCTGTTAAGATTGGGAAGGGATATTTTGAAGGATGTTAAGGAATTCTGCTGCTTAGGAAGCGTAATAACCGGAGTAGGATAGCACAGGCAAGGCAAGCTTTCGTAAAATTGAGGAATTTAATTACGGGTAATGTAAGTTTGAATTTTAGGAAATCTTTATTAAATGTAATGGAGCGTGGCGTTATATGGGTGTGAAACGTAGACGGCGGGAGTTGTAGAAAAGGAAAAGAATAGAAGCGTTTGAAAATGTGGTGTTATAGGCGAATGAGATGGGTGGATATAATTACTAACGAGGAAATTCCATGCAGAATAGGAGAAGAGTAAACAATATGGAGGACGTTGACCAAAAGAAGGGATAGATTAATAAGTCATGTTCTGTTACATTAGGGTCTTTAAAATTAGCATTAGAGGGACGTTAACAGAAGACGGAGGACAATGAAGGAAAAGACTGAGTACCACCATAACAACAACATTGGAATGAAGAAGAAAACGCACTATCATAATCACATATTCCACTTTCTGAGCCAAAAATTTATTTTTCCTTCCTCATTTATCCTCGATAGTAATTTGACCTCTAATTATTTTTCTTTTCTGGTTAAGGTATGAAGAAACGTAATACTCAACTTTCAGACAAACGAGTCGGCATACACTGATTTGAAATCTTATTCTGTATGTCTAAAGTTTACTTTTTTTCCACCAGGATCAATTAAATATTGATCCAGAACGTTTTTGACGTTAATCGCGTATATTTAAATGAAATGTGCCAACATTCAGCAACGAAAAATAATGTTTTAGCTATTTACAAATGAATAATTGCACACTGTGTTCTTCTTTTATGTCGCCGCGCAGTGGAAAAGCGACCAGCGGGATCTGAGGGAGAGTGAGAGAGGGAGACCAGGACTGGAACATCGAAATGGTGTTAGAAAGTGAAAAACTTTCCTCGGCTTGGTCTAAGCTGGAAGCTCCGAATCAATATTGCAGTTTCCAACCCTAAAACGAAAAAAAAATATAAATCGTAAACAAAAATTAGTTTTAACACGAATAAATGAGACTGGAGGAACAAAGAAATTGTATTTAATGTTTTTTTGGAAAATTAGAACTGAATTACGCTACGTACTTGCCCATGAAAACAAATAGTAGGGAAAATAGTCTACGGTATTACAGATACATCAACGTGTATAATAGTCTAGTCACTTAAATACATTAGGATTTCATATATATATGACGACTTATCAACAGAGTTATCGAATAAATTTCTAAAATGTTACAGGAGTTACCGGAAGGCACAAAACTCGTTAGTATTACATTAGTGCAATTTACTAAAATAAATTGAGATGTTTCGTGGTCTTTTATTATCTCATTACTTGTAAAATAAAATGTATTACATGTGGTTATTTCCGACAGCTGCTGCCATATTCATCCAGTTTACAGAAACACGCACTGGTCGTATTTGTACACTAAATCATGCAACAGTCCAGTTCAACATTACAGTGACTCCATTTATGATAAATGTTTTTTTTCTTTTACGTGGCAATATTGTTTTTTTTTCTTTTTCTCTTTGCGTGAGCAGGTGGAAAATTTTCAGAGAGACGCCATGAAGCCCGTATTTCACGGTGTGTGTGATTTTTACCCACTAAAAACCACCTCCGTAACTAAAACTGGTCTGTACAGACCAACCATTAGTTTTTACTTTGTAAATTCTTATATCTAGTTACTTATTAGCTAAAATTGGTCCAATGACATCCTTTAGTTTTCCTTGTTGACCTACGACTGTATTTCACGCTCACGCAGCGTGCTTTATTTTGTAATTTGTCACTCACTCATATGGTTTCCTTCGCTTGACTCTTCTGAACAGGTATTTATTGTCCGAGAGCTGAAGAACTTCTGTTTTTTCATGCCTTTCTTCGTGCATGCCCGAAAATCTTTTACGTGGCAATTGAAAAATAAAGGAAAATTTTCGAGTATGAAATAAATAATCCATGATATTGTAGTATTAGAGTAGTGAAACGAATATAGGGGTAATCTTAATTATTTTACGTGGAATATAATATATATTATAATCACATAGATTTTGTAATAAAATTAAGAAAACAATTTCCTTAATAAATAAACATATTTACATTAATAATTATAATATTTATCTTTAGATTTCTATTCCGGCTCTTATTTCGTCGGTTACAGCTACATATATGATAACAATCATGATACATATGAATTCCTTAAACTTAACCTCAGGGTCGCATTTATGGGTCTTCTCATAGAGAAGAACGTTAAGCACAAAATCTACTCGGACCATGGCAGAAACAGAAAATCAGCGAAGAGTCACAGGGGGTAATTACCGTGTCGGCTTAGTGCAGGTTCCGGCTTCTTCCTCGTAATTGTGTCGTCCTCTTTCCAGATCACAGCTGCCGACCTCATCTTCTTCCTGTTTCAGGAAGAATTTCAAAATCACCCTTGCCACAATTTGAACCACAGTCATGAGTGAGAAGATTAGCGTAGGCTAGCTCCAAGCGGATATCCAAAATTCCGTCCAAAATCTCCTCTCCAAGAAAATCTGTGTAAATCTCTTTCTAAAAATCGATCTCATATAATCTCATCTCAACGCTCTCGTACAATCTCTCCAAATCTCCCCGCACAACCTTTTGAAAATCTTATCCCCACTACTTTAGTGTGTATCAACCAATGACATTTATAGTGATAATTGGGGAAATACACCACCCGACGCCGCCAATTCTCACAAAAATTGGGAAATTCCCAAGGCGCGACGCGGCGTCTAGGTTTTATTGCCCCTGGCTCAACTGCTGTCTCCCGCTCTATTGATTCCGCACCGCCAAAAGTCCAAGCAGACGTGGTTGGCCGATACATTAGTCAGAAAAAGAGTTGGAAACCATAATAACGTGGTCCTGGAGGAAGAGCCCAATATGAGGATTAATAGAGGGAAAACCAAGGAAACGGACTGTAGTGTGGGAAACAGTGGAATAACAAAGGCTGTTAGATTGGGAAGGGATATTTTGAAAAAAGTCAAGAAACTCTGCTACTTGGCCGGCATAGTAACTAGAGTAGGATAGCACAGGGAAGGTACGACTAATATAAGTATGAATATTACGAAATAATTATTTAAATTGTTCGTATGGAGCGTGGCGTTATATGGCTGCGAAACGAGAACGATAGGAGTTGCAGAAAGGAATAGAAGCCTTTTAATGTGGTGCTATAGGAGAAGAAGATGGGTAGATAGAGTTACTCACCAGGAAGTTCTAAGCAGGGGAAGAGAGAACAATAAAGAGGCCGTTGACCAAGAAAGGGGATCTTTTAATAGGCCACGATTTGAGACATGAGGGTATTATAAAATTAGTATTAGAGGGAACGGATCATTGAGGGAGAGCCAAGGAAGGAATACGCTAAGTAGATTAGGGAGGATGGGGGATGTTGTTGCTTTGACGAAATGAAAACGCTTACCCATTGTAGGTTAGCATCAGACCAATAACATTGAGAATGGTGTAGAGTCTCGTAGAAGACGATTTAATTTTTGGGTTTTATAGTTCACATTTCTTTCTAATAGTTTAATGGTTGCGTGCGTGATCTGTAATTCGCAGCTAACGTTCTCGCGTAATGTTCGTCGTCCACTTTAACTGTGCTTTGCTGCACCACGACCTTCCTGCAGCCATTTTGTAAATCTGGCCACTTACACTCTCCCTCCGGCTTTTAGTTTGAAACTTCGTTAAGCTGCTGAGATCAACTTGTGCTTATTGTCGACTTAAAGCGAGATTAATGCGCCATATCGTGGCATAATAATTACGTGAAGTTGTCTTTCCCGGGTTCCTCGGTTACAACTACGGTCATCCGTGCAAAGGGAAACTCGTACGGTGAATTTCTTGGGTTTGAAACTGTGGGAAAATTCCATTTATAGTAGTAAATCAATTAATGTCAGATATTGAAAACAAAATTAATTCACATAATAAGGATTATGAAGAGGCAGAGAAATAAAATATCAGCAGTAATTAGAATTAAAAGGCAAAAAAAGGGTTAAGACCAGGATGTAGTCTGTCGCCCCTGCTCTTTGACTTATATATAGAGCAGGCCATGAAGAAAGGTTAAAAAAGAATATGGAAAAGGAGTCATACTGCTAGGAGACGAAATAAAAACCCTAACGTTTGCCGATGATATTGTGGTATTAGGTGAGTCAGAAGACCTAGAAACCATAATAAACGAAATTAACGTGATCCTGGAGGAAGAGTACAACATCAGGATCAATAGAGACAAAGCAAGGTGATGGAGTGTAGTATTATAAATAGTGGAATAACAAAGGGGGTTGGATTGGGAAGGGATATACTGTAGAAAATTAAGGAATTCTGCTACTTGGGAGGCGATATAATAAGAGTAAGATAGGAAACAAAAGGAAGACAAATTGACTTACGGGTAATATATGTATTGTAACATGAAAAGTTACACTTAACAATGCAGGCCAGCTTGCGAGTTACAATTGTTGAGGATTTGACGCAACTTGGTTCAACAATGTAGTCTAGCGAGACGTTGTGGAGTCGTCATGGGGTAGTGGAAGGAGCAGGTTGTGTCGGCGGGACGACGAGAGAATGACCACGCCCTGCAGATATAATTATTTTTCATGCTATGACTGGAATTAAAACTATTAAAATCATCTTTGGGTATTTTTTGTAAAAAATACCTGGCGCCCTAAAGGAATAAGAAATCCTCGAATTTGAGGAACGCGGTATCCGCTACAGTATGAATATTAGGAAATCATTGCTAAAAATGTTGGTATGGTGTGTGACGAGACGTGGACGGTAGAGTTGCGGAAAGGGAAAGAATGGAAGCTTTCGAAATGTGGTGCTATAGAAGAATGAGATGGGTGGATAGAATCACTAACCAGTAAGTTCTAAGTAGAATAGGTGATGATAGAAAAATATGGGAGACTTCGATCAAGACAAGGGATAGATTAATAGGCTACGTTTTGAGACATGAATGTATTGTAAAATTAGCATTAGAGGAAAGTGTACAGAAGAGGGAGGCCAAGGATGGAATACGCTGAGAATATGAAGAACGCACACTGGGCAAATTGATCAGTTCTTTAAAAAAAAAGGATCGACTCTCTGCAATTTGGCGTCAAAAAAATAAAATTTTATATATCTCTGCTTGTTGGTGTTTCTGTACAAAAGGTATGAGAAAAAACTGACGTAAACAGAGCTCTATTTGCTATAAAAATATTTAAAATTTATTATAACTATAAAGTATAAATAAATAACTCGTGTAGTCATATAATTATTTTATTGAAAAAGAAAATCAAATTCACACCGAAAAATCGACCTTTTCTTGGACTTTTTCAAGTATAATAATTTAATAATTATTTTGATGTCTGATGTCACCCTCTATGCTAATCTATCTTGCGCAAGCCTTTTCATTTCCGCATAACTCTTTAATTAGCTTAGCGTATTCCATACTTGGCCTATCTACTGTTCTTACCCCACACACTTCCCTCTAATGCTAATTTACAAGACCCCATGTCTTAAAACGTGGCTTATTAACCTTGGTCAACGTCCTCCATATTGTTCGCTCTTCGCCTATTTTTTTTTAGAACTTCCTCGTTAGTGATTCTATCCACCCATCTCATTCTCCTATAGCACCACATTCCAAATGCTTCTATTCTCTTCCCTTCCCCAACTCCTTATTATATTTACAATTTAGAGATAAAATAATGTGTACGTTAAAAATAAATGTTGATAACAAGTGGAAGTAATATTTTTTAAATTTCCTCCTTTTTACCAATAAATTTATATAAATACATACGTATATATTTGTTAATTATACAAATAATCGTTTTAATTGAAGATGTCCCAGAAGAGGTGAAACGTCGTTGTGAGTTTCATTTTTGGTTACAATTTATATCAATTGTTTTATGACCGTATGCAATTTTTTATATATATTACAGCTATTGTCCATGTCAATTCCCAATCAGCGCCTTGAATTTGTGGCAACATAGGCAACTACTGCAACAGTACTGCGTGTTTAGATGCATGTATACAGGAGTATATTCCGTTTAAGATGTTTGCTTATTGTTTTATTCATAACCATCCACTTTTAAACAAAATGTAACCTTGCATCACATTCAATTAAATTCACTGTGAATATGTATATGAAAATTTCGTGCTTGTATTTTTCCCAATCTCATCGTAATTTAAAATCTGGTTAAATGTACTGAATTAGAGACTATGACGACAATGAATCTCCTCAGCCTTCGTGATGAAAACGACAGTCACTAGAAAATCATTCCATATTCGTGAAAACAGACGCTCATCATTATGAATATCAAAAGGGAACGTCACTCAGATCTTGAAATTCATTGTAAAACATTAATTAATATTCAACTAAGAATGGCGTGTAACCGTCTCCTTAACTAGCATTAAATTGATTTTAAATTATGGCACTTTATTAAAAATAATTTGTTCTTGTTTAATGTACCGCGTATTTAATGTTGATTTACCGTCACTGGATTTTGTTTGTTTATTCTGTGCTTCAATGGTAATTAATCCAGCGTGATACCGTCTTGTAAAATAATCCTTATTAGCATTATGCTGAATGTGAAATGGCAGAGATTGCTTTCGCCCTCTCCATTTATACAAGCGGAGTCGATTGTTTTGGGCATGTAGGCGGGTTAGTCATGGGCCAGTCCCCTGAATAAAGCCTTCCTTCCCCAGGGCCTCAGTGTGTCTCTCTCCTCTCTCGGCAAGCAGACAGACAGACCAACATGGATCCTCTCACTGGTACGTCAGGAATCTCTCTTACTTTAAAATATGGGGGGATTATCAATATGGTAACTCAGTTTAATTCAGAATTTTTTTTTGCATTTTGGTTACTTCTTAAATAAGTTTATCTGTGTTATTTATTTATCAGTCGTTGTTATGATTAGTTAATATCACATACTCGAGAAAGTAATGACGTATAAAGCTAAAAATAATAAATAGAAATAGAATAGAAATTTCTAACTTATTACTGCAACTCCACGACTGAAAACCAAGACGCAGCATAATGCTAATAAGGATTATTTTACAAGGCCCCTAATAGTATTTTACAAGACGCTGGATTAATTACCATTGAAGCACAGAATAAACAAACAAAATGCAGCGAGGGTAAATCGACGTTAAATACGCGGTACATTAAACACGAACAAATTATTTTTAATAAAATGCCATGATTTAAAACCAATTTAATGCTAGTTAAGGAGACGGTTACACGCCATTTTTAGTTGAATATTAATTAATGTTTTACAATGAATTTCAAGGCCGGAGTGACGTTCCCTTTTGATATTCATAATGATGAGCGTCTGTTTTCACGAATGTGGAATGATTTTCTAGTGACTGTTGTTTTCATCATGAAGGCTGAGGAGATTCATTGTTGTCATAGTCTCTAATTCAGTACATTTCAATTAATAAACTCAGAACGTCTTGAAAGGAGGGGACGAAACGTTTTAATTCAAATGGTTGTTGTTGTGATATTCCGTCCTAAGACCGGTCTGATGCAACCATCCATGCTAACCTATCTTGTGCAAGCCTTTTCATTTCTACACAACTACCACATTCCACATCCTCTCAATCTGCTTAGTGTATTCCATCCACGCTTCGCCTCCCTCTTCAGTTCTTACACCACAGACTTACCTCTAATGCTAATTTTACAAGACCCTCGTGGCCCTATTTATCTATCCGTTCTCTGGTTAAAATCCTCGGAACTGTTCTCTCTTCCGCTATTCTGCTTAGAAGTTCCAGGCTAGTTACTCTATCCACCCATCTCAATCTTCTACAGCAGCACATTTCGAAAGGTTCTTTTCTTTTCATTTTTGTACTTCCCACCGTCCACGTTTTGGACCCATATAACGCCACACTCCATACGAACAATTTCAGTAATGATTTCCTAATATTTATACTAATATAACCCGTAAGTAAATTCCTTCCTTGCCTGTGCTATCCTACTCTAGTTATTACGCTTCCAAAGTAGCAGAATTCCTTAACTTCCTTCAAAATATCCCTTCTCTATCTAACACCCTTTATTATTCCTCTGTTTCCCATACTACACTCCATTACCTTGGTTTTCCCTCTATTAATCCTCATATTGAGTTCGTTCATGCCATTTATTATGGTTTCCAAGTCTTCTTCTGACTCTCCTAATACTACAATATCATCGGCAAAGCGTAGGGTTTTTATTTCTTCTCCTTGCAGTTTGATTCCATTTCCATATTCCGTTTTAACTTTCTCCATCGCCAGTTTTTTATATAAGACAAACAGCATGGGCGACAGACTGCATCCTTGTCTTACTCAAATATAAAGTATAAGGTGTATATTGTTAATGCCATGCGTTTTATACTAGATAAATTGATGTGTAATGTTTTTACGTATATGCGATTACAGGCAAATAGCAACCGTTTCCATTACTATTTCGGACATTTTAACAAGAACAGTGAGAAGCTGCGGAATTATTTATTCAAGTATTACAGCGCGCAATATTTGAATTCCGTATAATATAGCTTATTAAATGAAGAGCCAATTTTCAGAGCCTGCTTCTCGTTCCTTATTTCATTCCGGAATTAAAGGAATATTCCGTGTGTGCTTCTTCGCCGGAAGAATTTTTTTTTCCTTTATTTTAGCGAGTCATAAGGGCGTAGTATCTCTTTTACGAGCCCATCCAAGAAGACAGCTCGGACGCTTAGCGGAGGAGCAGAATTAAGACGAAGGTGCCATGGCCGCCCCACCCCCACCCCCGCCCCCTCCAACACTCCAAACTTTGAGCCTCCATGCAATGTCTAAACAGCGCCGAGCCGAGACGAGACGAGGCGACCAGACACAGAGGAAGAGAAATGCAGTAACTTTATGCTCCGAAGCCTCTCCAAGCATTAAACTAGTAATGGCGCATTTTAAACAAGCAACAAGAAAAAAATACAACCTACAATAGCTTAAGTGCACTGGAGAAAGAGAAGCCTCTCATACTGTGGATCATATTTGAGAAGTAATTACTTAAGCACCTAGGACGTTGTATTACATTCCTATAGAAATTCTGTATTTTGAGATAATTGTCAGCAATTTCACTCCGAGAAGAGGAAAGAGTGGATGTAGAACCAAAATAGAAGAGTAACTAGGGAAGGAATTGCAAAAGGAGGATGTTGAAGGCAGAGCAAAGTAGCCAAAGGTTGACCATGGTCCTCGGGCTGTTTCATCTAAACAGATGCGGGAAAAAACCTAGAAAACCTGCATCAGGTAGGTCGGGCATTGGGTACTATTCTCACGCCCTTCCGAATGACGGGAGACGAGTTTGCTGTGGGGACGCAGCATTCCCTTCTCCGTGTCTTCACCAGTTTCAGGAGGCAGTTGGCCGACTGATCCAATGGGATCAGCGGACAACTCTTGCCATATGCCCAAGGTCTTTGACCCCAGTACATATACCTCCTAAAATAGGTGAAGGTGTCTCGGCATATGAGAACTTTGATAAAAAGTACCCAGAGAGATTGCGAGGCATTCCCGACATGATCAGGTCACTCTGGGCTGAAGCGCCTGCGAGAAAACTCCCGCAGCGCCCTGTTTTTAACATTAACTAATTAAAAAGTATCATTTCTTAAATAATATGCGAGTTAAAAAATGGAAACATTATTCTAGATTTTCAGCAATTTAATCATCTCGTTTGACAGGTTACTTTCGTTTCCTCCTTGACTCTACGGCCCATTGAGGGCCTGGGCCTACCGAGTCGACTGCGGACTGTCATCTTGCAAGACACATCCCGAATTTGGAGTGACACGTGGTCAGCGTATCGATCCTCCAACAGTCTTAATCCCGGTCTTCGCGGCCATGACGACACAAACATCCAAGCCCATGCCAGGATTCGAACCCGGGACCTCTGGGTTGTGAGGCAGCGACGCTAGCCACTACACCACAGGAGGTCGGCTTTGACTGGTTACGCGAGGGCCTAATCTATCCTGTTGCAGGTTATGTGTCTCTTTAGGGAGGACCTTATTTTGTGGTTGAAAGGGGAGGGGAAAGGATGGAAGTAAAGACCCTAACTCTTCGAATGATCGACAGAAACCATCTCTGGGCTGAACACTACAATTTTAAAAAAAATTATTGCAACTAGGAATAAGAAATTTACATATTATATGATCTGCCATAGGAATAAGACATCCAATTCCATTATATGACGTGATTGAGGACCACTCCAGCGAGTGGATCTCAAGTTGATGAATAAAATCACTGGAAGTAAGTCTCCTCAGCCATCGCTTGTCTTCAGGTCGATTGGCCAAGGTTTCTTTTACCTTCCGCTTGTTCTGTTCTCCAGGAGTTCATATGGTGTTCCAGTGCTTGCTGCTTCTTTCTTCTATAATTTCGTGTATAAACTTTATGCTTAGATCTGCACGTACCAGGGGGCGACGACGATCTCTCTAAGGATTTTTGGTTGAACCCTTTCAATAATTTTTATACTCTATTTACTGGCGCATCCCCAAATCGGTACGATTGTTGTTTCTTTAGAGTAGACGTTTATTTTCAACTGATAGTGTTAATTTTCTTCTTAGTAGCCATTGAAGCGCCCTACATTTTAAATCCATTTCTTTCCTTTTTTAACAATATAATTTTTCCAGTTTAATTGATTGTTAAAATGCAGATATCGAATTGTTGTCGCTTGTTGTATTCGTTCATTGTTCATGTGTGTGTTATTGTTGTGGTATTGAGTCCTAAGATTGGTCCGATGCAACCTCTCCATGCTAGTCTGTCTCGCCCAAGCCTTGTCATTACTCTAGTTACTACGCTTCCCAAGTAGCATTATTCCTTGACTTCCTTCCCTTTGTTAATCCACTATTAAGGAATCAATTCTTGGCCTTCCTATTCTGTTCACTTTCCTCTAATACTAATTTTACGTGGCATATTAATATTTCCCTTCTCTTCCCCAAAGTTCTCTCTTCCCTTATTCTGCTCAGAACTGCCTCGTCACTTACCCTATCCACCCCATCTCATTCTCCAATAGCAGCACATTTCAAAGGCTTCTTTTCCTTTCTGCAACTCCTGGCGTCCACGTTCCGCACCCATATAACGCCACACTCCATAATATTGGTTTCCTAATATTTATACATATATTAGCCGAAAGAAAATTCCTATTTTTCTTTTTTTGCAAAAGCTTTTCTTGCCTGTGCTATCCTACTCTAGTCTTTATGCTGCCCAAGAAACTTCCTTCAAAATATCCCCTCCCACTTAAACAGCATTTGTTATTCCACTGTTTCCCTTGCTTTCTTCTCAAAGGTACGCCGCAATGATGCAATAAAATTTCACTGCAATCGGATGAATGATACAGGAAGGTATATGGGACGAACATGAAGTCTTAAAGCGGACGATTGTCGTGGGAACTTTTATGGTCTGAAACGGGTGGTGGGGGGATGTGGGGGGGGGGAGATAGAAGGAAGGAACAACCTGAATCGACAGAAACGTTCTCTGGGGTGATCACCTCTAAACACCAAAATTTCACGACAGTGAGGAATGAGTGGTTGCAGGAACGCATAAAAGTACTGTGTGTCAGCTGTAAACACCAAAATTTCACGAGAGTGGGGAATGAATGGTTGCAGGAACGCAAAAAAAAGGTACTGTGTGTCACCTCTGAACACCCAAATTTTCACGACAGTTGGAAGAATGGTTGCACGAACGCAAAAAAGGTACTGTGTGTCACCTCTAAACACCAAACTTTCACGACAGGAATGCATAAAGGTACTGTGTGTCCCATTTGAACACCAAAATTTTCACGACAGTGGAATGAATGGTTGCAGGAACGCATAAAGGTACTGTGTGTCATCTCTAAACACCAAAATTTCACGACAGTGAATGAATGGTTGCACGAACGCATAAAGGTACTGTGTGTCATCTCTAAACACCAAAATTTCACGACAGGAATGCATAAAGGTACCAAACTTTCACGTCAGGAATGCATAAAGGTACTGTGTGTCCCATTTGAACACCAAAATTTTCACGACAGGAATGCATAAAGGTACTGTGTGTCCCATTTGAACACCCAAATTTTCACGACAGTGGAATGAATGGTTGCAGGAATGCATAAAGGTACTGTGTGTAAACACCCAAATTTTCACGACAGTGGGGAATGAATGGTTGCACGAACGCATAAAGGTACTGTGTTCGAACGACGCTCGGTTTATATAGCCGTGAGCGCACAGTGTTTATCGGCTTTTATTTATTTATATATTTGTGTAAGTTTGGGAGGTCCGCGTAGGTGAGAGCGTAATTACGTCCACGTGTCTGCTGAACGACGGAGGCCGGGAGGACAAAGAGCGTCGCGGTTAAGGCAGTCCCTCCCTCCCACCCCTGTTCGGCTTTCTTTTCAGTCTGTCGTCGTACGGCCGTGTTTACTTTCTCATGACCCATTTTTCTGGTTGATAATTGTACTACAGGTTGGTAATTGTGGACGGAGCCTGGTGGGGCGGGCCGCGACGGCCGCCATTGGCCGTCGCCCCTGGCAACGGCGCTGTCATTCTGTAGTCATTGATTTTTGTCGGGCGGTTGTTCCCCTCCAGTCGAGGCGCTGCGTGCTGAGTGCGTGGGTGCGTGGACGGAGATGCCGGCACGGGAGGTCTGCCCTCGGCGAGACGCGGGCCGTCCCACGGATAGATGTGCCGCCAGGTGAGTGAGTATCGACACTCCTAATCGAACTTCAACCAATGGACGTTTCATTCAATATATTGGCTAGTGTTAAATTTTTGAAGAGGAAAAAATGCCAGAAGCACACATATCTTAAACTTGACTACTGGGCAGATTCAACCCGAAACGTCGTAGGGCAGTCAAGTTTATATTTAGCATCTTTTCCTCGTCGAAACGTAACCTGAGGAAGTCTCTTAGATTAGACTTACTAATCCTATATACTGGAATAATAAAGGCTATTAGATTGGGAATGCGGGGGTCAAGGAATAATGCTACTTGGGGCAGCGTAATAACTAAGATTAGGATAGCACGGACGACAATAGTCTGCTTTACGACTTCATGTTCGTCCCATATGCCTTCCAACGTAACATTCATCCGACTGCCCTGAAATTTTGGTGGCATCATTGTAGTGTACCTTTGAGAAGGGCAAAAAAACAATCGAAATAAGTGGAGTAACAAAGGGTGTTACATTGGGAAGCGTAATAACTAGAGTAGGATACCAGAGGCAAGGAATGTCCTACTTATGGGTAATATAAGTGTGAATATAAGAAAATTATTGCTAAAAACGTTCGTGTGGAGTGTGACGTTATATGGGTGCGAAACGTGGACGATAGGAGTTGCAGAAAGGAAAATAATGTGTCTCTAAGGGCGAATGAGATGGGAGGATAGACTCGCTAACGAGGAAGTTCTAAGCAGAATGGGAGAAGAGAGAACAATATGGAGGACGTTGACCGAGAGAAGGGATAGATTAATAGGCCACGTTTTGAGACATGAGGGTCTTGTCAATATAGCATTAGAAGGAAGAGTGTGGGGTTACAACAGAAGAGGAAGGCCTAGGATGGAATAGGCTAAGCAGTTTAGGCAGGATTTGGGACGTGGTAGTTATGTGGATATGAAAAGTCTTGCGAAAGATAGGTTTAGCATGGAGGGTTGCGTCAGACCTAAATACTACATCAACAACAACAACAACAGATACTTTATTGTATTTTGTATTTTAAGATTCAGGAATGTTATCTGCTGCTCAAGTTGTAGTCAAAGACGAGAAATAAATTGTGGTAATCACATAGAATACCACAACAAAAATTCTAAATATTTAATAAATGTTTTAATCAGCCTCTTTGTATAATTTTAATATTAAACATAACGACGTTTTGTCTCTCATTTGAGACTTCTTCAGGTGCTAAAAAAATTTACAAATTAATTACATTTAATATTATGTTATGAAAAATGTTTTTAAAAAATTAGTGATTTTAAATTATTTTAAATATTTTTCATCACATATTACCCAATGTAATCAAGTTGTAATTTTTTTATCACCTGAAGCAGTCTCAAATTAATTGACGAAACGTCGTAATATTTAAATTATAAAATTTCTGACAAAGAGGCTGATTAAATCTTTTATTAAATATTTAGTTGTCAGAAAAATTATTTAATCCTAAATATTATTTGAAATTAAACCAAAATTTAAAATACCTCAAACATAAGGATTTACATTTTTATATTTCATTTATTAGGGATACTAACTGAAATTGAGATTATTATTAGCAAATCAACATGAAGTTAAATGCTTTTCATTTAAGATTTCCCAAATTAAATTATTCGATTCCTGACTTTTGTCCATTCTTTGTCTTCTATTTATAATAATGAGTCAGATAATTCAAGAAAATTATTTATAATTCTTTGATGCTTGCCCTAGTTTAGCCTCCAATGTTTTATTCAAATATTTAGTTTCAGTTATTTAATTTTTTTACATAATTATCTAGCTTTAATCAAACAATTAAGGACTTTGTAAGGCTTTATTCTATAAATTTAATAAAATTTAGAATTGTATGTACAAGGTCATTAATTGTTTAATGATATATAACAGATGTTAAATTTAAACCCATCAAATATCTTACTTTAAGGTTAAATAAATAAACAGTTAATTATCAGCCATATAATTTTATTGCTATTTAATTAATCCAAATACATTGTATCGTTTCCCTTTTTGAGACTTCATCGTCGTATTTGTATTAATTAAATTGTAAAAAAATTAATTCCTGACTTATTGGCTGTGCTTTTTATTCATCTGTGTCATTTTTTACTCCCTTTACTTACAATTAACCTGAGGAAGTCCCGAACGTAGTGACGAAACATCGATTAAACTAAATGCAAACTGTGTCTGTTTCTGGAGGCGTTAATTTATTTCATTTTATTATTATCGGAAAATAGACGTTAGTTGATTTACTATTTGTTATTGACTGTGGTTGAAAGTGTCAAAGTCTGACTTGTAATTTAGTGAAATTCTCAGTTCACCTTTAAGGGTGAAGGAATGGAGTGTTCAGACCCGAAATCGAGGGGAGGAAGATCACGGGTAAATAGTTAATTTCTGTTGGAAACTTTTCAAAACTTCTCTGAGATATTATTGTTTGATTTTTGACGGAACGAAGGAGCCTAAAATCCCTACATATCGGTATAAATCACACCTTTTGTCCCATCTCCGAAGAATGATAATTATCGAAACTGTGTTTACAGCTGAAACAAAATTCCGGCCATTGTGAAGGAGGAATTCAGGAGTCTACTTTGTCAAGTTTTTAAAAAGGCCAAAACTGACAGTTAATATTAAAGTAAATTATAATTTAATTTAACGGCGTCATTAAATCCGAATAGGGTCAGTGGACTCTACGAATTCAAGGGTACAACATGCAAATGCAGCAAGCCCCAGTCTTGCCAATGTTAAAATAGTTTCAAACATAGTTTTCTGGCTTTAAGATTACATTAAATAAAAATACGGCAAATAAGTCAAGCATATAGTTTTATTAAAATTTAATAAATCATATAAAAGATCTTTAAATTTATTGAAGTATTTGTATGAGTAATCTTTTCGGCCTGAGGGAGTCAACGAGTGAATGGACGTGTATTACTGAAATTTTTATACCGGATGAAGTCTCAAATCGGAGACGAAACGTCGTATTTATATTAATTTAATAGTAATAAAATTATATGCCCAACTTGATGGCCGTATTTTTATTTATTGTAAAAAATAGTTTCCCCGGAAAATCAGATGGTCACTGACGTGGACAGTTTATAGCAGACTAGGGGAAGAGCGGACAATGTGGAGGAGGTTGACCAAGGGAAGGGATAGATTAACAGGCCACGTTTTAAGACATGAGGATCCTGGAAAATTAGCATTAGAGGGAAGTGTGTGGGGTAAGAACAGAAAAGGGAGGCCAGGGTTTAGTATACGCTAAGGAGATTAGGGATTTTGGGAAGGGATATTTTGACGGAAGTTAAGGAATTCTGCTACTTGGTCAGTATAATAACTAGAGTAGGATAGCACAGGCAAGGAAAGCATTTGCAAAAATAAAAAAGTGTAATTTGCTTACAGCTAATACAATACATTTTTACTATTTAATTAATCCAAATACGACGATGAAGTCTCAAAAAGGGAGACGATACAATGCAATTGGATTAATTAAATAGTAATAAAATTATATGGCTGATAATTGACTGTTTTTTATTGCTAAATTTTCGTATGAATTCATATGGACGATACGAGTTTTGAAGAAAGGAAAAGAAAAGAAACCTTTAAAACGTGGTGCTATAGGAGAATGAGATGAGTGAATAGAATCTCTAACGAGGAAGTTATAAACAGAATAGAGGAAGAGCGAACAATATGTAGGACGTTGAGCGAGAGAAGGGATAGATTAATAGGCCACGTTTTGAGGCACGAGGGTCTTGAAAAACTAGCATTAGAGGGAAGTGAACAGAAGAGGGAGGCCAAGGTGTGGTATACGCTAAGCAGATTAGAGAGGATAAGGGATGTGCTAGTTATGCGGAAATGAATAGTCTTGCGCAAGATAGATTAGCATGGAGTGTTGCATCAGACCAGTCATAGGATTGAATACAACAAGGAGATATTAGGATGAAAATAATTGGCATAACTAATTAAACGATCGATAATTGCCTATAGTCTGTTTGAAAGAAGGAGTCCTCTGGCCGCTAAGGCGCGAGAGTCATGTGACCTTGAATTAACCAATGCCAATCCTCTTAATAAAGGGACTCGTCGGCGGGCAGCGTTGCCGTGATTGGGCGATTCAGGCTCACACCCCTCTCGCTCTTTAACAGCCACAGGACTTCTTATTTTAAGCCAAACTACAGTAACACTTTAAAGAGAGTCGTCCTCCTGTGGTGTAGTGGTTAGCGTTGCTGCCTCGAATCCTGGCATGGGCATGGATCACGAGTTCCCTCTACTGTAGTCACTAATAACAAATTGTAGTTGATGCGCCTTTAAATTAAGGGATAAAAGAAAACACTTTAAAGAGACTGCATTTAGGTTATGGTCCCCCCTTACAGCAGCCTTTATCAAACGAATGGTTTTCAAGTCTTAAGGTAATAGGCCTTGAGGTGAGGCTAACGGGAGTATTGTTGGCGTCGTCTGTCTTGCCGAGAATGCCAGAGTCTTTACGATGTTGGCTTGCCATACGAATCCTTTATCCCGAAAAAGCTTCTACAGAGGATCCAAAATCGCACAGTTTACGTTCCTCAAGGTCAGGATAACGTGTCTCTTGGTGGCTTTTCCCTTTTTTCCCCACCTCCAGTGTGAGTGCACCGCGTGTTCAATCTTGCAGAGTGCCGCCACGGTTATTCTCGCGCCTGCAGTCAGTTGTTCGTCTCACAATGGTCGTGACGTCACCGACTTACTACAGTTTACTACTGTCTCGTTTACGCATACGGCTACGCCGCCACGCTGTGTTAAGGTAATTGAACAGTTCGACCGTTGTTTACGAAACTGTGTGATGCTGAATCGATTTCGCTAGAACATCCAATTTATCGTCGAAGAAGCCTACACTTTTTTTAAAACAATCGTGTATCTTGACAATTTCCTCTTTTCAACGTGAAGGACTGTGAAAATTTCTTTTTAAATTTCCCTGTATTTCCAATCTGTTTATTAGAATTTTGCGAGTATGACTCTGATGCACAGAACACCAGTGTTTGGTATGTGGTCGTTGTTGTTGTTGTGGTAATAAGTTCTTAGGCTGGTCTGATGGAACTTATCTTGCACGTGCACTTTTTCATAACCGCAAAACTACCACTTCCCACATCCTCCCTAATTTTCTTAACGTATTCCATCCTTAGCCTCCCTCTTCTCTTCACTTCCCTCTAATACTAATTTTGCAAGTCCCTCATGTCTTAAAACGTGGCCTATTAATATATTACTTATCTTGGTCAACGTCCTCCCTATTGTTCTCTTTTCCTCTGTTCTGCTTAGAACTTCCTCGTTTGAAACTCTTTCCACTTATCTCATCTGTTTTTTGGTTTTCTCCTAACACCACTTTTCAAAGGCTTTTATTTTTTTCCTTTCCACAACTCTTATCTCCACGTTTCGCACCCATATAACGCCACGTTCAATACCAATATTTTTAGCAATCATTTACTAATATTCACACTTCTATTACCCGTAAGTAAATTTCTCTTTTTCGCGAAAGCCTTCCTTTCCTGTGCTATCCTTCTCTAGTTATTAGTTTCCCCGAGTAGCAGAATTCCTTAACCGCCTTCAAAACATCCCTTCCCAATCTAACAGCCTTTGTTATTCCACTGTTTCCCATACTACACTCCATTACCTTGGTGTTCCGTCTATTAATTCTCATATTGAATTCTTTCTCCAGGACCCCGTTCATGTCATTTATTATGGTTTCCAAGTCTTCTTATGACTCCCCTAATACTACAATATTATCGGCAAAGCCTAGGATTTTTATTTCTTCTCTTTGCCGTATGATTCCTTTTCGATGTTCCGTTTTAAATCTCTCCATCGCCTGTTCTGTATATAAGTTAAAGAGCATGGGTGACATACTGCATCCTTGTCTTACTCCTTTCTTGATTACGATTTTGGTTTTCTTGATCTTCTATTCTATTTACTGCTGCCTGTCTTCTGTACAGGTTATGCATAAGGCACCTTTCCTGCAATTTTATTCAAGTGCTTTTCAAAATCCTCAATAGTGTATTTCAGTTCACGTTATCAAAAGCTTTATAATGCCAAATCTTATCTTTTTTTTCTATTTGGTATAGTTTTTTAACAAATGCCGCATTACATATGTGGCAGTTGTGTGTTGATGTCCGTAGCTTCACCCTTGCTTTTGACGACATCGTCGTGGTGGTGGTGTTTTATTGGTGCATTATGGACGTCTGTCTGTCTGTCCTCTGCCTGTCGTCGCCGTCGTCGTCGTCGTCGCTGTTTCCGAGGGGGGATTTGCAATGCACGCTCGCGTGACGCACTAAAACGCATCTTCCCTCCTCGTAATAATAGTTTCGCCTCGGGAAAACGTTTCTCCTCCTCCGCGTTCCCTTGAAACTGTTCGCCAAATTAAACTCTCACACGTCCTTCCCCCTTTTCCACAATCCCCGTCCTCCTCTTTCTCACCCGAAAAAACTGCAACCGCTCCGAGTGTTACATTTATTATGCAACATTTAGTAGGGTTTGTTATTACAATCCCAAGTAGCCTAAACCGTAATATTTTGAAATGGCTTGCAAATGTTCCTCGTCCATTCACGTTCAAAAATTCTCAAACAATTCTTAGAATCTGAAACGTTTGAACATGACAAAATATTGGGACCGTAGATTACTCCATCCGACACATTTCTGGGCAGCGGTTTCTTAATTCCTACTTCTGCACTTAATTTGATGTTGTGAGGCCAGGCATTCGGGTCGTTTACCGAAAAGGGGCAACGAGTTCCACCGCTCGAAAAATTTATTTAATTATGTTTTATTTTTAGAAATAAAAAATAATCTCTCTAATTATTTAGAAAGTATTTATTCACCACATTAACGCTCAGTATCTGTCTGAAGAGAAGCTGGGCATCACGGGTCTTAAAATTAATAATTTTAGGGATTGTTTGGCAACATTTGTTGTTGGAGACAAGAAATGTTTCCAAGATTTCCTGAAAACGAGCCTTAATAACTTCCAATTTATAGAAGAGACCCCTACAATATGTCACGAGTCTATAAAACTTTTGGAAGAAATAATAAAAACAAATATTCTGACTTTTCTCAATAACTGCACCAAAAAAAATATTCCTATGAGCGTAACCTGAGAAAATGTGCAGAATTAATTAGATGCCTCGTGCTAATATCAGTGCATTTTGACATTCTTCTAACAGATCATGTAGCTCGGATTCATTTGGTTGCATGTTCTTTAGTGTAAATTCTTCAATTTTATTCATTATCAAGATGTTATAAAAATATGTAATTCAAAATTCTTAAAAAAAAGTTCTAGACTCAGCCAGCCAGTCAATGGCCACCTTGTCCATGAGATTAGGAAAGATCTGATTATACTTTTGCCGATTAATCTTCGATTTATTTTAAAACTTTTATTATATATATAGACAGAGAGAGAAAAAAGGTGAGACGTTAAATTGGCGCCCCACGTTGGGGTCGAATTGAACGTCTCACCTCTATAATGTTGTTTTACTTATTTATCGACTTAATTCATTAAAAAATCGAATAAAAGAAGTAAAATAACGAGAGTGGCGAAACATTAATTCACACACACATATATGTGCGGGGGGCAGGTGAAAATCTTCTAAAGACACTATCTGAGGGTCCGCACTGGATAGTAGTGTGGGATTCTACCCACTAAAAACACCTCCCTTTCTAACGATGACTGTGTGTATCTTCCTGTGGGACCGTCGTTAGACATTACTTCACAGGAAGCAGTCGTAGCGTCAAACTCTCTCTGTCTCATTTAAACATTATTATTTCTGTCTTTTTCCTAATTTCTTAATCTTTGAATTACTGTAGAGGCATATGCGCTTACTTTATTCCAGGTATTAGGCGAAATCAGCATATTGGGTACCAAATTATCTGGTGTTATTGAAGTTCCAATATCGCTTTCTAATGCTCGTCTCCCATATGAAAATCTCGAGCAACTGTGTGTGTGTGTTAATGTCTCTCTCTATCCCGAATAAATATGGAGAAGGTAAAAGAACGTTACAGAGGTGAGACGCCTCACGTTGGGCGCCAATTTAACGTCTCCCCCTGTATTTATTCCATTCAATTTATTAATATAGTGCAAAAAGAAAGAGAATTAAAAGAACGAGATAGAGGTGTGAAATTAATACTTATTAATTCTAGGATCCTTACGAGACCGTATCAAACAATCCATCATTTACTGAAATGGAGCGCAATGTATTAGCCATGTCCGATTGACAGTTATGTCTTTTTATGCACTGCTTGTAAACCCGTTTGAAAGAAAATCTTCCATAATTTATCAACATTACTGTTTCGTTTGTATTACTAATTTAAATTATATTTTAAAATTTTAGTTAAATTGTATTTACGATATAGTGCCTCAATTTCTATTGAACATCGGTTGTTTCGTTAGATAAGAATTTCCTTGTATCGTTTGTCTTCGTAATAATGTGTGGAACTGATACCTAATAAAGATATTAAAATAAAATAGAAGCGAGGATTAATGGCCAGGCGTCTTCCAATCCTATGTGAAATGACGGATGCCAGAGTCTATAACATCCCGGCATCATTGTAGTCACCTTCTTGGAGGAAGACGAACGTAGTTAGTAGTTGGAGGAAATAAACCAGTATTTCGTTTTCTGATCGAGGAGAAGTTGTAATGAGGTGATGGAAAGCAATGAGGGGGTCGTGTTCTCCCTCAGTAGTAAGGGTAGGAATTAGTCCCAGTACAGAGACCTACCAAATGAGGGAGATCTCTCCACGTGGACTCTCGTCCCTACCCTCGGATACTAATCACCCTGAATCTGCCGTAGTAAAATAAAAGTCGTGTTTATAAAGTTGTATGCAGGCATGTCACAGTTATTTCTTTTTAATTTAACGATTTATATCTGACGTTTGTCGATGACTTGGGGTGGAGAAGGTTGGAAGCTCTTGGAACGCGGCCTAAAATAGCGGCCAAAAATTTTAGACTAGGGCTGGCAATATATTCACAGGCGAGTGCAGCGTAAAAAAGGAAAAAAGCAAGAAGCTAGACGAGTCGAGTAAGGGATCAAGTTTCACGTGAAGGATGACCACGTCACGTCGCCCGTCTCTCACTCTCGAGGATCCTCCGATGGAAATCTGGGCCAGACTGGACCCACCCTTCCTTTATATTTGCAGATAATTTTTTAAAAGATTCCGAGTTAACTGACGGAATAAAATGAACAATGATTTCCACTGGAAAAGTTTGTCACAAGACACATAATTGAGATTTAAGATTGATGGATGAGCGTTAGGCTCTGCGACTCATAATCAGTTTAATTAACTGATCAATATTTTGTAACCGTGTTTGCGAGAGTGGGGCGTAATTAATCTCTTTTTTTTATATAAATCTTTCCTTGTTCAGTGGGGCGATCTTTCTTCCCCCCGTTCGTCTGTGTAACACGAGCCGACATCAGTTACGCCAAAACAAGGGAAAACAGACCTGTCTATTCTGACTCTTGTTAATAACTTAAGAAAACTCAGCCCGGATTGAAGTAAGAATTCTCAGCTTTGCAAGGAAAATTTAAAGAAAACTAATTATAAGAAAAAGTTTGGGGGAAGGTAATTTTTAGATGTAATTGCCTCTCTGCACCTTCTATGACTAGTTTCGTAATTTGTTATAAGGAATCGACTGTAATCTCCTACAGAGAAGATCTTTCATTTTTATCATAAATTTATACACAGTGGGAAACTGGCTACATTGCTCTACCTTCCACACATCGTCCCCCTTTTCGATTCCCTTCCTATGCTATTAAAGGGGAGTTGCCTATTTCAGGATCAACCCCATGTAGCATGTTAACCACAAAATAAAATATCTATAGACGCCTGTGGAGGTGATCTTAACTCTCGCAGGTGGTTCTGCATGGAGAGACCTTCAGGAATGCTTCGTTCCGACGAATAGATTCCTATGTTATTAAAGGAGGACTCACCTGACTATGACGATAATGCCTCGTGTCTCTCTATTTTTTTTTTCAAAGTTCTCAAATGCCGAGGAACCTTCACCTATTTTGGGAGGTGTATGTAATGGGGTCGAAGACCTTGGTCATATGGCAAGAGTTGTCCACTGAATCCATTGGATCAGTCGGCCAGCTTCCTCCTAAAAGTTGTGGAGACACAGAAAAAGGAATGCTACAACCCCACAGCAGTTTCTTTATTCGGCAGGGCGCATTTAACCCTTGGCTACCTTGCTCTACTTTCCATCCCCCCCTTCTTTGAATTCCCTTTATATGCTATTAAAGGGGATTTCCCCGTTTCAGGATCACCCTCATGTAGCCCCGTTAACCAAGAAAAGGCCTCGTTCCGAAGAAGACATGCCTGTGGGAGTTTTCTCTCGCAGGTATTTCTCCCTAGATTGACTGCGGGACTCATTTGACTGCGTTGGGAATGCCTCGTACTCTCTTTGGTTTTTAAAGGTTCTCACATTCCGAGGTACCTTCATCTATTTTAGGAGGTGTATGTACTGGGGTCGAATACCTAGGGCATACGGTAAGATTTGTCCACTGATCCCATTTGATCAGTCGACCACCTGCCTCCTAAAACTGATGGACACACGGAGAAGGGAATGCTGCGACCCCACGGCCAACTCATCTCCCGTCATTCGGAAGGGTGTGAGAATAGTACCAAACAGCCCGACCAACCTGATGCAGGTTTTCTAGGGTTTTTTCTGCATCTCTTTTTGGTGAAACACCGGGTAGGATCATTAAACTATAGCCTTGGGGCTACCTTGGTCTACCTTCCACTTCCCCTCCCCATTTTTAATTCTCTTCCTACGGTCTTAACGGGAAAGCTGTCCGATTCAGGATCACCTTCATGTAGCCTGTTACCCCAAAAGAAACCCTAGTCAATCATTGTGCTAGCTACTTTGCTCTGCAATCCGCATCCTCACTTTCGAATTATTTTCCTATTCCTATTTACTCAATGACTCTAATGTAGCCTGTTACTCTAATTAAAATCATCTCCTTGCTGCGCGGTGTACTTATATTATTTAAAGAGTATTAAATTATGTCCACTGTGCTGCGGATTCCGAGGGCCTAAATACTTTCTGAAAGAGGTAATGAGGACGTAAACAGCCTTTATTTCGCAAGCGTGTACCTTGTATATTTTATATAAGTAGATGGAGCCTCCCCGAAATCGCTTACGTATGAGAAACGTTTTTTTTTTCCTTTTCATATCGAAAATGGAGGCTCAGACTGAATCGCATCCAATTTTGTTTTTACCTCCTGGAAATTCCATTACCCTTTCCAGTCCGCAATTTCAAGTTCCTCCTTCTCTTACTGGTAAAATTATCCTCTGAAGAAATCTGAAATATACGTAACTCATACAAGACGTATTCACGTCATTGCTGGAATGCACATGTTTTCTTCTTCACTTTTTGATTTAAATATTAATTTATTATTACTGGTTAATAATAATCAGTAATTAGAATAGAAGATCAAGAAAAGAAAGCCGTAATCAAGAAAGGAATAAGACAGGGATGCAGTCTGTCGCCCATGCTGTTTAACTTATATTTATCACAAGCGATGAAGAAAGTTAAAACGGAATATGGAAACAGAATCATACTTCAAGGACAATAAATAAAAACCTTACGCTTTGCCGACGATATTGTAGTATTAGGAGAGTCGGGAGATGACTCGGAAACCATAATGAACGGCATGAATGTGGTCCTGGAGAAAGAGATCAACATGACGATTAATAGAAGGAAAACCAAGGTAATGGAGTGTAGCATGGTAAACAGAGGAATAAGAAAGGCTGTTAGATTGGGAATGGATATTTTGAAGGAAGTTAAGGAATTCTGCTACTTGGGAAGCGCAATAACTAGAGTAGGATAGCACAGGCAAGGAAGGTTTTCGCGAAACAGAGGAATTCACGTTAGTTTTGTTCTTATCCTTCAAATCAACCGCGTTCCGTATTTAAACGCTCATCTCTGTCTCGACTTTTCTGTAGCCTATTTCGTCTGATACTCAATTAGAACCGCCTCATTTTGCTCTTCATATTGTAATTAAATTATTCAAATAAACGATTAATTTTTTTAAAAAAAACAGTATTCATAGATGAAATAAGTTAACGACCATATAAAGAGTTTTTATGTAGTTGAATCTACATTTAGTCACAATATTTGTGCATTATCAGATAATAAATGAGTTAAATCAGCCTCTTCGTCAGTTTTTAAAAAATTTAAATATTAAATATTACAACGTTTCGTCTCTTATTTGACAGTTATCAGGTACTGTTTTTTCAGGTAATGTGCTAATATTTAAAAATTTTAAAACTAAAAATTGCCTGATTTAACTCGATTATTATTTATTTGTCAGATAACCTATTTAATTCTTCGGGTAATGTTTATTTCTGATTTTTTTTAAATGCCAAACGTTTAAATATCAAAACTTATCTGCTTAAATTTTACATATTTTTTTTCACCAAAATTTCAAAATTAAAATTACCCGAGGAAGACCCAAATATGGTGACGAAACTTTAATTCTATTGAATAAAAACTTTGGCTGTATTTGGTCGTCAATTTATTTCATTTAATTATTTAATAAACGCAGGCGTTAGTTAAATTAATGTTTAGAATTCATGGATGTATTTCCTCTTTTTAAAAAAAATTAGTCCGGTATATGAGAATGTTGCGTCGACATATGCGGGTATTAAAAGGATATGTCGGAGAATTTATGCGGCCGGCCCGCGAAGAACCATACCAAAATCCAGTCAATTGAATATATATATATATATATATATAGTAACATGTAAGTTACAACCCCCAACGAATTGTCAGTATACGCCAGCCTCCATTGTTGGGTGTGTGAAGTCGATGGCTGACGTAAGCGTATGCGGTGTTCACGTGGCCTGGCGCTTCAAATGGGTGACCTATAGAAGGAAAACATCGTATACATGATTGGTTGTTGAGGTCAAGTGACCTTACTTTAGCAAGAGGGCGTAAGCCAGGAACGGACGTGATTTAGCAGTCGCCGGCCGGATGTAGCGGATGTGTGTTGTGGCTCACGAATCCTTGGCGGCCACGTGGATTATAAACGGTAGGCGAACAAGCCGCGAAATACGTGCTGCTAGAGGATACTAGAAGCGCGAGTAGTAGCAGTGATATTATGTCTCGAGTTGGCTATGATTTGAGGGTCTGACGATTATTAGGAAAAGTATATTGTAACCACCACGCCCTGCCTTAGGTAATTTTTCTCAATTCTCTGAAAATTAAATGGTGTTAGCTGTTCAATAATTTCGTATTTCTTCCCACATAGGTTTCGACAGCAAACAGGAATATTTTTCTTTCTATTTTAATGTTGCGCCCCTCATCCCCCTCCGTCCTTAATACTCGCGTTGAAACATTAGGGGTTCCAAAAACACGAAATAGGAAATACAACCCAGAGGAATACTATGAAACACTTTCGAATCTTCAAAAAACTTGCCAAAGTTAAGATATTTAGGAAAATTATGTAATATAAGATAAAACTAACTTAAACCAATAAAAAGCATAATAATCACGACAACCTAAACCTCCAGAAGACGGATAGGAAACGAACCTGTGTGAAGAAAGAGACTGATTCCTAGCCAGAGAGCAACTGGATAATGGAGGGTGAAAACGATCGCAGCGCCACAGGGAGCGCAAAAATAAAAACCAAAAGTAACATACGATCCAAGTCAAATAACGCCGACAAAAATTATTACACGCCCACTACACGGGTGGTAGACGTGTCTTACTCCGACAGTGTTTATTTACGGGTGTCTTACACTGCGTTTAGTCGAAATTACTACTCGATGTTTTTGTTTTGTTTTTTTATTATTGTGTTGTGGTGATAATCATTCCTAAGACTGGTCTTATGCAACCTTCCAAGCTAACCTATCTTTTACAAGTCTTCTCATTCCCTCATTATTACATTCCACTTCCTCCATAATCTAATTAGCATGTTCCATCCTTGGCCTCCCTCTTCTGTTCACTTCCCCCAAAAGCAAATTTTGCAAGACAATCGTGTCTCATAACGTGACCTATTAATCTATCCCTCCTCTTGGTCAATATCCTCCAAATTGTTCTCTCTTCCCATATTCTGTTCGGAACTTCTTGATTAGTTACCCTGTCCACCCATCTCATTCTTATATAGCACCACTTTTCGAAAGCTTCTATTATTATTTTCCTTTCTGCACTCCTATGCTCCACGTTTCGCTCCCATATAATGCCACACTCCATACCAACATTTTTAATAATGATTTTGTTAATATTCATACTTATATTAACCGTAAGAAAATCCCTCTTTTTGCGAAATCTTTCCTTGCCTGTGCTATCCTACTCCAGTAATTATGTTTCTCAAGTAATATAATTCCTTATCTTCCTTTATAATATCCTTCCCTATCTAACAGCCTTTGTTATTCCACTGTTTCCCATACAACACTCCATCATCTTGCTTTTCTCTCTATTAATCCTCATGTTGAACTCTTTCTCTAGGACCACATTCATGCCATGTATTATGGTTTCGAAGTCTTCTTCTGACTCTCCTAATACTACAATATAATCGGCAAAGACTAGGATTTGCAGTTTGATTTCCTTTCCGTATTCATTTTTAACTTTCTTCATCGCCTGTTCTCTCTATATATATATATAATATATATATATATATATAAGCTAAAGAGCATGGACGACAGACTGCATCCTTGTCTTAATCCTTTCTTGATTTCTGAATTATTTTCTTGCCCTTCAATTCTAATTACTGCTGTCTGCCTTCTGTAGAGGTTATGGATAACCCTTCTGTGTCGATATTTCATTCCTGTCATCTTCAAAATCCTTAATAGTTTGTTCCAGTTTACATTATCAAAGGCTTTCTGTGAAGCAACAAATGCCGTGAACGTAGGCTTGTTCTTTCTGATCCCGTCTTCGGAAATTAAAACGCATAGTCAATATCGCTTCTCCCGTCGCTCCATGCACTCTTCTTAAAACCAAACTGATCTCCTCCTAACCCGCATTCTATTTGACGTTCCATCCGTCTGTATACTATTTTCGTTAATATTTTTCACGAATGAGTTACTAAAGTAATTGTTCTGTGTTGTTCGCATCTATCATCCCCGGTCTCCTTCGTAATGGGTATAATTATGTTTTTTACTAATATCTTCTGGTATTCTTCCTGTTTAGTATATTTCGCAAACTATCCTCAACTGCCTTGATATTTTTTCTTATCAACTTCCCTGGAATGTTATCAATTCCTGGCTCTTTACCGTTGCTGTCAGCGGTGTGTCGAAATTTTGTTTTAACCAACTCTCCCATCGTCCTCTTCTTCTTCAGTTACTGACTGATCTAGATTTCTAACGTGATACAACCCTTGTGGGTCCGTTTCGTATCATATGTGCCAATGTGTGGCAGTTACGCATTCTGACAATCACGTGTTAAAGAGGGGAAGCAAAGCAAAATGTGCCCCGTAGCTGTCGAAGGGTGATTTAGAAAGCAGACACGTGTTTTGTAATCATGTCGACTTGTCTATTGAGATATTCCTAAACTATTATTTTTCCTTATCTTTTTTTTAAGAAACAAAATAAAACCGTGTCTTCGCAGAGTTATTTCCCATTGGCCAAGCGAAGCGCTCGACTTGAAAATAAAGTATTTTTTTAATTTTGAAATTAACGAGCACATATTATGCCAACCGTCCGCAGGAATGCCGGAGGAGAGGCGAAGCAAGCGTCCATTAAGACTCTAATTACGACGATAAGTCACCGCACTAAGACGTTTTTGCAGTGCGTAATTAGGGACGGCGGCGCTGCGTACACTGATACAACACCAGCCAACTTCTCCCCAAAGTTAACTTCTCTCCCTCCTTGCTGCTACTGTGCTGCTTCAACATTTATTGGCCTGACCCTCGATGATTCTAAAGGACTCCCTTTTACCGCGTCTCGTGTAAAACATTTAAGGAACCTCTCTCACGCAGAGGCTGCGGCGAGCAACGAAGTGGACCGGGCGGAACAGAACGTCACAACCAACTACGACAACTGATAATGAGAAAAAGACAACACTTTCCTCTGAGTCATGTTCCGTTCACTCTTCCACTCGTGGCTTTCATTAGTTGTAAACATTTATTTATGACAAGTAACAAGTGAAATTTCCGACCACGACTGATCAACTCTAAAATTGTCGTACAGCCTCTGGGGAGACGTTTTCAAAAATATTATTAAATTTGTGGTTATGTTCATAAATATTAAACAAAGAAGGGAAAAAATTTAGTAGCGCGGAAAGGATGGAAGCCGTTACACTTCATAAATAAGGATATTGAAGAAGAGTACAAACAAGAGAGGCCAATGCAGTCGCTTAGTTGGGTAGCGTGACTGAGCGGTCTAAGGCGCTGGTTTTAGGCACCAGTCCGAAAGGGCGTGGGTTCGAATCCCATCGCTGCCAAGATTTCTGCGTAGAAAACGTTTATAAGCGATAGATCGCAAAAAAGTCAAAATTGGAGAAAAATTTCGGATTCAGGTAACGTCGGGAGTTCCTCAAGGCTCTATAATCAGGCCATTACTGTTTTTTTAATATATATTAATGACTTACCAAATTATTTTCAGTCAGGGGTAAGGCTTTTCGCTGACTACCGCAGTAAAATCTATAGAAAGATAAGGGACGAACAGGACGCGTTGTTATTACAAGAAGATCTTGATAAAGTCAATATGTCGGGAAAATAAAATGAAAATTAATGGAAAGGAAAGTAGCTCAATCTCGTTTACAAAAACGGTTTACAAAAAGGGTAACGACCTAAAAATATCTGGGGATATATTTCTACAACAGACAGGTGGAATTCCATAAATTTCATAATAAGGAACTCGGAAAAGGAGAAGTTCAAAATCAAAAGAGGTGGCATATTTAATCCTTAGTTAGACCCATTTCGGAATATGGGGCGGCTTGTTGGGATCCCTATAGAAAAAAAAACAATAATAATAATTAGGGAAAGTTCAGAAAAGGGCTGCTAATTTTGTGCGAGTAGGGCCACGGGCTCATAGGAATGAAAAAGTAGAACTACTAAGTTGGGAAGTATTGTCACAAAGGAGGAAGAAAGCGAGGCTGCATTTGCTATTCAAAGCTTATACGGGGCAAAAACCATGGATTGGAATTAACTCCAAAATGCAAAAGCCCAGTTATATAGGTAGATGGGATCATCAGTTCAAAGTGAAATGTAGAAAGCAAAAAAACAGATGTTGGCTAATTCTCATTCCTAAATAGGACCATCAAATACTGGAATAATTAACCTGTGGCAGGAGTGTTTGGAGGAAATTCTCTTCAGGAAAATAAATTCATGGCAAATCTCAAAGAACGTGTGAAGTGGTTATTTTGAATAATATAAATGCATATTCGAATTTAAACGTTTAAGTCATAGTGAAGTGGTTAGTTATTATAATTCTTATAGTGATTCTCTTTTTCTTACGGGGCTGTGATTATTCTTTTAATATTTTTTTTGGATTAAGAGTAATTTCCTAAGCAATTTAATTTTTTATCTGCCACCGGACTTACGTCAAATTGTAGACTAACACTAAATACAATAGAATAGACCTATGATAGAATACGGGGCAAAATTCAGAAACCCACTGGTGTTTTGTGTAGGGACGAAACTAAATGGGAACCACTCGGTGATGGGAGGAAACAAGGCTAGACTTGGGGAACTCTACAAAGCTTACACGGCCTGGTCAGAAATAAGGGAGCGCCTAATTATACCTAAATTTTTCTCTAAAACACGACCATAATTACAAAATAAAGGAAAGGGACCAAAGAAAGGATGTGGGTAAATATTCCTTCGTAACACAGGGCGATAAGGAACTGGAATGCAAGGCTACTAGAGGCTTTCCCTAAGAATATAAATGTTTTCAAAAAGAAGTTAGAAACACTGAAAAGTTTTAATTTTTTTCTGTAATTTATCTTTGTTTTTTTAGTTTATCAACAATTTATCTTTTTACTTCAGTTTTATCAACAAACTGCCACCGGGAAAATGCCACACAACCTCAAGTAATAATAAATACAATACTATAAATATTGCGTATTTAAAAATTGACACCTGATGTATTGTTAATTAAGATAATAACCTGAAGACGGTACAAATAAGTACCGAAACGTTGCCTTTATTCTCTTTGAAAATTGTTAAAAATAAAATTGAAAGTGGTTGGAAATTTTACTTATTAAATAAACTCGGTCATGACAAGTGTTTATATACTATAACAGTTTCCAATTACGGTAAAAAGTCCGTCTTTTGAATATATTTACTACGAGCTCGTATTGTGATGCTATAATAGTTAAAAAAATTAAGTAATACCGACAAAAACTAGTGAAACATAACAAACTATAATTGAAAAACAATTACATCTTACGGTCCTCATAAGGACCTTCTTCAGGTTAAACTGAATAACCGTTATTCAGTTCAACATGAAGAGGATGCTATGCTTAGCAGGACCGAAACATGTAGTTGTTTTTAAATTATAGTTTGTTATATTTCACCAATTTTTGTCTGCTTTTGGCCATATTTAAACTTATATTAAACTTACATAAATTAGTAACTATTATATTAAAGAAATTCCACTGCATCTCTTTCTTGAAAACCCTATTTGTTTAACATAAACCAAGAAAAATTAATCAACGTTCGTCTCTAAAATAAAATATAAACAAAACGTGTGTGACGTTACATGACGTCACTCCACTCTCTTGAAATAATAATTCACAAAATAAAAACAAAACAAGAGTAGAAATTTACTGAAAATCGAAACGTGAATAATAATTCAGTAAAAAAACGACAAGTCAATTACTTCCACATTTATCCAAGTACCAAAGTTCCTCTGTAAAAAAAACGCATATAAACAAATATCCGCTGTGACGTTATGACGTCAGCTCTGTCGTCACTACACTAATGTTGATATTCTAGAAAATGTAGAATGTTTCTGCCATGTTGCTTATTTAGAGAATTTTTGGAAAATAATTCTTTTTAAGTCAAAATTGGTTAGTTTGATATAGATTAATTGTAAAACATTTATTTGAATGCATGATCTGATTCAGACATCACTTTTAATAGAAACGAAAAGACCAACGTTTCGGTACCTATTTGTAACTTGCATCAGGATTTTATCATGTGGCTGAGAAAATAGTGCAGGTGGATAAGTATTAATCTGTAAGTGAATTAATTCCCGATCAGCAATTTTTCTCATCAAATTTGTAGTGTAGCAATTATTGTTATGACTGTAACACGGGACACTTGCGTCAGTTAAACAGAGTCTATTACGCCTGCCGCTGAGTAGAACGCTGATGCAGTTGTTATCCAACTAATGCATAACTCTTTTCCGTGGCCTTATTTGTAGGTTAAGGGCCGAAATAGAAACGTCGGTAATGAGCGAATAGTGACAGTTCTTAGACATCAGGCTGAAATATTTATTTACTCAATATTTGCCCTTATTTTATTGTTTTATATGTCCTAGGACTGGTCAGATGCAACCCTCTATGTAACCTATCTTGCGCAAGCCTTTTCATTTATTCATAACTAGCACAATCCACATCCTCAGTAATCTTCTTCGTGCATTCCATCCTTGACCAACCTCATCTATTCTTACCCCACATACTTCCCTCTAATGCTAATTTCGCAAGACCATCGTGTCTTCATACGTGGCCTATTAATCTATCCCTTCACTCGGTCAACGTCCTCCATATTGTTCTCTCTTCTCCTATTTTTATTATAACTTCCTGGTTAGTGATTCTATCCACCTATCTCATTCTCCAATAGCACAAAATGTCAAAGGCTTCTATTTTTTTCCTTTCCGCAACTCCTATCGTCCAAGTTCCACACGCTCCATACAAACATTTTTAGCAACGATTTCCTAATATTAACACTTATATTACCCGTAAGTAAATTCTTCTCCTTGCCTGTGCTGTCCTACTCTAGTTATTACGCTTCCCAAGTAACAGAACTCATTACGTTCCTTCAAAATATCCCTTCCCAATCTATTATTATACTGTTTCGCAAACTACACTCCATTGCCTCGGTTTTCCCTCTATTAATCCTCATATTGAACTCTTTCTCCATGCCATTTATTATGGTTTCCAATTCTTCTTCTGACTCCCCTAATACTACAATATCACCAGCAAAGCGTGGGGGTTTTATTTCTTCTCCTTGCAGTATGATTCCTGTTCCATATTCCGTTTTAACTTTTTTCATCTCTTGTTCTATATATAAGTTAAACAGCCTGGGCCACAAACTTTTATTGTATGACTGAACAATAATAATGTTGTTGTCTTGGTATTCAGTTCTAAGACTGGTCTGATGCAACCCTCCATGCTAACCTATCTTGCGCAAGCCTTTTTACTTCCTTATAACTTGCACACCCTACATCTTCCCTAATCTGCTAATCGTATTAAATCTTTGGCCTCCCTCTTCTGTACTTACCCCACACACTTCCCTAAACCTCATTTTCTACTATATTGGATGTGAAGTTTGTCTCACTGTAGCCAACATTCGTCGCTGTTATAAAGATTTGATCTAGCTCCAGTCCGGACTCAATCCTATCCTATCGTCAATCCTTGACAGCCCTTATTCCTGGAGGTGAATTTTATTTCATTCTCCTACTTTCTTATAATGAACGCCCTTCCCCACAAGGTAACAAGTCCCTACTGAGTGACTTCAACAAAGACGATCATCACGACAACGGTAACCAAGTCATTATTTCGGGGTAACTTGTGGTAAAGCTATACTACTACGACGGCGACAACGTTATAAGTGAATTGCGACAGGACGTTCTAGAACTTGACCTCACGACTGATAAAATCCCCCATCCATAATAAACTGTAGAATATGAAACATAAAGTGCATATCTGTCTTTCCATAGGGCTGTTATGTTACCAAACTCGTCCAACCGCCGCACTGACCTTCCACGTCGACAACTGGAAGTCGGCCAACTCGGTCAATTAGTCTGTGTTTTACAGTTCGTTGAAAAATTTTTAATGATTACCAATAACGGTTGAAAAAAGACACTAGGAGAATCCGGCTCGCATACGACGAATCATCGCAACTCTAATCAAATGTACAACCCGAGCGAATAATGAGATAAAGAAGTGCCGAATCCTTAACAATAACAATACCACGCCACGGTCATCAACGTTGCAACCTTCCACATTCATCTATAATAATTTAATTTACCATTATAATTATTAAAAGGCGAAACTAATGATATTTCTAGTTTGGAGTTTCCAAATGTCCTACGGTAAAAGTTGGCGGACTGAATAAAGGATCGTTGTTGTTGTGGTATTCAGTCCTAAGACTGGTATGATGCAACTTCCATGCTAACCTATCTTAAGAAAACATCATCACTGCCGCATAACCACCACATCACACATCCTCTCTAATCTGCTTAGCGGCTTCCATCCTTCTGTTCTTAACCCACACACTTCCCTCTAATGCTAATTTTACAAGACCCTCGTGTCCTCGTGGCCTATTAATCTATCACTTCTCTTGGTCAACGTCCCCCATATTGTTTGCCCTTCCCCCATTCTGTTTAGAACTTCCTGGTTAGGGATTCTATCCACTCATATGATTTTCAGTATTCTCCTATAGCACCACATTTCAAACGCTTCTATTCTTTTCCTTTCGGCAACTCCTATCGTCCACGTTTCGCACTCATATAACGCCACGCTCCAAACGATTTCCTAATATTCACACTTATATTACCCCCTAAGTAAATTCCTCATTTTTCGCGAAAGCCTTCCTTGCCTGTTGCTATCCTGCTCTAGTTGTTACGCTTCCCAAGTAGCAGAATTCCTTAACTTCCGTCAAAATATCACTTCCCAAAATCCCTTATCTCCTTAGCGTATACTAAACCCTGGCCTCCCTTTTTCTGTTCTCATCCCCACACACACTTCCCTCTAATGCTAATTTTGTTATTTTTATTTCTTCTCCTTGCAGTAGGATTCCATATTCTGTTTTAACTTTCTTCGTCGCCTGTTCTATATATAAGTTAAACAGCATGGGTGACAGACTGCATCCTCGTTAAAGAAAAGGATCATGAACAGTTTCATAATTTCAGGAACTAAGAAAAAGTCTTAATAGAATCCTTTTTGTGTATGAGAATGTAGACAAATCGTTAAAATGATTGTTATATTAATTGTCGGGAGGGGTTTATTTGAAAATAATAAGTACAACTGATTAAAGGGCTAATGACGATGGGGTTTATTGGAATTATAATTACAGGTTATTAAAGGCTAATTGCGATATTTATTTACAGAAACGTTAATTAAATGAAAATTAATTACACTGCTATACCAAAAATTTCGACTTTTCAGTGAAACAATCGGCTCTCTAAAAAAATCTCTAGGCGTCAAAAAAATGTGTTAACTTGACAGCGTACCTTTCGTCGTAAACGCCTCTCCACCTACTTCTTCGTTGGACGCTCTCTTTAACGTCACACGATATTCCTTTCGTTGAACCAGGACCGTCTCTCCCTCCCTTCTCCTCTTCCAACTGCAGAGACCAGAATAATCAAGGAGTGTCTTAATAGCGCAATAGCGTGACTGTCATTCCCACTCCTCTAGGATCAACTCCCTCCTAGTTCCATAAAAGCCTTGCTAATTTTGCGCTTTTTACGTCCCCAAAAATCTATCTTAAAGGAACAAAAGATAAATTAAAGTCAATTATTTATCTACAAAATATCATAGCTTTTACAAATATTAAATGAACAACTATAAATTTATACGGAAGTTTAAGAAAAGTGACCGTGCGGGAAAAACAACATTCTTTCGCATTAAACGAAGACGACATCAAGTCGGCGCCTTGTCCAGTTTCCCGATACACGCCATTTTATACGAAAATTTAATATTTATCGAATATCCCACTAAAGAATAGTTGACCGGGTTTCTGCCAGCCTTATTTGAATTTTAGTCCTTCGTCACCTGATTTGTACTCAGCATCGTTCTGTGAAACGCCAGATTTTCGCAAATAGGTTTATCAGAATCGTTCTAGAGTGGTATTTATTTTGTCACGTGCATTTTCCTCTTCTTTAATCTAATAATTCTTCATTTAATACATAATGAAAAATATTACAATCACAATACGACTTCGACCTTCCGTCGAAGGCGATAAAACTTGCGGAGAAGCTTTACTAAACCAACGGAAACAGATTCTAGAGAAATGAAACACTATAGGCAGCGGAAGAAGAAAAGAAAGGAGGGGGGCGGGGGAGTCGGCCAGAACAAAACTAGTCTAACCACTGACAAATTTATGCGGAATAATGACAACAACACTTTTATTTAACGGTGATTAATGTAGGGAAGTAATAAGCGAACAATCAATTTGATTCAAAGTCCTCATACACAATTCCATAAAAATAATCGCAAAACAACGCGCAACTTGTGATTATTTTTCTGTTTGTGTGTGTGACGGCGAATATTTCGTCACGGTGGTTTGATATTTCCTCCAAAATCCCCCCAAAAAAATAAGAAGTCACGTTTAACCCACAGCAATCATTTCGTAAATGAATTCTTTCCCTGTATGTGAAACTGTCATGGCTGCCACTCACGCAATACGACAGTCAAATCAATCAAACTTACGTCACGTGTACGTTGCCAATCCAGAAAACAAAATAAACTTGGGCGTAATAAATTATGCGAAGGAAAATACTGAAGAAAAATAGAACCCAACATGGCCAAAAATAGATGGACTAAATTTATCAACTAAATTATTTAAACCGTGCAATAAATCGCAGTTTACAATGGACAGGAAAATACGTTGTTTCTTCCTCCAAATTTGGCACCCCTTCAGGTGTTATATATTGTGCAGAAACACGTTTACATTTAATTCCAAATATCTCACGTACAAAAGATGGGTTATGCAAATAATATTTTACATTACGTGAGCTTTTCTTATTAATCGGCACAAAAATCAAAAGAAAATCTTTTTTTATTAATCATTCATTATCGACGACCTTTCTCTGTATTTTTTGACCTCGTCATCAATTTTTCTATTTAATGTTTGTACGGTATAACTTCTACATCCCATATCTTCCCTAATATGCTCAGGGCATCTCATACTTGGCCTCCCTCTTCTGTTCACTCCCCTATAATGTTAATTTTAAACGACCTTCGTGTCTCAAAACGTGACCTATTAATCAATCTATCTCTCAGTCAACGTCCTCCATATTTTTCGCTCTTCCCCTATTCTGCTTAAAACTTCCTCGTTATTATTTCTATCCACTCATCTCATTCTTCTATAGCATCAGATTTCAAAGGCTTCTATTCTTTTCCTTTCTACAACTCCTATCATTCAATTTTCGCGCCCATATAACGCCACGCTCCATACGAACATTTTTAGCACTAATATTACCCGTAAGTAAATTCCTCTTCCTTGCGAAAATCTTTCGTACCTGTGCTATCCTATTCTAGTTATTACGCTGCCCAAGTAGCAGAAGAATTCCTTGACTATCCCTTCCCAATCTAAACCCTTTATTATTCCAATGTTTCCCATACTACTCCAGGATCACGTTCATGCCATTTATTATGGTAAGCAATTTTCCTTCTAATTCCCAAGTAGTACAATTATATCATCGGCAAACAACGGGGTTTTATTTCTTCTCTTTTCATTGTGATTCCTTGTCAATATTCCTTTTTAATTTTCTTCATCGCCTGTTCTATATATAAGATAAAAAAGCATGGGTGACAGACTGCATCCTTGTCTTACTCCTTTCTTGATCTCTGCCTTTTTTTCTTGCTCTTCAATCCTAATTATTACTGACTGCCTTCTGTAGTAGTTATGGATAAGTCTTCTTTCACGATATTTTATTCCTGTCCTCTTGAAAATCCTTAATAGTGTGTTCCAATTCACATTATCAAAGACTTTTTCTGAATCTACAATTACAATGAACGTAGGCCTGTTTCTTCCTTATCCTGTCTTCTAAAATTATAATATTGCTCTTGTATCTACATTCTTCAGAATGTTTAGTGAGAAGATTTTGAAAACATTTTACTATTAACAGGATGGATGAGATTTCTTAAAGGGGTTTCCCCCACAAATACATCATTTTTTTGACAACAAACGCCGGAGGAGTTTCGTAATATTACCGGACGGGAAAATTAGAATGCATCCGGGAGTTTGTTCCGAAGCCTCCGCACCTCGAAACTTTGAATCCTCCTTGGCAACTACGCGCTGGCTCATAAATTTTATTCCTTAACCAAGTTCCGAGTCTGTCAAGGCCGCCGGCCGACATCTTCAGGGAAATCTTTGCACGATCCAGTCCAGCGATTGAATTTATGCCATAAAATTGGCGACAACAAATTAACCCCGAACGTTACAGTTCTGTTTTTCATCATTTTTATTTAATAAACATTAACAGACACTTCTTTATACTTTTTGTAAAAATAAAAGCCATATAATGTTTTAATATCATTTAAAAATGACATCATCGATACTGAAGTTGCTCAAAGTTGGACGAAATGTATTCAAGTTGACCCATTCCTAACTTTTGACCATTCTTTTCTATTGTAATTATTATAATAAGTCAGATTAATGTAATTTCTTTATTTATAGTTCTTTGGTGCTTGTCTTAGTTTGGCATCTTAAATTATTTTGTCTCAAATTTAGGAGAATTTACACTATAAACTAAACTGTAATTTAAATAAATTAAATTTCTAATAAAAGAGTTATATTAAATATATTCCTAATTTTAAGCTTTCTTATGATTTATTTTCCTTGCGGTCTTAATTTAAAGGAAAATCAAAATCACTGAACAAACATTACAAATAATAATTTTATGATTAATTTATTTGGAAAGTAATAGCCGAACCACAGAGACAAAATTATGGCAGAAAATAAATACAGGAATGTAATTTTTTTACATTTCTCTTTTTTATAACTAGTGTAATTGTAGCACTTTCAAATTTGGTGTTAACCAAAAATATTGGTCAAAAGTGTAACTAAATTCAAATTAATAAAGGAGTTAAATCAGTCTCTTTGTCAGTTTTCATTTTAATTTAAATATTAGACAATGCTACGTTTCGTCTCTCATTTGAGACATCTTCAGGTATACTGAAAAGAAATTTACAATGGGTTACATTGGGTAATATATTATGGAAAAAAAATTAATATACAAAACATGGTTTAAAACTTACAAAATTTATCTGTTCATGTTAAGTTTACTGAAAATATTTTTAGCCCTGCCACGGTACCGGGAAGTATATTTGCCTCTCTTCGAGATACTGGGATTAATTTGATGTTCATGTTGTGACGTTTTCGATGCCCCTGTTTAGTCATGTGCTGACCAAGAACTAAATCATGTACCGGGATAATATAAATAAATACCCGGGCAACGCCGGTTTTTCAGCCAGTCTCAATATAAATTATTATTCGATGTGTGGCTGATCATATGTTAATCATATAAATTAATGTAAAAGGATCTCAACGCAGGCGAAGGACATACGCCAGATTACTTAAAACATAGGAAAGCATGGTAATATAATTTCAATGCAGAAGCATATTAATATATCATAGGATTTCACGTTGACGGATGAATATTCTTTTTTGAAGAATGGAATTACGTTGAATGTTTATTATTAAACAAGTATAGCAGTTTTTAATTAAGATGAAATTCAGGTTTTTACCCACTTCGTTGATAAAATAATAGATAAAGCTCCGGACACTTAGGTTTCCCGCACGATTGAAGAGTTAAATGTGTTGCCTAAGATGCAGGAAAAAATAGCTCAATTTATATGTTACAGTTTTCAGTTATAACGCGTTTTCTCTAGTAAAAACTAGTTTTTACTAAATGCTAACTAGAATTTACTGCAGCTCAAAAGTGAATATCAGTTAAAACTGCTTTAACCGAGGTTAAATTCCGTCGGGCCTTATTCTGATTAGTAGGAATCGATGATAATGTAATTATACAAATTCCTGACGTCAACAGAGCCCTTTGTTATAACTAGAATTTCCTCGTTACACTCAACTTTACTGCTAAATATATTTGAATTTCAGATAAAACTAGCTCTAACTTCAAATCTCAGTAAAAACTAGTATTAGAAAATTTGGGTACTGTTTTTAAAAATATATATTAAATTAGTTCGCCATACATTTCGGTCGTTAATTTTAGTTAAAATAATAATCTTAGATTAAAGGATCATTTTTAATAAACATATAAAGTAATTTATATAATCAAAAAATAAACAGCTAAAAACAGCATAATAGAGAACAATTATAAAATTAAAAATATGATGAGGTACGTTTATCTACTTGTTATTGCAATGCAAATTGTCGTGGCAGTTTGAGTTACAGAGGTTGCCATTTTTTTAATGACACCGTTTTGAGCTTCATTAGGTTTTTTTACTTTATATGTTTATTAAAAATGTTCCTTTAATGTAAGATTATTATTTTAACTAAAATTAACGACAGAAATGTGTGGCGAAAAACTTTAATATATATTTTTAAAAACAGTACCCAAATTTTCTAATACTAGTTTTTACTGAGATTTGAAGTTAGAGCTAGTTTTATCTGAAATTCAAATATATTTAGCAGTAAAGTTGAGTGTAACGAGGAAATTCTAGTTATAACAAAGGGCTCTGTTGACGTCAGGAATTTGTATAATTACATTATCACCGATTTATACCAATCATAATAAAGGCCCGGTGAAATTTAACCTCGGTCGAAACAGTTTTAACTGAATTATTTCGACAAAACGCGATTTGTCTAGTCGAAACTAATTTTAACTGATATTCATTTTTGAGCGGCAGTAAATTCTAGTTTTAACAAAGGCATGTAGTAGAAACTAGTTTTAACTAGGGAAAACGCGTTGTAACTAAAATCGGGTTTCAACTGCAACATATATTTAAGAAAAACTACGACCTATTTTTCCAGTTGTGAGAATATTTTATCGAATAATATGCGACATAGTTTAGTTCAGTATTTTATCTTAAATATAAAGTTTAAAAATGCAGAATAAAGGTTTATCTTTTTTTAATAATTTTATGTTGTATATCCTGCATTTCTATTTCTGTGCTCATTACAATGAATTATTTTTTTAAAAATGCAACTGAAATTCCTGCTTAACCTGAAGAAGGAGAGCGTAACACGTGGGGTGATGACGCGCCCGACGCACGTATTAAATTAGATTAGTGCCGAATCAAATGCTGTTCCGGGTAACGCCGGTCCAAATATATCAAATTCTGCGTCATCGACTGAACTCAGTGACGGTTATAACCCAAATAATATTGTAGAATTAGGCGGGGGGTCAAAAGAAGACTTGGAAACCATAATAAATGGCATGAACGGAGTCCTGGAAAAAGAGTTCGATATGATGATTAATAGAGGGAAAACCAAGGTAATGGAGTATACTTTGGGAAATAGGAGAATAACAAAGGGTGTTATATTGGGAAGGGATATTTTGAAGGAAGTTAAGGAATTCTGCTACTTGGGAAGCGTAATAACTAGAGTAGGATAGCACAGGCAAGGAAGGCTTTCGCTAAAAAGAGGAATATCCCTACTGGTAATATAAGTGTGAATATTAGGGAAATCGTTGCTAAAAGCGTTCCTATGGAGCGCGGCGTTATATGGGTGCGAAACGTGGACGATAAGAGTTGCGGAAAGAAAAAGAATAGAAGCCTTTGAAATGTGGTGCTGTAGGCGAATGCTGATATCCAGATGGGTGGATAAAATCACTAACGAACAAGTTCTAAACAGAATAGGGGAAGAGGAAACGATTTGGAGGTCGTTGACCAAGAGAAGGGATAGATTAATAGGTCACGTTTTGAGACACGAGGGTCTTGTAAAATTAGCATTAGAGGGAAGTGTGTGGGGTAAGAACAGAAGAGGGAGGCCAAGGTTGGAAATGCTAAGCATATTGGGGAGAATGTGGGATGTAAAATTTATGAGGAAATGAAAAGGCTTGTGCAGTATAAGTTATAATTAGGGTTGTATCAGACCAGTTTTAGGACTGAATACCACAACAACAACAAGCCGAAATAAAATGTTGTAAAGTCTCTGGAAATGGTAATTTTAAATGTCTTTATATAATCAAAAAAATAGACGTAATGCTCAATAATAAATATATAATATATATTACCTTGATTATTATTTGAATATGTAAGAGTCCAAGCTAACGTTCCTTTCTCTGTTTTTTTTATGCAAGTCAAACAAATAAACAATGGTTTCCTCTAATTTTTAAATTAATCATTCCGTTATTGTGGACTTGATTAATGCCTTGTTTACGAATTCATATTCCCGTATTGCGTGTCTCGGCGAAGTTAAATATCAAAGGTAAAGCAGGCGAGATAAGCAAGTCACTCAGCAACAGGAATGAACGGGCGAGCATTTTGTTTCTCAAATAAAGATCATTAACAAACGTTTGAATTCAACGGCCGCTGATATAATTTCGCACGGAAAGATCTCCTGCTCTTGGTCCTTTATTTTTTTAAAAAAACGACAAAATTCTACAACTTGGGAAGAGTAGTAACTAGGGATGGTAGAAGTATAGTAGACATAAAGAGTAGGATAACACAGGCAAGGAAGGCTTTCGCGATAAAGAATTCACGTTGTACAATTTTATATCTCTATTTGCTAATATTATTTTACCTTTATTAATTCCTCAGTTTGCCTGAGTACTACCTGAGATCACTCTTCTCCCCCTCCAAGGTATACATAACCACTCCTCAGCTTCAGTCTCTCTAAATCCGCTGACAAATTAAACTCCTCTACACACAACTCCGATTTTTAATTTTTGACATAAGTCAACCTTCAAAAGAAAAGGTTATTGCACCGCGATTAACGTATTTATGAATACGTTCTGCACGGTCGAGGTCATATATTAATTTTTCTGCCGCCTCGCCGTCCAATTCTTCCCCTCTGTCTGTCCTAATGAAACCATTTTATCCTTTATTTAATGTTTAAGTTCTTCCGACGTTCACGAATATGTTTCACGTCTGCTCAAGAGGTCTGGCCATTTAACGGCTCCCTTAAATATCGCCACATTAAAAATTACCGTAGCGTAGGATAGATAGACGACGAAGGTTCCTCTCGTTTCCATATTGATCTGTTGGTGTAGCGATAAATCGTGTAAATGCAGGAATGTACTGCGGCTTCCTCTCCTGGTCCAGGTCCAACCTGGAAGCTTTCAGCGAGATTGAAGCCCACTAAACAATTAAAGCGCTGCTGCCTGGAGCCACGTGTGTGTGTGTGGCTTACATGCCCCACCGCTACTCAACACACAAAGATAATTGCCAATTTCAAGAAAAACAGTTTAACCAGCTAGCTGTGTATAGGTCTTATCTCAAAACACTGGGCCAAGTTTCCAAACTGTTTATGCGGAGGCGCCAAGTGCCCGAGTTATGTTTTGCCTCGTCTAAGGGGATTATATCCTCTTTCCTTTGACGCAATCACGTCGATAGTTCCTCTAGACTGCTGAGAGAAACCAATGACACGGAATGAAAGATATTGTCGGTGTCAGTTGTAACGGTAAGTGATGGGAAAGTTAATTTTTAAATTTAAATTAGTACAAATTTATAACTTTAACTTCAATTTTTTAAACAAATATATTAAAACACAAATTTGGGGTCCATTAATTTCCCCAACCAGCTCTAGAAGAGACTAATACAGGGTCATGAATGTGGGGATTTTTGCGCAGCATAAAAATAGTCATTAGGCATTTTTCATATATGAACTGGCACTGACACACCTGGTTTCCGTGATTGTGAGGCATCTGCATCTTTCGTTCGTTCCAGGAGAATCGTATCTTGTCGCACCCGAGGTTTTCTTTCTGGATTCGAGCAGATTAGGTGAATGGACTTCCAACTGCTGCTGTCTTCTCTCAGTTTGTCTCAAGATTTAAGAGAAACTTTCCTCACTAGTGACCAACTCTTCTCGTCTCTCTCTTTCTCATGTCCCCTAGTCTCTCCCTCTGTCTCTCTCTCTCTCTCTCTCTCTATATATATATATATATATATATATATATATATATGGCCAGACTCTATTTTCTAGTCGCTGTAATCCAACTACCACATTCGCCTCTCAAGCTTCTTCTTCGAAATACCTTCTCCTGCTGCACGATTCCTGTCTCATCTCCTCTCCACCTTCTTACTTCAAAGTCGCATTCCCGATTACATCTCTCTCTCTCTCTCATCACCTCTGAGCTCCTTATTCTTCGAGATTTCTTACCCCACCGACTGATTTTCCATCACCTCTCCTCTAAGGCCAACTATCCACATACCCACACCATGAGGGTGGATGGTGGATTTTATTATCCCCAGCCCCAATCAAATGTCAGCTTGGCCCACGGTTCCTTCATATTTCGAGGAGCAAGAAGCAGTCTTTGACGCTCTGGGACAGAAAACGTCCTTTTATCCGCAAAACTCAGGATATCACCCGCTTAGGATCTTTTCTCGCCACCAAATCGGCGTCTGCTGGCGTGGTTTTTGCCGTCTGAGTCTCGCCAATGGGGAATTTTTCCACCAGAGAGAGTTTAGTTTCGCCACTAATTAAATAAAACCACCGTAATTCATTACACAGTGTAAATATATAATTATTCCAGATAGAAATATTGGTTTATGGGAACATCAAATATAGTTTTGAAACATTAATATCAAATCTACGTTGCAGTATGTACTTGTTAACTGCGCGATTTTTGGAAAGAATACAGGAATTCGATAAACCATTGTTGATGAAAGATTATTAAGGAATTAATAACCGTTTCAGTCAATAATTTCTCAGAAAAAATTATTTTGTGCCTTTGGGGACACTTACAAGTTTCTCTTAAATCTTGAGACAAACTGAGAGAAGACAGCAGCAGTTGGAAGTGTGTTCACCTAATCTGCTCGAATCCAGGAAGAAAACGTCGGGATGCGACCTGTTACGATTTTCCTGGAAGGAACGAAAGATGCCTTTGCCTCACAATCACGGAAACCAGGTGTGTCAGTGCCAGTTAATGTATGAAAATGCCTAATGACTATTTTTATGCTGCGCAAAAATCCCCACTTTCATGACCCTGTATTAGTCTCTTCTAGAGCTGGTTGGGGAAATTAATGGACCCCAAATTTGTGTTTTAATATATTTGTTTTAAAAAATTGAAGTTAAAGTTATAAATTTGTACTAATTTAATTTATAAATGAACAATAACCACCGAAATAAATCCTCGTAGATTCTTGTTCCTTTTTTTTTCAAATAAACGCCAGTCTTACTAAAACACAGAGGCATTGGGCAATTCAATTAATATCATTTTCATTATATCAACACAATTTTTTTATATAGTCGCCTGCTCACTAAAACTAATATTTTATCAAACTGAAAGGCACGTTGATACGCAATCGTATTTTAATAGTTCAATAACAGGAGTTAACCCTCCACCCTACGAGTGGTGCAAGACAACGAGAAACACCCATTATCCAATAATTATATACACGACGTTTAAATAATTTTATATATTTCATATTGGCTCATTTTATTTACCGATAACAATTTTGGACTTTAAATTATACAAATTAACAACCAGATATTAAAAAAAACGTTTCAATTGAGTTTAATCGACGTTTCGTCACCATATATACGATCCCCTCAGGTAATGATAAATTTTAATGAAACAAAGAAGATGCCAAATGTATAAAAATCCTAACTTAGCTTCAAGTAAATTAGACATTGTCTCTATCTGCTCGTTAATTTGTTTCATTTAATTATTAGAAAAACACATGTTAACTGGTTTACTAATTACAATTTAGTACATTATTATCCCACACATCATTTTTAAAATCAATTTACAAATGATATTTATACCAACTTGAGTACGAAAAACATAGCTAAAGGAACATCGATTTTGTAATGACTTCTTTTTAAAATAAAAAACAAAGATAATGGACCTACGAGTTTTTGTTAATTTGGAGGTTTTTAATTAATATATTCGGAACAGTTATTTTATATTAAATTGTCTTTTTGTAACCTTTACTTGATGATGAGGATTACAGTGTTGTGGAGAGAGTAACCTTGGTATGGACAGAGTGGCTGACTGACCAGTCGGCTAATGGCTAATCGATAGCCCCCCACGACGGGTATCGATATATGCCAAGTGCCGCCCGCTGGCCGCCAAAATAAGATAGCATTACCATACATATGAGACACACCATTGTCACGAATCCCTCATCAGACATTCGCATCAACTCAGGAGGTGTGTGAAATATCAGCAAGGATCTAGATGGCAGTGACGGCTTTATGTCGTCCCATTAGTGCCCATTGGGAAATCCGAAACGGACGTGAGGAAGTGTTATTACAGAAAAATGGGGGTTTTTCCTATTTCAGGAATTTACTTTCTACCAATATTCGATTTTTTACGTGTTTTCTGACTGTAAATCTTTAAACTCAAAGCAGAAAACTCGCTGAGGACACAAAATAGGTTTCATCGTTGTTATATACCTCGGTGTATTTCTCTCTCTCCTCATCTTACCTCTCCTCCTCTTTATCTATCTCCTCTTTACCTCTCCCCTCTTTACCTCTCCCCTTTTACCTCTCCCCCTCTTTACTCTCCCTCTTTCCTCCCCCTCTTTATCTCTCTCTTTCTCTCTCTCTCTTTATCTCTCTCCCTCTTTCTCCTTCTTTATCTCCCTCTTTATCTCTCTCTCCCTCTTTATCTCTCTCCCTCTTTATCTCTCTCCCCCCTCTTTATCTCTCTCCCCCCTCTTTATCTCTCTCCCTCTTTATCTCTCTCTCCCTCTTTATCTCTCTCTCCCTCTTTATCTCTCTCCCCCCTCTTTATCTCTCTCCCCCTCTTTATCTCTCTCCCCCTCTTTATCTCTCTCCCCCCTCTTTATCTCTCTCCCCCCTCTTTATCTCTCCCCCCTCTTTATCTCTCCCCCCTCTTTATCTCTCTCTCTCCTCTTTCCTCCATCTCCCTCTCCTCCCTCATTCCTCTCTCCTCTTTACCTCTCTCTCTCCCTCTTTACCTCTCTCTCTCCTCTCCCACTCTCTCTCTCCCTCTTTCCTCTCTCTCCCCCTTTCCTCTCTCTCTCCCTCTTTCCTCTCTCTCTCCCTCTTTCCTCTCTCTCTCCCTCTTTCCTCTCTCTCCCTCTTTACCTCCATCTCCCTCCCTCCCTCATTACCTAACTCTCCCTCTTTACCTCTCTCTCCCTCCCTCCCTCTTTACCTCTCTCTCCCTCTTTACCTCTCTCTCTCCCTCTTTACCTCTCTCTCTCCCTCTTTACCTCTCTCTCTCCCTCTTTACCTCTCTCTCTCCCTCTTTACCTCTCTCTCTCCCTCTTTACCTCTCTCTCTCCCTCTTTACCTCTCTCTCCCTCTTTACCTCTCTCTCTCCCTCTTTACTCTCTCTCCCTCTTTATCTCTCTCTCCCTCTTTACTCTCTCCCTCTTTAACTCTCTCTCTCCCTCTTTACCTCTCTCCCTCTCCCTCTTTACCTCTCTCCCTCTCCCTCTTTATCTCTCTCTCCCTCTTTATCTCTCTCTCCCTCTTTATCTCTCCCTCCCTCTTTATCTCTCTCTCCCTCTTTATCTCTCCCTCCCTCTTTATCTCTCCCTCCCTCCCTCTTTATCTCTCCCTCCCTCTTTATCTCTCCCTCCCTCCCTCTTTATCTCTCCTCCCCTCTTTATCTCCCTCCCCCTCTTTATCTCTCTCTCCCTCTTTATCTCTCTCTCCCTCTTTATCTCTCTCTCCCTCTTTATCTCTCTCTCCCTCTTTATCTCTCTCTCCCCCTCTTTATCTCCCTCTCCCTATTTATCTCTCTCCTCTCCCCTCTTTCCTTTCCCCTTCCCCCTCTCTTCCCTCCCCTCCCCCTGTATCCTCACTAACCGTTTCTTGTCCTATTCCCCTTTCTTTCTCCCCCTCTTTCTCTTCTGCCTTTCATATTTCTCCTTTCACCTTCACCTTTCACTTTTCTCTCTTTCTATTTGTCCCTTTACTTTTGTCTGTGCCTCTTTCTTCTTTTATCTCTATCTATTTCATTTTCTCTTTCTGCCCCTCCTACTCCCTCATTCTTTCCTCTTATTTATGAAGACAGGGCTCCAATATAGGAAATATGTTTTTCAGATAACTGGCGAAACAATTAAAAGTGATGTTATATACATACACGGCCTGTTATTTCGTTAACTATTAACCGACTCTAATTATTTGGCGAAATGATGACAACCCCTTCGAAAATTTCAAATAAACCAACTTATTGCAGGAATTTATTTTGAAAACATATTTTTTAATAATTTAATAGCAGCCAACGCAAAAGTTTCCTTTGTTGAGAGTAACTGTAATGCAGTTAGTGACTGGAGATTTATACATAGGGTGGTTTCATTTTATAATGTACTTTTTCGATTACAACGCTAAAGCAGAAAGTGAGACTGTTTAAAAACGAAAATAGAATTTATAAATTAGATTAGATAAGTGTTTACGGGACAAGCAAATCATCAAGGGAATGGAAAGCGTCAGTGTCGTAACTTCGACTAATTTTTAAAAATAATTCTGAAATTACTAAGACATTCCCTACAATAGGTTTATATATATATATATATATATATATATATATATATATTTAATTTACTGTAAACAAAAGTTCATATTGCTCCTAAGATCATAATATCGTTGTTTACAAACTGTTGTTTCGGGATAACTGTAAACAGTAGAGTATTCAAGGTACCCTAATAGAGCAGAAAATACTCCCTAATCATAATAGAAATTCTTCCGGTTTTCTAAGAACGGTAAAAACACTCCCCATAACTTGAGAGACACACAATTCCTCCCTGGTATATATCCTAAGGCAACGAAATTAATTTAGACTCTTTGCGTTTTTGTCCTGGAACGTAAGTAACATTTGCACAAAATTTATCATAAATTGTTCCACCCCGTACTCTGGAGCTGACGTACAACTTAACATAAATGTTTAATGTCAAAATTAAACTCGGTGACATCCATAACCCCGGAGAAGACACTAATCTCGGTTGTTGAAATACTTCGTGAATTTAGGAATTGCAAGGCTGGTGTTCGAAAATCGGCATTTTCGACAGTGAAATCAGTGGTTCTGAACACGATAAGAGTAGAAACAATGACGGGACGGGCCCTGTTAATGACGCGCTGCTAAGGGTGGGTTGTTGGGGGAAGGGAGGCGTGACATGGGCGGGGTGACGAAGAGAATTCTAAACTGCGGCTGTTGTTTGACAGGCGGGGGGGATGAGACATTTAAGAACGCAAACACCGTCGGGGAGAAGTAACTGGAGAAGTGAAAGCAGCCGAGTGTGGAGGAGAATAAGGGGGAGACAAACGAGCGCTACAAGGGAGATACTACGCCCTTCATATCATCAAGCTATATACGTCTATAAATTAACGTGTTTTGAGAAACGATTCAGTTAAAATTTGGGTTTTGCATTAGTCACTGAAGTTAAAAAGATTTTATAAAATTTATGACACGTTATAACATCATCAATTTACGAAGGTAGACCTTGAAGTGAATGACCTAGGGACAAAAGCAAAGTATTTTGGGGACGATATATTTACTTCGTATCGCAGCCTGCCTTTAGCTTGATTCTCTATCAGCAGCAATGCTCCACGGGTTCCATAGTCTGTTTAAAGTGACAACCGCTTCCCCAATGTAAGGGTTTCAAAAGAGGAAATAATCAGACAGAGTTAATATGGCGACTAGGACGCGTGAGGAATAAATTATAACTTCAACTCGCCGATTTTGTGCATCGTGACATCGGGGCTTTCCTTTTTCGCCAAATGCCGCCGTCTCTTATTGATTTCGTCACTCATGTTAACATTTAATGCATGTGATACAGTCGGTTGCAAACTTTAATTTTATATAGTCAAAGCGAGTATTTGTTTGTTTATGTGTGTGTGCGTGCTCCACATACAAATCTAAACCGCGTGTAGCAATTTCAACCAAATTTTGTATACATATTCTTCGGGACCCGACAACAAATAGACACCAGTGCCACCCGTCAGAGTTTAGGAAGAAAGGCTAAATTTTTTTTAAATATACAAGTACTGTCAAATTTGGGTGGAATAAATATTTTTCTGGATCAAATACTTAAACAGCGTAACCCCCCCCCCCCGGACATTGTTCCTGTATAATGTAAATTTCATTTAGCATGAAAGAGGAATGCTGGTAGTATTCGGGAGCGGTTACGTAAAAATAATGTGAAAACAATCGATATTGGTGTCGAATCCGGGGTTTTACGTGAGTCGCTGAGTTTAATGCTTTTAGACAACGTTGAGTCTGACAACCGACAGCCATTCACGGAGAGGCGAATGGCAAATATCTGAGGTCAAAAAAAGGTGCATATTTTGAACCGAAATTTTGCATATGTTCATCTAAGGTTTCATTAGAACGGACTCTAAAATTGTACTGGCCCATAACGTTAATGAGTAAATTTACGACAAAATGTTTCGAAGAGAATTGTAATAAAGTGATCTGGCACATTCACCGCTCGTACAACACGTTTTTTTTTGAGCCATAAAAATCCACGTATTTACACACCCCCGTGTTCGTATCCCGGTGAGGCCATGGATGTTTGTGCATAGAAAAACTCCCGCTGCGATGTTAGCTCGGTAGAATACCGCAGTGGGTCCGTAGTTTCAATCATCAACCGGCGGAAGGCAACGGGAATCACTGATGGCAGCAATTTCCCTACAACCAACGGAAGAGCGGCGAAGAAAGTTCGGGGCGAGGCCAGAGGTCAGGGATGCCACCCTACTTTATCCTCCCTCTCCAATAAGCCTGTAAATGATTATAGGGATGTTATTTTTCAATTATTTCGTTGATATTTCTTGCTTTAGGATATTTTATTTATTAAACAAACAAACACTTTAAAAGTGGTTCTGCGCGATATTACAAATAAATCAATTCAAGGGACGATTTTTAAAGGTCAGTGTTAATTAATCATTGGGGTAACCACGTGCAGCAGAGATTTCGTTCACTTGACGAACCTGTTCTTATCTTCATTGGATTCTTGATGCAGATTACTAGGAACTTCTCTCTTCCTTCGGGTTGTATTATAAATTTTCCCTCTGCCGGAGGAAAGTTGGATGAACCTGGTACTGCCGGTGATTGAAGATTGCCCAGTTTTTCCTCCTTCTTTCCTCTATATGTTCTTCCTAATATCTTCTCACCAAAGGACAATAATTCACACCTCACTTTCAATTCTTGTTGCACTCTCCAGCTTCATCCTCCCTTACAACGTCCGTTCCACTCTCAAATTTCTCCTCCAATCCACGTCCTGATCAGCTCTCCTCCCTTCCAACCTTCTCAACGTCTTGAAAAACTCTCCCTCTCTAGCTCCCAGCTCTCTCTTCGTCTAGAACCATTCTGAATATTTTCGGCTTCTCGCCTCCCAGATAAATTCGAATATCTCTTCTCAAAATTAAAACGCTATCCTACGTGATGTTTGTTCCGCCACTCCTCACGAGTCCTTCGTCCACCTTGGGGAAATTTTCCATGACACGGAGAAGTGTCCTTATGAAATTTTTAAGGGTGAATGTTCTTTCAGCAAAATAAGCTTAGTATTATAAATCTGCAGACAGGCATGTCCCCCGTCCGACAGCTTCTTACCTGCCAGAATTTTCATATCATTCAAAATACCAATAATTCGAATAAAATTAGTGATGAGTCCTACTACGCTACAAACCTTTCCGTTCTCGCTGAACGTTTCAAAAAATCGTACATAATTTTGGAGCGTCACTACGTCAATGATGCGTATGACGTTCAACCACTACTAGGACATGTTTGTCCCACTCTTCTGCGATGCGCTGTCCAAGGGTTAGAAAGGTGAACTAATTAATTAATGTTTTTTAAAAAAAATAAGTATGAAACGCAGATTATTAAAACTATGCGGTAAGGTTTGGAAGAGTTTGCACCGTCTTCTTTTAAACTTTCAGAGTATTTGAAGCAATAGACTCAAATCTGTGAGTTGTCAAAGTCGAGATAAGTGAAAGAAATTCAAAACAAACACACGAGGTTCTTTTTTCAGATTTTTCGCCGAAACGAATCTATGAAATGTTTTTAAAAAAATTATTTTATAGATAATAAAATAGAATTAAATTGTGCGTAAAATGAGACCTTTCACAATGACGTAGGTCATTTTGAATGGGCACGGTGAAGCTTCAAACTCGGGGCTCTACCATTTTGACGACGACAGTGGTACAGGGTAAGGTAGAACTTTCCTCGCGACGAAAGATTTAATAATAACAGTCGTGAGAGTTGGAGTGCGTACTCTTTTAGGGATGGAGGTTCGTGTGACCTTTGTCCCCGTGCCAGGCCAGCTGTGTGCCGGCGAACTGAATGAGAGCGCAAAGAAGAGGGTGTATGTGTGTGTGTGTGAGTGACTCATGGTGCGGTGCGTCATGGAAACACCGTGCTCCGAAAGCGAAACCCTTCACTTTGCCCTCATGGCCTCTCAACCTCGGAAATAATAACTCCACGCTGCAGAAATTGTCAAAACCAGCTCCTTCTGCCTCCCCTTAGCAATTTCATTCAGTTCTTCTAAAAATATATATAGAACAAGCGATGAAGAAAGTTAAAACGGAATATGGAAAAGGAATCATACTGCAAGGAGAATAAATAAAAAAAACCTACGCTTTGCCGACGATAATGTAATATTTAGGGGAGTCAGAAGAAGACTTGGAAACCATAATAAATGGCATGAACGTGTACATGGAAAAAAGAGTTCAACATGAGGATTAATAAGGGTTAAAACCAAGGTAATGGAGTGTAGTATGGGAAACAGTGGAATAACAAAGGCTGTTAGATTGGGAAGGGATATTTTGAAAGAAGTTAAGGAATTGTGCTACTTAAGTAGGGATGGTAGAAGTATAGTAGACATAAAGGTTAGGATAGCACAGGCGAGGAAGGTTTTCGCGGAAAAGAGGAATTTACAGGTAATATAAGTATGAATATTAGGAAACCATTATTAATAATACGAAAAACTTTTCTGACTTTAAAATTATAAATAAATAAAAAGACGACCCAAGAGTCAGCATTAAATATATCACTATTTATTTACAAAAGCGACGTTTCATCTCCATTTTGAGACTTCTTCAGGCTTACTACTAACATATATTATATACTTATATTTAATTTATTATAATATTGTTTGTAGTAAGCCTGAAGAAGTTTCAAAATGGAGATGAAACGTCGCTTTTGTAAATTAATAGTGATATTTTTAATGCTGAATTTTTGGCCGTCTTTTTATTTATTCATTATTAAAAATGGAAGCATGGAGCGTGGCGTTGTATGGGTACGAACTGTTGACGGTAGGTGTTGCAGAAAGGAAAAGAATAGAAGCTATAGGAGAATGAGATGGGTGGATGGAATCACTAACGAGGAAGTTATAAACAGAATAGGGGAAGAGCGAACAATATGAAGAACGTTGACTAAGAGAGAGACTAGATTAATAGGCCATGTTTTAAGTCAAAAGAATCTTGTAAAATTAGCATTAGAGGGAAGTATGTGGGGTAAGAACAGAAGAGGGAGGCCAAAGATGGAATACGCTAAACAGATTAGGGAAGATGTGGGATGTGCAATCGGAAATGAAAAGGCTTGCGCAGGATAGGTTAGCATGGAGGGTTGCATCCGACCAGTCTTACGACTGAATACCACAACAACAACGACTTCTGAAATAAGTTTTACGCGTACACTTCCCTTTGGTTTTTCCCGCGTCGCGTTTTCCAATCCTGTCTGTCCTAAATTCGAAAACGTTTTTGGTGTGATTTTCCAGCGAGACACTCGTCCGGCTTTAACGTTTCTGTTGTATGTATGGATCGTCGACAACACGCCACGGCACAGTTGAACGTATGACTCATTTAATTGACAGCATGTCTCGAATACTTTTTAAACCGCAACGGGGCTGGGTTTCGGTGGCACCTCATTACTTAGAGATTCTACAAATTAACAAATGAATATAATAATAAAAAAGGAAGCATGTAAAGATACAAATATAAATTAAATGACCATTTTACCCACTATTTTAAAAAAAATTATTCTAATTAAACGATCCGTCCTCAAATCTCATCAGCAATAAATTAAATTGGAAAGATCACATTAATATTCAAATAGTAAACCTAGGTTCGGCAAGCTTTGCTGTTAAAATTATGTAAAGTTCTAGTGACCCAAATATAATCAAGTCAAATATTTCGGAATAACTGGAATTTTCCATACCTGTCTCTCCTCTTACCTAGCCAACTTTAAAGGAAACAAAAACTGGGGTCGTTCAAGGTTCCATTTTGGGTCCGTTTCCATTCTTAAACTACATAAATGACTTACGTAAAGCCATAAATTCTCCCTCTAAAACTATATTCTTGCAGATTATCTGCAACAAGTCAGTAAAATAGACTAGAAAATGCTGCCAATCAAACACTAGCGCAAGTGCTTCAGTGGTTTTCAGTTAGTGGCTTAGTCAGCCAATGACGAAAAGGCTTGCAGTTTCAGACAAACAATGCAACATTCAACTCTGTAACACTAACGGCAAACGATTGTGAAGTTTAATGCACAACATTTTAGGGTATATCTGTAGACAACATATAAATTGGAAACATCACATTAATATTCTCCTAAGAATACTAGGCTCGGCAACCTTTGCTGCTAGAATTATGTCAAGTTCTAGTGACTCAAACATAATAAAATTAGTTTATTCTGCACATTTACATTCATTTAATGACATATGGTTTGGTGTTCTGGGGTAATGCATCAGGGAAAGACAAAAAAGATTTTAATCTACAGAACAAAAGTCAGAATATTATGTCAGGTTCCTCCAAAAACATCATGCAAGGGGCTCATCAAGAAAAATGGTAATACTTACTCGACAGTATAATCAGTCTCTGAATATTACGGTTAATAACAGCCACCTTAAAACTCAGATGTGCATAGCTTTGATACGAGAAATAAATATAATTTACACAAGGAAGAGGAGTCTCTAAGTATATTACAAAGGGGTGTTCATTATAATGCTATTAGACTATTTAATAAACTTCCAACCTCCATTAAACAGTTAAAAATAAATACAAACAAGTTCAAACTTCTTACTCAGGCTTCTACTCTGTCGAAGAGTTCATGGAGTTGAGTGTATCTCAGTATAGAACTTACCATCTTGTTGAGACACTAGTATAAGGCACTTGGTATGAATCAGGTACAAATTATATATCTTGTCTTTTCTGTAGTACTTGAGCATTTCTTATTTTAAGTTAAAAATAATCATATGAATGTAAATAGTAAAAACAGAGTTAATAGTAAGTTACGTACAATCTCTGACTATCAACATCCTTGAACTTCTACTTCTCTATGGGGATCAGTGGAATATGATTTAATACTAATACTCATATAAGTTCATATATCTCCGACAATAAGAGTAGGTATTGAAAAAGTATTTAAATTCAATACGTGTAAACAGTTATTGGTAGAATCCTTTCGCTGTGTCGAAAGGGGAAAATAATGTCATTTAGACGTGAAAATGTTACGAACTGTTAAAGTTTGGCTAATTTGATCTGTAGGGGTAAATTAAATGGCTGAAGAAAGATTAAAAAAGTGGATTAACTAAAGTTGCTCTCATACTAATTGTAGTAATATTAATTATTTAAAATAATAGTTATTAAAGTCTAAGTTTAAATTAAGACAAAAAATAGTGAAAAATAACAAACTATAATTTGAAAACAACTACATGTTTCGGTCTTGATCTGGACCCTCTTCTGGTTGAATGGAATAACAAAACACAAACATTATAATGATATTACAATGTAGCCAAAGAATACAGAAATTAAAGAACCAAAGGATAAAAAATTTTATTAACCAAAGACAATAATTATACATTTGTTACATTACATTTCGTAAATTTCCAAAGTTTAGACAAAGACAGTAACTAAAAATCCCGATTAGTTTCAGAAATGCTTCACATTAACACTGTGAATGTAAAAACACACACGGATTTTCTCAGTGGTATATATATATTGTCTTAATTCATGTAATGTAACGTATCAAATGCATAATTATTGTCTTTGTTTTTTACTTAATTTTTGTCTTTTGTTTCTTTAATTACTGTATTCTTTCGCTCTACTGTTATAATTTGTTATAATTTTTGTGCTTTGTTATTTAGTTCAACCTGAAGAGGTGTCAAGATCAGGACCGAAGCATGTAGTTGTTTTTAAAATATAGTTTGTTATTTTTCACTAATTCTTTGTCTGTTTTTAGCCTTAAATTTTAATTACTTAATTTAAAATGATTAACATATATGATAGGAGAACATATCCTGAATTTTGTATCAGATCCAGGCCATGAATTCAATTCTGATTAGAGATGTTGAGATGTGCCTGGTTGTTGTGTCTCCGTTACTGATGCTGGAATAACTTAATATCGATCTTGACCACTTCAGCCTTACAACTTCATGCAGCTAATCCCTGTCTCAAGCTGGAAATGCCATCAATTGTCGTGTCCTTAATTTGCGCTTATTTTCGTCTCTTGTCTTCATTTTTATAACCATTCTTTTTCTTCTCGTAATTTATATGAACGTACCCAGTGTAAACAGTAAATTGTATAGGTTCGACTGGAATGTGTTTTTTTATAACCCCAGCAGAGTGGAGGAAACGTAGCCTTCTTAGTTTAGTGGCTAGTTGGATTTTCCCTTGGCAGTTGCATAATGTGACCGACGGCGGCCAATGGTATTATCTCCTTTCCATTAGATTACCACTAGAGCTAATCCCCCAAGTTCTATGCTTAGAACGCATGTCTGCACGGTCAAGTAGCGTGTCCCTGTTCCGGAATAAATAAAACCACCTCCGGTAGGAAATTTCTTCCTCTTAATCGCTGACTTGTGATGACGTTTGTGAGTAACTGAAGTGAAGCTATATCTGCGGCTTGTCATGATAGATAATCTGTGGAAAGAAGAAGATCACCGCGCGGGCTATTTCATTGTTGTATTTGGAGTGATAAGCGATAGCCATACGATTCCTCGCTGCAGCTGTAAGTAAATTATATTTTACTAAAAATAAGCCAATCCTATCTCATATTTACTTTTAATCGCTCTTTATGTGCTGTTCTTCTCAGGATATTTTCGTGTCAATAGTTCCAGTACTTTTTTAAAAAAATTTGTAGGTGGGAAACAATGGGGATTATTTATAAGGACTATTACGTTTTTTAAATTATTGTTATGGTATTCAGTCCTAAGACTGCTGTGATGGAACCCTCCAATGCTAACCTATCTTGAATAAGTATTTTCATTTCCGCATAACTAGCGCATCCCACATCCTCCCTAATCTCCTAGCGTATTCCGTCCTTAGCCTCCCTCTTCTGTTCTTTCTACACACTTCCCTCTAATGCAAATTTTGCAAGACCCTCATGTCTTAAAACGTTGCCTATTAATTTATCCCTTCTCTTAGTCAACGTCCTCCATAAAGTTCGCTCTTCCCCCTATTCTGTTTAGAACTTCCTCGTTACTGATTCTATCCACCCATCTCATTTTCACCATTCTCCTATAGCACCACGTTTCAAATGCTTATATTTTTTTCCTTTCGTCCACGTTTCGCACCCATACGAACATTTTTAGCAATGATTTGCTAATATTCAGACTTATATAACCCGTAAGTAAATTCCTCTTTTTCGCGAAAGCCTTCCTTGCCTGTGCTATCCTACTCTTTATGTCTACTATAATTCTGCCATCCCAAGTTATTACGCTACCCAAGACGCAGAATTCCTTAACTTCCTTCAAAATGTCCCTTCCCAATCTGACAACCTTTGTCATTCCATTGTTTCCCATACTACACTCAATTAACTTAGGGTTTTCCCTCTATTAATCCTCATATTAAACTCTTCCAACATGACCACTTTCATGTCATTTATTATGGTTTCCAAGTCGTTTTCTGACTCCCCTAATACTTAAATAACATCGGCAAAGTGTAGGGTTTTTATTTCTTCTCCTTGCAGTATGATTCCTTTTCGACATTCCGTTTTAAGTTGCTTCGTTGCCTGTTCTATATATATGTTAAAAACATTGGCGACTGAGTGCATCCTCGTCTTACTCCTTTCTTGATTTCTGCTTTTTTTTTCTTGATCTTCAGTTTTAATTAGTGCTGCCTGTCTTCTGTTGAGGTTATGTATAAACCTTCTTTCTCGATATTTTATTCCTGTGTTCTTAAAAATCCTTAATAGTGTGTTACAGTTCACATTATCAAACGCTTTTTCTAAATCTACAAATAAAATCCTGTGGTCCTTTTCAATAAACCAAATCAATTAAAGTTTAATTGTTATATATATAATAAAACAATTATTAATCTTTTAAGACTGTATTCTTTAATTTTAATTAGTCACAACAAATTGTTACGTGCTGCTTCGGATCTCGATCACTATTGTTGATGTGATTCTATTGATATGTTATGATACTGTTGTGGTAATAAATAAAAAGACGGCCAAACATTTAAATGCCGAAAACAATGTTGTAAGTTTTATTTAGTTTCCGTTTAATATTGTTTAAATTTTTTGTCTTAACTTCACCTTCCTTGGTTTAATTTGCTGTAAAAGCGTAAAAATATGTCTAAACGTTGTTAATAATGAAATTTAAAGAATAAAGTCTGTAAAAGGTCATTAATTGTTTCATTAAATAAACTAAAGATAGTAAGCTCAAAAAGCATAGCCAAAAGCTAAAATTAGCAAAGACATTTTAATAAACTATCATATAATTTATTTAGTTGCCATGTGTCATGTTTTATTACAACGTAGTTTAGTAATAATTAAAACACGCATTAAATAACATAAATTTAACTGCCGAAAGCACTCATTGTTACCACATCATTTCGGCCGTAACCGTCAGGGGCTGGAGATGGTCCATGGGCGACACTAAATTCTTCACATGTAATTCTTAGCATGTTCATTCAATAATATTTTCGGCTGAGGGAGTCACGGAGTAAATATGATGAATTGCTAAATTTTACGCCACAGGAAGTCTCTTTTGAATAAATAGTGATAAATTTATATTTATTGTCATGTTTCATATTGACAATAAATTTGTTGCTTTTAATATACAATAATTCTGAAACCTTACGCTTTGTCGACGATATTGTAGTATTAGGGGAATCGGGAGAAGACTTGGAAACCATAATAAATGGCATGAACGGAGCTTTGGAGAAAGAGTTCAATATGAGGATTAATAGAGGGAAAACCAATGTGATGGAGTGTAGTTTGGGAAACAGTGGAATAACAAAGGGTGTTAGATAGGGAAGGGATATGTTGACGGAAGTTAAGGAATTCAGCTCCTTGGGAAGCGTAATAACTAGGGATGGTCGAAGTATAGTAGACATAAAGAGTAGGATAGCACAGGCAAGGAAGGCTTTCGCGAAAAAGAGTAATTTACTTACGGGTAATATGTGTGAATATTAGGAAATCGTTGCTTAAAACGTTGGTATGGAGCGTGGCGCTATATGGGCGGGAAACGTGGACGATAGTAGCTCCGGAAAGGAAAAGAATAGAAGCCTTTGAAATGTGGTACTAAAGGCGAATGCTGAAAATCAAATAGGTGGATAGAGTAACTAACGAGGAAGTTCTAAACAGAATAGGGGAAAAGCGAACAATATGGAGGACGTTGACTAAGAGAAGGGATAGATTAATAGGCCATGTGTTAAGGCACGAGGGTTTTGTAAAATTAGCATTAGAGGGAAGTGTGTGGGGTAAGAAGAGTAGAGGAAGGCCAAGGATGGAATTAGGGAGGATGTGGGTTGTGCTAGTTATGAGGTAATGAAAAGGCTTGTGCAAGATAGGTTAGCATGGATGGTTGCATCAGACCAGTCTTAGGACTGAATACAACAACAGCAACAATAATTCTCAAATTAATCTTTTCTTAAAATTTACTTCCTTGCCTAAAACTATACATTTATCAAAATAAAAAGAATGATTTACCTCCTACATTACACCTATTAATAGCAATGAAATATTGATGTTAATATCAATAAACTTTCACGTAGAATTTCCCAGGCCATTGACTACCTGCATATTTATGTATATAACGTCAGTTTTTGGCTGATATTAATATAAAAAAAGACTATTTTTTGTACCGTTTCGTTTTTCAAAATAATAATAAATCTTGAACCAGAAGAAGGTCGTAGTGCTTATACTCAAATATGCACTAATTTTAGGTCTGCAATGACAAGGCAATAAAAACTCAATTGTCAGCTAAAGTCATTTATTGAAATTGAAAACTGGATAATTACTTCTAGTGTTTCTATACTTCCTTTCCTACTTGGCCAACATTCAGTCTGGCAATAAGTACTTGTGGGAAAGTAGTTGAAGTGTTACTTGTTGCCTCGGATCTCTACCATTCTTACTTTTGGTGTAACTTTTTCTTATGTTTTGACACTTGTGGAAAGGTTTTGTTTCCATATTTTTTTTAATCTGTCTCAATTTCACCGCCCTAAGGATTAATTTTCTGTACATTATCCTCTACAGGGAGGAAATAACCTGAAGAAGGCATAAAAAATTCCGAAACGTTGTTACAAGTAAATTTTATAATAAACGTCTGTAAAAGGTCATCAATTGTTTAATTATATACAACAGACGTTAAATTTAAACCTTCAGTACTTTATTGTCCATAGATATCCGTGATTTTATTTCTGTGAGCCATAGTCTTGTCTTCGTCTCAACTTCTTTTCTCTTTTTAACCATATGATTTTTCCAAGTCAATTTAGAATCTAGATTTAGATTTATTGTTGTTTCCATTAGTCCTCGATTACTATATAAGGTACATAATTAATTACAAATAATCTTAAAATAAATTAATAAAAGAAAAGTATATAGTCTAAAGTCAGTAAAAACACTACAGGCATATAAGAGATCACAAGCACACACTGAGAAACACAAACACACGCAATGGAGTTTAGACTACTTGGAGCTGCGCGACTAGGAAACTGTCCTTTCCTCTGTAGCAGCTCCAGGCAATACAGGAAACAAACAAAAGAGCAGAAAAAAACTGTGCAGAAGGTTTAAAAAATATAAAAAGGCAGCTCATTCAACGCTTTTGCAGGAACCTTGATTTTAAATATTTGAGGGACGATTAAGAAAAAAAAAAGTGTAGTCATAAATATTTTACTGTTTTTGTTGTTGCTCAAAATGAGCTCCCATGTCACCTGTGACGCGCCCTAATCAACCAGACCCAAAATGCAGGCAATATAAAAGAGAAGCGTATTTAACCATTTCCGGTTTAAACGTGGCTCTTACTCTCCCACTCGGCTTCCGAGGCGTCATCTGTGGAGCGCTGTCACTTGTTTGCTTAGAATCGATTTTTAACCAAATTCTCAAGAATTGGACTTGCGTAGTCGCCAGGGACGGGGTAGAAACACCTCAAAGTTTAAAATTCAAGCGGAAGGGCTGTTCTGCTGTGTTTTAGTTTTTATTTGTAGCGTTGCGCCGGGGTTGTTTATACGGACGTCGAGCGACCTTCAGCTGCAGACCAGACCAGACTAGTCTGTCGCGCGCGATGACGTCATAGAGGCGGAAGGGAAATGGAAAGGAAAGGCAGGGAAGGGAAGGGGAGGGCGGAATTGTGCAGATCCGTGCAAGGGGACTGCAAGGGGGGCGCTGCCCCGAGACACAGGGCGCCCCACAAGCGACGACCCCGCGAGAGCAGTGAGCGTCCACCACCACTTGATATTAAAGAAATCCGAGGGCAGTTAGTAATGCTTTCTCCCCCTCCACGGCGCAGGTGCGGATGATGGAGCAGAGGCTGGCTCAGTGCGATTGGACGCCGAGCGAAGCGACTGAGCACGTGACGTCGCTAAACAGCGCCGTGCGGGAGAAGGAGACCGTCATCAATAAGCTCGAGACGCAGGTGGAGGAGCAGGTACGTAACTGCAGCCCCCGGGGGTGGGGAGCGGCGGGGCGACGTGGGTCTGACCGGGTCGCGTGCTCGCTTGTTACAGAGGCAGCTGCGACTCCAGGACGCCAAGCAGGTCGAGGCCAAGGCGGCCAAGATCAAGGAGTGGGTCACCAACAAGCTGAGGGAGGTGGGTGTCGTCGACGTCGAGTGCCAAACACCAACAACTCTTCAACTCACCCCCCCTCGCGTTTTATGCTTTCAGTTAGAAGAACAGAACCAGCATCTGCGGGAACAGAACCAGAAGTGCAATGCGCAACTGGAGCTCCTGAGGAATCACCTGGCGCACAGCACTCTCGGAGTTATCCGCGACCAGCGCTCCAGCACCGCGGTAAGTCTGACTCTTGCTTGTGGTGGGTGAGTCACGCACGTTCCAGCGCCACGATGACCGCTTTATTCTTCTTCTGTCTCGCAGGGGTCGTCCTCGAGGGCCAGCCTCAGCCTGGAGGTGACGACCGCCAGCGACGACTCCTTGGCCCTGCCGCCCCCGGATCTGCCCACTCGACCTCTGTCCACTACGTCCTCCGGATTAAGGTCTGTCATGTGTCAACCTCCGCTTTCCAAACTTTGACTTCGGTTTCTGATGGCTCTCTGCAACTGTGTTCCTTTGAGCATCATAAGACATTAGGCAATCGTTCCTGAAAATGTTCGTATGGAAACGTGGACGATAGGAGTCGCGGAAGGGAAAAGAATAGAAGCCTTTGAAATGTGGTGAATGAGATGGGTGGATAGAATCACTAATGAGGAAGTTCTATATATATATAAATGTATATGTTTCAATTACTTAATTTAAAATGATTAATATATATGATAGGAGAACATTTCCTGAATTTTGTATCAGATCCAGGCCATGAATTCATTTCTGATCAGAGATGTTGAGATGTGCCTGGTTGTTGTTATTACATCTTCATGTCACATTGCTTGGGGCAGTCCAGATTTGTAATTGTTTCAGTCACCTACTGTGGTAATAAATATTTTATCCATATTACTTTCACATATCAATGTACACTCCATAATTGATTCAATCTGGAGTTTTTGGTGTTGTAACTAGTAGACACACAAAATTGTTACTCAGATACATTACATTATAACAACAAAAAGGTCCTAATGCAATGCTTTATGGTGACTCAAATGCTCTCGGTGCTTACTGCTTTCATATTAATTGTTATTTAGTTAGTAGAATTGTGAAAAATATGGTAATTATTGTTCATTGTTTACATTCAATTTGCCTGAAAAATTGCTGACTTGCTTCTTTGTATATATTTTTTACAGGCACTGTTCAGAACGCGCATTGTTGGATGGAGCAGAACCGTTATATGCTGAAGTTGAACGTAACACTCAACCTGTAGCAACATCAAGCAAACACGGAGGTAAATTGACCACTTTATATAATTGTGGCAGCCTAGGTTTGATATATTATAATGAATATTTTAAAATGTTATCAATATAAAAATTGGGCAAATAATTGTGTTTCTTGTAGCAAATAATATATTTTATTTATACAATTACTTTTGCACTGAGTCATGTATCTTACTCATTTGTAGCAATGGACGCACATTTACTGGGTGAAGATTTGCAAGCTGCTGTAGAAGGGCTCTCTCTACTGCCTCCAACCATTCCCTCCAATCCTGTAGTGGATGAAACAATACATGACTATGCAGAGATCTACACACCAAGCCGGGAAAGAGTGCCCTGGTTATCTACAGGAAATGGCAGACGTGAAGTATCGCAAGGTATGGATAATGTCAAATAGGAATTATCTGAAATTTCCTCAGATGGAAACTTAAGGTTAAATGGTGATTATTTTGTACAGGTGGAAGTACAAGCAGTACCACTAGTGGTTCATTGGATGCATGTCGACCTCCAACACCTCCATTACATAGATTCCCTTCCTGGGAATCTAGAATATATCAGGTGGCAGCAGGAGGACTGCAAGCAGACGGAGGTACAGGTCAAGCAACTACCTCGTCTCAGGCAGGTGGTGGTTATTGTGACATAAGTGTTCCAGTTTATGCTACAGTGAAAGGGGTAATGTGATATCTTCAATTTTTTATTTAAAAAAACTTATATGTATAGTTGAGCAACTTATAAACTGTATTTCTACTTTTAGAGGGCAAGTCAAATTCGGTCTGTGCCATTCACTGGAGACTCCAGTGATGACTCTAGTGACGGAGAAGGTGGAGATGGAGCTGGTCACAGCACAAGAGCAACCAACAGCAGTAGTGGCGATAATACAGACACATCTTTATCCAGTCCAAGTAAAAGCCTTAAAACCACCTCCAGTCTGTCTCCTGCTAAGCGATCATCGTCAGGCTCTCCTTCAAAGAGTATGAAGCGAGGTGAGCTGCTGCTTGTAATTAAATCTCTTGTTTTATTTCTGAAAGAAACTAAAACAATTATTTAATTTTTTAATACACATGGCAATCCTTGTACAACTTTAGTGTACATCTCTAATCATTTATAAATGAGATTTTCAAATATAAAGTAAACATATTTTTTATGTCATTATAGCAAAGGATTAGCTTCCTAAAATCAATTCAATTCAAATGACAAATGTTTATATGGCTACTTTAGTTTAATTGTAACATCTTTAAACTCTATTGTTATAGAATTGATTGAAAATAAAACCTGAAGAGTGTCCATATCAGGACCAAAACATGTAGTTGTTTTTAAATTATAGTTTGTTAGGTTTCACTAATTTTTTTGTCTGTTTTTGGCCTTATTAAACTTATATTAAACTTTCATACATTAATACCTATTATTTTACTATAATAATATATATAGCAGCTCTCATGCAATGATATATTTTAATGTTTTTAAATTTTTCTTTGATTACTTTTTTCATAATTTTATTATTTATTCTATGTACTAAATGTGAACCTTTGTCCTACGGATGGGACTGGGCAAGCAGACACGTCGTTTGAGTCAGGAGTATCGGATGACTATGCAATTCCACCAGATGCATTATCAAGCGATGCTACAAGTGTAGAATCGTCACTCCTTTTACTGAGAACATCAGCTTGCATGGACAGTCCCGGAGGTGGAGCTCATCGTCGACCAGAATCTTTGGAAAAATGTGGTCACTTAGCAAAGTTGGGAGGAAAACTGAAAACCTGGCGCAAGAGATGGTTCCTATTGCGAAATGGAGTTCTCACCTATTGGAAATCTCAGGTATCACTTTTATTTACCTTTTATTTGTTGGGTAATTAAATTTAATGTATATATAAAACTTGGTGCAAATATTCGTATTACTTTCTCATGACTTAATGTAAATTTAAATCTCTAAACTGCAATATAATTATTTTATTTATCTTATAAGAATGATGTGAATCGGAAACCACAAGGACAAATTGTTTTGGATGAAGTTTGTCGAATCACTCGTGCAGAAGGAGCAGCAACATTTGAAATATCAACTGGAAAGAAAACTTACTACCTCACAGCTGATTCAATTGCCACAATGGAAGATTGGATCAGAGTTCTTCAGGTACAAAATCAGGCAACAAATTTTGTTGTTATTTGTTATTAATTATCTTGTAATTCAACTGTAATAAAATATAAATTCATTCTAAACTGCTTACAAATTGAAATTGACAGCTCAAAAAACATATTACTGCATCAAAAATTTATAAAACCTTACAATCTCTTCTTCATGTATACTCCCTCACTTCTGTTTTATCATATTTTCTTCATAATTTAATACTCAACACTGCTGTGCCTTATTAAATTTGTATTTGTTTTATTGTATATGAGCTACATTATAATTTCTCTGAGATAATAAGATTAAAATTTGAAGACTAAATGTCCATTATTCTTTTATTTATCAATGTGTATAATTTGTAACAATAATTAGCTTAATGGGAAAATCTAAACTGAAATAAGAAACAAAGTTCTCAAGTATAAAAATTATTAAATTTTACTTATGGACATTCTTATTTATAAATATGGTTTCTTGAATTGTGAGGAGTTAAAAAAATATATTAAAAATACATTTCTATTTGCCACTTTCAGAATGTACAAAGACGTAATGCAACGAAACTACTCTTAGGTCGTGAAGACCATAAACCTACTGTTCAAGGGTGGCTAACTAAAGTAAAAAATGGTCATGCCAAACGATGTTGGTGTGTTCTAATTGGAAAGATGTTCCTGTATTTCAAAACACCAAGTGACACCGTAAGTTATAAATTATGGTCTACTTTTATAATAATAATATTAAATCTATCAACATCATCTGTTTTATTGTTTGTCTCTGACCTCAACCTATTCTGTGCAAGCCTTCTCATTTCTGTATTTTTGTAGTCTCAACAATTCAGTAACAACAGCATACTAGTGTACAATTCAATTATTCTTTTAGTATAAACACTTTGCTTAATGTATTTAATCGCTAAAATAATGTTCGGGTATAATTCTTGTACAATTATAAAGTGTGTTTTTAATTTTTTGCAGAATCCTGTTGGGCAGATTAATATGCGAGACGCACGAGTCGAAGAAGTAGACCACGTTTCAGACTCTGACAATGAGGAACCAGATCCAGATGGGCAACCTCCACAAACTGAACTGACTATTGGAATTTTTCCAACTCACCAGGGACCAACCTACCTCCTTATGCCTAATAAACAAGAAAAGGTTAGTATATATCAAATCAACTTTATTCACAATAGGAAATGCTATAGCACGTATTTGAGGTTTATGTAATTTCAATAAGCCATGAGACACATCAAGCTCAGTATGAAACAGAAACGTGAATACTAAACAAAATAAATATTCTCCTGGGCTATCAATGCTGGGATTTACTGCAGCTAAGAATATTAATATATATTCATTTGAAATGTTTTGAAAATGGTTATGTAAATCACAAATGATGAGTGTATGATAGTTCCAGGTCTGATGAAGTTATAATGTAATGAGGAACAGGAAAATTATGCTGTTAAATATTGGATTGAATAAAGAGAAATTTCCGCATTAAATATTTTTTGTTTTAGTTTCCCATTTATAACTAAAGCACCAAAAATGTATTGTACATTTTAATGAAAGAAATAGAGAAGACAAGAACAGGAAACATTGACCAGATCCAGGACTTAAACCCAGGCCCTCTATCTTTCCAGGAAGGCACTGTTCACCCAGAAAGCAGGTCCTGGGTCTGGTTGACATTTTTACATACTTGTATTCTAAATTTAGCTTAAGCTCTGTATGTGAGCTTCAATTAAAACATTTCTTCTCCCTTTCACTCAAAAAAAATAGAGTAGATGAAAAATTATGGTCAAAAGTGGTCAGAATTAAAATTATTTATTTATTAAATTATAACACAATGTTTCGTTCCTTTGTTTGGAACCTCTTCAGGTGTGAAAACAATCTACAAAAAATAATTATAATTGAAGTAAATGAAATGAGTAAATTAAATATGTCTATATATAAGATACATAAGATTCACTTATATAAAAATAATCCAAAAAGTTGTTATAATCTCAGATTGCACAAAGATTTATTGACAAATTTATACTTGAAGCACGAACTGTCTCCAAGGCTTGTTATTGAACAACTGACGAAGTAAATATAATCTTTCCACATTCCTTTATTGGGTGGCGGACCTTTTAAAGGATTATGCCAAAAAAATTATGCTAAAAAATAGATTATATTAATGAGCAAACAGCCTAATTAGAGAGAAACAAAATTAGCTTCAATAAGAAGACCATGAATTTGCATACCTTTCATTATAATCTCACCAGATGTAATAATAAATTACTCATTTAAATTCCAGAAATATAAGCTGTTAAAATTTTGAATGTGCTCAACACAAACATTGCAGCCTGAAGAGGTTTCAATTGAAAGGAACAAATCTCTGAAATTGACTCAGTATTTCTTATTCAATCAAATTTTATTCCCATCTAGGCTGTTTACTCATTTATTTTCAAAAGAGTCAGATTTATAGAACTATTACTAATAATACTGGTAAGATATTCAATATTTTGTTTTTCAGGATTCATGGATGTATCACCTAACAGTAGTTTCTGGAGGAGGCCCGAGTGCTGGTACACAATATGAACAGCTTGTCCAAAAGCTTATGGAAACTGATGGTGATCCAAGTAAGGAAATTAACAATTATGACAGTTCTGTTTTGAAATGATCAGTGTAATTATATTATTTTGTGGGAAGTAAATTACTAAATTATAAAACCTTTTTTTTGTTTGGACAGATTGTGTGCTATGGAGGCATCCACATCTTCTTCACAGCAAAGAATGTATAGCTTCTCCCTTAACTACTCTTTCTTCAGAAGCAATTCAAGCTGAGGCAATAAAACTTTTTAAGGTACATTTCTTAATTTGTGTGACAAATTACTGTTTAAGGGAATGTACAGCAAACTGAAATTTAGAATTAAATTCAAAATCTATACAGAGTCTCATGATTATTCACTTTGAGTATAGTCAGTTACCTTTCTAATGAACACCATATTTAATTAAAAAATATATAAATTTATTTATTATGTATCATTGGGTACAACATTTTTATTATCATTAATTACATTATATTAATTATTTGTATCTACTTTATATTCAAACCATTATAATGTAATTACATTATGAGCAATTTAATAAGTTATATTGTAATAAAATAAAATTTATAACTGAAATCACAAGGGTCCATTAAAATTACCATGACTAGCTCAATTTTTTTGTGAGACTATTTATTCAAGGGTCAATTTGTGGGCATTTTGTGAAGCAGGAAAGTCAGACATAATGCACTTCTCGATATTGGCACTCGCGCATCTGGCATCCAGGGTCTCTGTGTCTTGGGGATGGCTCATTCCTGTGTTGGCTTCTGTCTTGGTACTTGGGACTAGTTTCTGCTTCCAAGCTCCATCCTGACTCATCAATTTCTAACTCCTCTCATGCCACGGCTTAACTACCGCACACTCTTTTGACTTTTTCCTTGTTCGAATGAACATACCCAATTTTTACCTCTTCATCTCTCCAGCTCAACTTCTCATGCCTCCCACCATGAGGTGGATGGCAGATCACATGACCTCCGGCCCCAATCAAATGTCCAGCTTGTCCCACAGTTTTTGTACCTAATTTGGGGAAGGGAGATGTACCCTTCAAAATACATGGTGTCAATGAACTGGGCTTAGGTAAAATGTTCTTTAATCCACCAAACTGTGGACTTGCTCAGGCCACTGATGTCCCACCTTGATGTTATTTCTGACTGGGTGTCTCCAGTGGTGAGTTTGTCAGCCATTGATCAAATAAAATGGTGATTGCCACATACACTCATTACACTATGTATTGGAAAAATTAATATGACTGTTACAGTATTCATAGGTTTGACCTATAATACAGAATAAATTCATTAGAGTTAGATGCATAGAAAATATCATTACTTACATTTTCAACTATTACTTTCATTTTGAATTGTTCATTCATATATATATATACATTAATAAAATATAATTAACTATGACAGAAATCATTAATAAATTCATTTAATTTCATCTTAAATTTTCAAACTTTGTTATTTTCTATGATTTACTAATGTAAGAAAAATACATTTTACAAAGTGTCAGCTTTGGTTGACAAACTAAAATAATTGTCATATTCTGTTTTCAGTCCTGCCAACTGTTCATATCAGTCGCTCTGGACAGTGCGGGAATAGACTATCACGTTGTATTGGCACAAAATGCATTGCAACAATGTCTCGACCTGCCAGAACTTCAAGCTGAATTGGTGTGCACTCTGGTGAAACAGACATCTCGCCACACGCACCACAGGCTGGGGGTGCAGGTAAACAGGGCTGCCAACAAGCTAAAGCACTCGCGCGTAAGTGTTGCAACCTGCATGGCTGCCATCCTTCCCATCCATCTATAAAAAGGGGCAAGGAGGAAAATGCTACTAATTGTAATAGAAAAGGAAATGAATCAGTATTTAGTCAAATGTATATGGCTGACCTAAAGCACAAATTTCACAAGGGCTCTCAATTTGAAAATTATACTATTTTTCAATATAATATTCATATATGACAGGAATATAAATGAAGAACATTTTATTTACTGAAATAGTCTTCTCTAAAATATTATACAGAGTTGATCCATCCACTCACAAAAATATAATATATTTGAAGCATTCTATTTGAGTTCTATTAAGCTACAAATATTTTCATTGAATGTCACTCGGAATTACTCTCCTCACTCATTGGCATGAGCAAATAATTTGGCTATAAAATATTGTTTTGTTTGAAATATATCAATTATATGGAAGTCAGTAAAGGCTACTGGGAAATTTTACGACTTGAGCATATGTGATAATTTATTATAAATAAGCTTTTCCTCCTTGCCAAAAATAATGATTTGTTTTATATATATTTTTATTTTTTTGTTTTTTTTTATCTCAAGACATATGAAACAGACGGAATTGTTTCAGTTTATAAAAATGATATATATAAATTGTGTGTAACTCTGAGAGTTGTGAGGGCATAATAAATTATTTTACTTCCATGATTCATATAATTACATATAATCCCTGATAAATTTGTACATAAAATCACAAAGTTTTCATGTTTGTATGTAAGATATTTTTACAATTGCCCTTTATTATTATCATTAATAATGGTATTCTGTTTCACTGATTAATGTAGTTATTATTTGTGCAACATATTTTCACTAGCATAAATCATTTTTTATATAAAATATGTTATTTCAGATCTTTTAAAGTCTGTGTCATTAATTGGGCACACAATATTTCTCAATATGTTTCCTCATATGCTTTGTATTTACAAAAAATGTAACCAGCATAATTCTTCATTGGGCAAAATATAAATTATAATTTGGGGTGCAACAAGTTTTTTGTTTATACACATATCACACTATGTTCATTTTCCTTGTAAGAAATTTTGCTATTGTAGCATACAATAAATTTAGTGCATGTTCATAAACAAAATACATGAATATAGTAAGCAAATATAATAAAGTATTTGTAAAAAAATCTGTTGATATATTTATATGAAATGCTTATTATGGCATTTGAATCAGGCAAGTTGTCATGCTTTATTGGAAGGTAAATCGAATCATTTCAATGAAATAATGATGATAACAGTACAGAGAAAAACTCAATGATTATGTAAATATTTTGGACCTGTTCAGTATTCTGCCTATAAATTCTCTAATAAACATATAACTGTTAGAATTGAGAGGATTATTGTACTTCCCACCTCTCAATAATACTTTAATGATGTGAAACTCGTAAACCAGTGTTTATAAACTTCAACAGGAAATATTTATTTTGATATTTCATTTACTCCCTTATTTTATATATACATCTATTAATTTTACAAATTAATATTTCAGTTCTCACATAGTCTTTTGTTTTTTAAGAAAAACATTATTTCTTATCATTTAAAAGTACAGTTTCCTCTCCAACATTATAATTCCTATAATACTAAGTTTCTGGTAACAACTTTATAAAATACGTTTGCCTCTTCAATTCCTGTCCTGGTGGTTTCGGTTACATTTTTCTTTCTGGTAAGTTACAATGCAACATCCAGCATTAGTAGGTGCTTTTTTGCACATTGCATTGTGGTTGTTTTTAAATATGCATGGCTTCATATGCACACTGTCCATTTTTTACTGTACATCTTCTATGTAAAATATTTTATTATGGTGCTTATACTAATGTCCATGTGAGTTTTCAAAGCTTATAACTTCTTTGGTCTGTACATTAATTATAAGTAATTGCATCATATTTATATTATATTGCCTAAAATCAAAATTGTGAGATCGAAAGCAATTTACATTCTGAAATAATGTATTTCTTATATTAAATCATTCAGTTTTAAAATAACATTAATATTTTTTGTATGGTAATTATTATGAGCATGTTTTAACTGTAACCTTCAAATGGTACAGTTTTATATTAAAATGTTTATTTAATCTGGTTTAAGTATCACAATTTATGTTTCTGAGGCATTGTTTCAGTTACATTACCCAATATAAATTAAAATTTATTTATTGTTTATTAATTGGAAACTTTGAAATTTTACATTTTTATATTATAATTAGGTTTTATTTTCAAAATTAAGTGTGTTTTAATTTGTGATCTACTTACTGCCTGGTTGGTATACACATGATTTTTCAGGATAATTATTGTAGTTATAATGTAATGCTACATCATAATACAGCATGTACTTTTTTGCTTAATGAAAAACAAAAATATCAGATGATGAGGATTAAATTATATATTTGACATGCCTATTTTGTAACTGTCTTGAAAGGACCAGCAAGTGTTCTTAAGTAAATAAAATATTGTAAAATTGGCAAATAGATGTTGAAAAAGATGGTAGTAAAATAATTAATTTTATTTGCACAAAGTACATTTCAAAAAATTAAACTGAGTTATTAATCAAGAAATGTGTATTATTGGTTCACAGTGAAATTAATCTATATCAAGCTCTTTTCATTGTAAGAAATGTAATTATATAGACAGCATTTGTGTACGTAACAATATTTGTAATTTACATTGGTAATAGATGGTTGCCTACTATTTAATTTCACATTCAGTGTAACTTTAAATTATCGTAAAAATTCACTAGTATTTTTCATTTAAAGGATATGAACATCAACATACTGATTCATATTATGTAAGCCATTTTGTATTAATACATAAATTTCAATAACTTAATGTGGCACTTTGTTCTAGCAGCTGCTTCTTTGTGCTACCCAATCACTATTCGCTTGTGATTCTTCCTCTGGAGGAGGCGGAACAGGAGGTAGTGGAGGACCTGGAAGTCACAGGGGTGGTTCACCAACCTCATTGCAAGCAACACCTCCACCTGCTCCTGTACTTGACTGCAAAACTAATCCTCCTGCATTTGTATTCGTTCAAGGATGGCAATTGCTTGCACTTGCGGTGTCTTTGTTTGTTCCTCGTAACAATCGCTTGCTTTGGTTTCTTAAACTACATTTGCATCGAAGTGCAGATTCGAAGTAAGTTATTTATGTGACTGATCTTGGTTATTTTTACTCTTAATTTAACATTTAATTTATACATGCTTACTGACTTAATAATTTTGCAAAAGAATTCTTATTCAGACATCTTACAGTCATACTTTTTATTGGTTTTATTTTATTTCCACTAGTTTTTAAACATACAAAATAAACTTCATAAACTCATTGTAATAGATAATTTTAAATAGAGAATCTTAAATACTGACTTGCAAGAACTTTTTCTATAAACAAGTTAAACATATAATTTAAACTTCCTGTAATAAAATGTATTAAAGAAGGATGTGAAATACATGCAAGTATTTGTATTATAATAAAGATCTGTATGTATTTATAAAATGAACACAGTTTGATGGCATTTTGCTGAAATTATTAAGAGAATTACATGTCATGTTCAAAATGTTCCATTGACACTAAGATTTTCACTATAATTTATTATTAATAATGTAATGAACAGTAGAAAAAAATTGAGTTATAGGCCTATATGCTCTTTATGAAATTATACTTACATTAAGAAGAAATAAAAACCTACACTTTGCCGACCATATTGTAGTATTAGTGGAGTCAGAAGAAGACTTGTAAACCATAATAAATGGCATCAATGTAGTCCTGGAGAAAGAGTTCAGTATTAGGATTAATAGAGTGAAAGCCAAGGTAATGGCGTGTAGTATGGGAAACAGTGGAATAACAAAGGGTATTATTACATTGGGAAGGGATATTTTGACGGAAGTTAAGGAATGCTGCTACTTGGAAAGCATAATAACCAGGGATGGTAGAAGTACTGTAGACATAAAGAGTAGGATAGCGCAGGCAAGGAAGGCTTTCGTGAAAAAGAGGGATTTACTTATGGTTAATATAAAATGTTCATATAAAGCATGACATTATATGAGTGTGAAACGTGGATGATAGGAGTTGGGGAAAGGCAAAGAATAGAAGCATTTGAAATGTGGTGCTACAGGCGAATGTTGAAAATCAGATGGTTAGACAGAATCACAAACAAAGAAGTTCTAAGCAGAATAGGGGAAAAGCAAACAATATGGAGGATGTTGACTAAGAGAAGGGATAGATTAATAGGCCATATTTTAAGACTCAAGGGTCTGGTAAAATTAGCATTAGAAGGAAGTGTGTGGGGTAATAACAGAAGAGGGAGACAAGGATGGAATACGCTAAGCAAATTAGAGAGGATGTGGGTTGTGCCAGTTATTAGGAAATGAAAAGGTTTGTGCAAGATAGGTTTGCATGGAGAGTTACATAAGACCAGTCTTAGGACTGAATACCACAACAACAATACTTTAATTAGAAGTGAAAATGTGTACTCAAATGTATAACACTATGACTTACTATAACTTTCTCAATGGGGTCCTCTATAATGATTAGAGGACAAATTTGAGGAAAAAGTATTTTACAACTCATTTGCTTGTTAAATCAAAATGTTCCATCATGATACATTTTCGAACTTAACACAGTCAATGAATATTCAGACGTATTTACATACAGATTTTATTGATTTGAAAAGAATTTTTTGTCTTGTATATTCCATTACACTATCTAATAAATATATCTCCTTCTATGAAAGCACAATTTTCATAAGAAAAAGATCACAGTTGAATGGTAATTTATGTTTGCCGTATGATGTGAATTTTCTTTCTTTTTCTAGTATGTCCCATTTCAGAAGATTGTTTTGACATTATACCTGATTTCACTTTATTGTTATTTATTGTTGTGTATTTTTCTGTAGGACTGAGAGTGGAAAGTATGCTGCTTATTGTGAACGTGCACTGGAAAGAACACTGCAGAATGGAGGACGAGAAGCTAAACCATCAAGAATGGAGGTCTTGTCAATACTTTTAAAGAACCCATACCACCATTCACTGCCACATGCTATTCCTGTACATATGTTAAATGGTGCCTACCAGGTACATTGAAACAAATTTATTGCTATAGCAATAGTTACCTAGGATTAGACTTGATAATTGAAGTATGAATATATTCTTTAAAGATTGTAAATTATATTCGGTATATTGTGGTAAAAATAAAAGATTATTGAAAAACAATGTAGTTGTCAAGTTTAAATAAATGAATATGCCAACCTCCTGTGGTGTAGTGGTCAGCTTTCAATCACAGAGGTCCTGGGTTCGAATCCTGACTTTAGCATGGATGTTGTGTGTGCATTTTCAGACTGTGAAACTGCAGAAAACAAGTTCCCTCCTACAATAGTTACTAATAACCACAGTAGTTGATGTGACTAAATAAAAGATATAATAAATAAGTAAATATAGTTAATTATGTTTGGTACTAAGTAAATATTATTAGTGGGTGTGTTTTATTGCTATAGATTTGTGGTAGTGTTGCTTAAAATTTTTTTATCATATTACCTTTTGGAGTTTCAGTAAAAATTGGAGTTATCATAAATTAATTAACAACCTGACAATTAAATATATCATAAATGATTTAATTAGCCTCTTTGTCAGTATTTTTATAATTTAAAAATGAAATAATGAGGTTTCATCTCTCATTTGAGACTTTTTGAGGTAAATATTTAGCTGTACATGGGGTGAGGTTCCATGCACAGCTAAATTTTTACCTGAAGAAGTCTCAAATGAGAGTTGAAACATCATAATATTTCATATTTAAATTATAAAGACTCTGACAAAGAGACTAATTAAGTCATTTATTATATAGTAAATTAACATCTGATTATTGCAACTCTATAATAAATTTTCGTAAGTATTAATGGCAGTTTGATTGTTACATAAATTTAGCCTATTACACTTTACTTATATTTGTTACCTATATGAGGATTTGAATATTACAGGTTGTTAGTTTTGATGGTTCAACAACAATTGAAGAATTTTTATGCACTCTCAACCAAGAAATTGGATGCCGTGATGTTGCACATTCTGGCTTCACACTCTTCAGTGATGATCCCATTGAGAAAGATTTGGAACATTTCATTGACCTTCAAGCAAAGGTATAAGGAGAACATTTTTGTAAAACCCCATGAAACAAAAATAATTAGTAAGCAAAATTTCTGACCACTTTCAGACTTCATTTTTAACAATTTCCAAAGAGGAAAAAAAAACATTTCATTTTTTTGAAAGTTTGTATATTGGTAATCCTTGTGTTAACAAGAAAACACAAACATTTTAAATATTTTGTATTAGTAGTAATATACAGTATAACTAAACAAAAAAGGTACACAAATGAGAACACTCACCTAATTTTCAGTACATCAAATGTCAATTTTGAATTCACAATATTTATAATCACACCAAATAATTTTACTATACTTTAAACATACCGAAACATTTTTATTTTCTCTTTGGAAATTGTTAAAAATAAAGTCTGAAAGTGGTCAGAAATTTTACTTATTATTACAAAATCAGATGTGAAAATACAACCTAAATAATTAGTACTTAGTTTGCACTCATTTTTCATCTTTTATTAGATTGTTCAAAAAATTATAGAAAGATGACTTGATAACTTTTAAAATTATATTAAATGCAGAACTTTTTATTTCTGCAATCATAATTGCCTTATAAATTACTCTTAAATGCATACAAGTTTTGAATGTTGTAGCCATGTTTCTGAAATGTAGATAAAGCTGATAAAATAATGCAAACTGAATAAAATAAATTTAAAAAATAAAATAATTGGTATGAAAAGGAAAGAGAGAAAGTGAGTGGCTTACCTGAAATTGTTGGCTATTTGCCATGATTGACAGGAGAAAGTTTAAAATTTCTGAGACATTAGACATCATCCTGAGAAGAGATGCTCACTATAGCTAGACAGCCACTCAATATTAATCACTATGAAGTATTTGCCTTCATCATATGTGTATATATTCTGTAATATACTCTTTTTGCTTGCAGCTTTGTGATGTTATCTCCAAATGGGAAACAGCTTTAAGGGAAAAAGGTTCTGGAAAATTTGAAAATACCAGAGTTATACGATTAACTTACAAGAACAGACTATATTGGAGGCAAGGAGCTCGTACTGAAACTGACCGTGAACGCCTGTTACTTTGCTACCAAGTGAATCAACAGGCAGTTCAGGGAAGATTTCCCTTAAGCCGTGAACTGGCTCTGGAGTTAGCTGCTTTAATGGCACAGGTGTGATCAGATTAATAATTTATCAAAATATTTGTTAAAAAATTTTGTTGTGACTTTATGATCATCTTTGGTTGCTAAACAGAATACCATTAACATTAAAACTTGTAAAGTGGTCTTTAATTACAGACTTACCATCTGAAATAAGTGAACTGAGAGTTATTCATTCATAAATTACTCAAGAAAATATCACTATTCAATTATGAAAAAATTGTAATTTCAATCAATATTATGGTGAACGGCAATTTTAATCATATCAAGTGTTGACATGAAAGTTATGCAAATTTTTAAATAATATGTATCCATCCAAATAGTTAGCTGCAGCCTTATACATATTGGTGGCAATTCTTTTCCATTGACTTTGCATAATATAACATCAGCTATTATAATTATGTCAAAAAATTTAATAAAATGTGGAAAAATTGAAATTTTCATATTCTTCATATTTTTAGAACAAAATTCAAGATTTTAAAAATATTTTATTCTGTTCTATGATTGGGTGACAAAGAAAAATTTTAATGATTTTTTTTTAAAAAAAACCTATCAAGTGAAGGAACTTATTTTGTAATGACAGATTATTTGGGATTTGAATTGGCATTATTCTGGATTAAAATATTGACTAAGCTATGATTAATTTATTATTTATAATAATATCCTTTTCCATATTCACAAGTCACAAAATTATTTATAGATTGATTTTGGAGAATACAATTCCGACAAAAGTAGAGGAAGTGGAGGCGTTGGAGGAAATCCTCAACACTTGGTCTTACAAGCTGTTGACAGATTTTACCCATATCGTTATAGAGATGGGTTAACTCAGGATGAGCTGAAGTGAGTATTTATTTAATGTTAAACAAAATGAATTGATTGATTAAATTTTCAATAATTTTTCTTTGTTCAATGTTTTTGTTTTATTATCATAATATTCTTTGGAGCTACAAACTGTATTTTATGGACTCCAGACATATTTATATTGACATATGGCTATAGATAGCTTAATGTTATTGTTGATAAGGTTTGTCAGAGGTTATATAGTAACTGTTATTTGAAGTATTCTAACACATAATATTTTGTAAAATTATAATTACATTAGGGCACAACTTCAGAAAATATATTGCCAGACAGCAAATTATATATTTACATTTTCAGCTCCCTTATGTCATGTTACTTCAAGAAATAAACTTAGATAAATTAACTTTAATAAAAGCATGAATAATTATGGCAGATATCCTTGAGCATGCTTCTGTTTTGTTATGATCAGTAGACAGATTTAATGAAAACTGATCTTATCTAAAATATAATGTTTGTGGGACTTGAGTATGTTATTTTGATTTGAACCTCTTTTCAGGGATTTGCAGGACCTCCTTTCTGATAAATGGGCTTCGCTACGTGGACGGACGGTGTCTGATTGTGTTAGAATATATCTAACATGTACAAGAAAGTGGTCACTGTTTGGCGCAACATTATTCCAGGCAAGGTTAAGACCTCCACCCCCTCCTGATGCACCCCCACAGCTGGAAACAGGAGCTCCACTGTGGTTAGCAGCTGCTGAAGATGGTATCTCTCTTCTGGAACTGGGATCGATGGCACCAATTGCAAAATATCTTTACTCACAAGTTGTAACATTTGGTGGTTGTCAAGATGATTTCATGTTAGTAATAGGAACTGATGAATCAGCATCACAAAAGTTACTTTTTGCTCTCAGCAAACCAAAGGTACACACATTAATATATTACTTTTTAGACTTTTGCCTTATTAGGATACTTAAATTATTAACTATAACTTGGTTAAGAACAGTTCATAAACAGTTTTATGAATGTAAGAAGATGTAACTTTATAAGATGCATTATAATAATTCCATGTGTCATGTGTCACATGATAATAAAATACTTCTTGTATACAAATAATTCTTGAGCATCTGAACAAGTAGAATTATCAGAGAAATGTTTCCATGACTCTCTTTCATTACCTTCTGGTGAATTACTAAGTGGTATTGTAGAGTTCCATTTACAACATGCTGTACTTTCCTTCCCTGCCCACTTCCTCCTCCTTACTGATGCTCAATGTTAATTCTAGTTGTTCAAATATAGTGGCAAGAAAGGCTGAAAAATTTATTACTCCTTTTAAGGTTGGAAGTAACTTATACAGTCACATCAGATGATTAATCTGTACCAATAAATAAAATGAAGTGTGTCTGACTGTGTCCATATGTTTGTCTCGAATAGGCTCCAAAATGGCTCAACTGATTTCAATGAAAATTTGAGGGTTTAAAAAAATGAGATTTCATTTAAATATTTGTGCATATTTAATTTCAATATATTGCAGAAGATATGAATATAATATGAATTTAAATAAAAATAAGGGGAAGATTTTTTGGAATAGCTGTGGCATGTAAACCGATTCCAAGTTATAAGTCCTATTTTGCGTTCCTCTAACATTCACCCCACTTACTATCTATTGTTACAGCAGGCTGAGAAAAACTAAACTTCTTTGGGTCATCAATATGATGTATACATAAATTGGTTTTATTTCTTGTGTTGGGTAAATTTTAAAATTTAGCAATTGCTAATATGAACATAAAAAGGAAACCATCGAGTTTGGTGTTGAAACCGGTGTAATGTGAGTCACCATGTTAAAATATGACCTTTAATATGCGATTTAAGTAAAACTTTAACCATTAAGTGGTGAAAAATTTTTATTGTTAGAATACTGAAAAATATTTATTCCTCCTAATTGTACCAGGGGTATTTTGGAATCTCTCAAGATACTGGATGTATATTTGAGGTTCATATTGTGATATTTTTGATGTCTGTTTAGTTATGTGTTGACCAAGAATTAAATAATGTACTGGGATAATATTAATAAAAACCCAGGCAATGACAGGTTCACAGCTAGTCTTATATAAAATACTATAATTTTTTCTATCATATTCAAATAAGTCTATATACTTTTTAACTTACCATAACCCTTCTTTGATAGTCATTTCAATTTATATATTATAATTCAACATATTTTACCAATTAAGTAAAAAGAAATTAAAAATTGATGACATAAATTTTAAAAGTTTTTTTTTTACTTATTTCATAAATGTTATTTATGTCTGTCATATAATATATAATGCAACATATTTTATTTTCCAGATACTTGAACTCACCTTACTAATAGCAGATTACATGAATGCTATGGGACACACTGTTCCTGGGACACCTCAGATGGGAACTCTAACTCGCAACGGGTCTCACAGATCTGTGCGTGGTGCTCGTTCTGGACAAACTGCTCCACCGAGCACTTCAATTCCTAATAGCATGCCTTTGCCTACCCAACAAACTCAGTCAGCTCCACATCAGCAACCAGATATACTGAAATCAACACCAGACCATCAGTCAGATCGTCTGCACAGGACAGATTCTAAGAAACGTGCTCATTTAGACAGTGGGGTGGCGTGATGTCGTGAAACTCGGTGCTAGACACTGAATAAATACTTGAGCCTGATTAAAATGTGATCAGCAATGTTTCTAACAGCTTCATTATGTTGCATACAATTTTTTAGTGTTACTTCCATGCTATGTTGATTGAAAGTATTGTATGTAAAATACTGAAGAGGCAATACACACCAAATGAAGTTAACAAGCTTAAAAAGTTTCCATATGAATTGATATGTACAATATATAATAATGTATAAATATACATGAAGTCTTGAGTTTCAATTCTGTGATAGCCTATATAAAGAATTATGTTATAATAATTTTGCTGTTTCTAAATGAACAAGTGATAAAAATGCTTCTGAGGAAGAATATATATTGAAGTGATTCAAATACATTTGTCAACTTCATCGCAATATTTCAGATACATCAGTTGTGTCACAGCATTTGATATTTCCTGGCCTTACAATAGAACTGTTAAGTAAAATATACAAATTTATTTGAAGTCAGGTACTTTTAATTTAATGTAGAAACTCTGATGGTGTTAAATCTTGTACATTACTGCAAACAAAAGTCACATTCTTAAAACTTAAATGCTTTTATATAGGCAACCAGTTCTTAAATATAGTACTTTGTGCTGAAAAGTGTAAATCATTCTAAATGATAGTTTTTGAGAAAAAAAAATATATTATTCAACGAGTCCACATTGTCATAAAATTATACCATACTCATATTCCTTACCAGGTGACTTAAATTCTGTTTCTGATATTTATGTACATGGAATAATTTTGTTTTTGTTATTATATATTTTAAGCCCCTAATTTCATTGGCATTTCACACAACATTTAGCATACTATATTTCTGCTCAATGTGTTCTGTTAACATTGTATGTGAGCGTTATGGATAATATTACAGATACTTGTGACTTTGTTTAATGAAAAATTGTGCCACATTTCACAGACAGTAAGAGAACTGACTTTATAATTTAAAAAGCTAATACAAATACTGTTATCAATGTACCAAAAATATTTGAAACATGCATTTTGTAAACCAGTTTAGATGTTTGAGTGTGTGGAAGTAAAGTTATAAAATATGTTTTGCCGTTGTGCCAAATTTTCCCACAACAGCTTGGTTGAACATGTTTGGATGTCCAAATTGTAAATAATTCTAGGCCCAAGGAGAAAATACTGTGTATATTCTACCTGTCTGATATTTGTTAAATTAATTGTATATAGATTTAAATACATTTTAAGGTATTGCATTTGCAAAATAGATGAGTACCAAGTAGTAATGGAAATGTTAAGTTGGATAAATATTTGAAATTACAATTATTTTAAAATGATACCTCACAAAAATGGTTTTACCAGTTTACATAACTCATGTTCTTAATGAAACATTATTGCAGCTTGTATTAAAATATAAATGAATAATTTTATAAAAGGATGATATTTTTACATTCAGAAAAAAAAATCTACATTTTGTAGTAATTTTTTGTATGCATATTAACTAGTCTTTATAAAGTATTCATAAACATTAATTTATTATACGAATACTTTCTAAGTTACCTTACCGACATGCAGTATAAGGTTTCACAACGTTCACATAAACTTTGTCAACTTTTCTCAAGTATTCTGTACATAGATTTAATATTTCTTATACCCATATACTAATTTTCCATTGACTAAAGACATATTAGGATGTTTTTTTTGTTATATTGTCAGAGTGTGTAGTATTCATTTCAACTTTATAAATTAACCTGAAAATATAGTCAACATATTGAATTGTTTCCAAACTAAGATAAATATGGATTTCACAAATGTATATACAGTTTAAATCAATACAGTTCAGATATTCAAATTTGTTTTGGCAGTAAAAGACATTTAAATTTCATTCGATTTGAACTATACAACAGATGTATTTCATGTTAGTATGTAATGCCAGGTGCTTTTGATGAAAGAAAAAAAAATAGAAGCTAATATAGTTCACCATTTGGTGCAGAAAGTTAACATCTGTCTTGAACTCTAGTCCTGTGACATTTTAGGTTCCATTTAAGTACAATTACACTTTCCAAGTGGTTTGTATTTTGGATGACTAGTCAGTTACGTCTATTTTCTTGAATGTGTTGTCTCATGACTGTTGTAGACATGAATTTAAAATCATAGTTTGTTCTATAGTAATTTTTTAGTTGTTTCCTCTTACATTTAGGTGTTCTCAGAAATACTAATAACAACAACCATCAGGAATTTACTATTCTTTGTGAGGGATTTGATGTCTTAGATTGTTTAAATTGTAGTACCAAAAATGTTACCAGCAACTAATTTACATGTATTTATCCATATTAAAATGTTAATTTTGTAGTCCACAACTAAGCAAAGTCAGATTTATTTTCTTGTTAACACATAGTATAAAGCAGTTTAATAATGATAAAATTTTAATAATCAGCAAATTTTTTCACAGACTTTCTACTGGTTGTCATAAACAAACCAATACTAATACATTTTCTTTACAATTTGCTTCTGTGCTTATTGAAAGGCCAAATTTGTATGATGTGTCTGTCTGCTTGAAAAGATGGCATCAAGTCCACAAATAGGTTATAAACTGTTGTATGTATAAACATGTCCTTAGGCCTAAAATGAAAATAGTTAATATTTTGAAATGAATGTTGAGATTGTGCCAGTTATGATATTAAAACATATTTTTAGAATGATCCATTGTAAACGTGTGACTGAATCTGAATGCTTGCAAAGTGTGGACAAGATGTGAAGTGTGGTGTCTAAAGTGTGAATACATTTAAAAATATATTAACTGATGAAAATATATAAATAATTATATTGAAAATTATGTTGTTGTTCTTCATTTTATCCTAATATTACTTGTTTTGTTTTTTTTCATTTCCTCCATCAGATTTTTCAGAATTTGACATTGCCAGAAGATGGTTCCTTGAGGCACACAATTCAGAGACAATTTCAGCCGAGTTTATCTTCCCTTCTTCAGCCAGTAGGATGTCCACTGTACTTAGCTGGTGACTTTGCTTGGGAGTTTGCAGAACACTTAAAATATTATTTTCATTCAGCACATAACTTTCTTGCTTGTTTGTTATATTCATCAGCATTGAGTCTTTTTACTAGGCTCACAACTTGCCAGTGATTATTATTTGGTGATCTGCAAACTTTGGTAATATGTAATTGAAGTATTTAGAATGGCATACCGCAGGCTACTGAGATTAATAATAATTTTAGAAGTATATATATATAATTCCTAATTATGTGCCAAAATAATATATATATATATATATATATGAGATAGGAAATGACATTGTCATGTTTAAAACAATTAATGGGGAAAGGACAGAGAGATAGAAAGAAGATGACTTACCTGAGGTTCATAGATGGTAGACACCTTGTGAGGTTTGGAGAACTTGAATTTTTGGAGGCACCGCCCCCTTCATCAGAAGGTTAGGATATATATATTATTTTGGCACATAATTAGGAAAATGAATCAAATTATTTTTTTTACATGGTGGACAACAAGGTTTTCTGAATTTAGTATCAAAGAAAGAAAGTAATGCAGTTTTCTTAGAGTGGCCCTAAAACAATAAACAAAAATCGCCCACATTATGTCAAATTATCAGTCATGCCTAGCAGAGTAACTTAGCCAGTAATATTAGTCAGCTTATGTCATCTGGACTTAATTTCTTCTTCTTTTTACAAACTCACAGTGCACAAATACACAGTTAAATATGGCTACTTTGTTTTATCGCTTTTGTAAAGTAGAAAGACATAGTAATAACTTAACCTTGTAGGGCCATACCAGTGGTTCCATCATAATATGACCCAGTATAGGGCATTAGGCCTACTTCGTCTCCCTGTCAATCAAATAATAATATTAATACCTAATCACATTAAGAAATCGTGAACAGATAAAAAGATACTGAATAGCTGTTGAAATTAAAAGAAAAAATAAAATATATAGTAGTGAGCCAATAGGAACCTAGATCCAATATCAAGCTTCCACAAGACAAATTATCCTTAATTTGAAAACATATTTTAGAATCTAACGATACTATTGACTGCGATAATAATGACAGCAATTACAAATCCTGTCAATTTTCCAAAACGATCGACATTAAACGCAATTCCACTACGATTAATGTAAAAAAATGGACACGGATTTCCTCAGTAGTATATATGATGTCTTAATTCATGAAATATAATGTTTCAAATGTATTGTACCAGTCAAACACATCTGCTCGGACGTCGGCGGTGAGGAGGAAAGATACAATTATTTGACAAACAGGGGTAATAAAACCCAGACATTTGGTCACCAGCATGGATTGTCCCTTGACCGCTGGAATGTGTAGACTGAGATTGGGTATAAGCGTGGTATTTCCCCAAAAACCTTGGGGGAGAGGGGTAAACTATTCTTCCCAGAGGGGAGTAACAAAAAATTTCATTGGCGAAGATCTATTTCTGCCACCTTCAGAATATGTTTTAAAGAAGCGGGGCAGAATTATTAAAAACCCTTGTAGATGACAGGAGCGAAGACAGCTTGAGGGGACAAGAGCAGATGATCACGTTATCAGGCAGATAGTCCAATGAGATGATGCTAAAACTGGAACCAGGGATAATAGCAGCAGCAGATGAGGCATGATAGAGACCAGATTGAAGTCATATGAAGAAGTGGCAACGAGAGAAGGCGCCGCTGGGTCCAAATTAAGCTAACACAAGGTAAATACCTCTGTAACCTTTTGCTGATTTCCTATACTGCCAGGTTCGAGTAGATTTTGTATGAATTATTCCTGCTCTATGGGAAGCCCATAACATATGGCCCTGAGCGAAGAGAATTTTCAGTTGTAAGAAAATTAATTATTTGTATTAATCTTTTTATGCAATTTTATATGCTATGTTTATTATAAAGGTAGGCCGGCTATTCAAATTATAACATTAGTCAATCTGTCTACATTAATAATAAATGCTATAATTCAATATAATTTACATTGCTAATGAGTTTTAATTATTATAAAATAAAAATTTCCTCCTCACCCCTATTCATTTCAGTATACTGATTATCTTGATTAAATTTAAATGACCTCTGGTTCTTTTATTATTGTATTCTTTGGCTCTATTTTCATACTTTAGTAATTTATTAAATCTGAAGAGGGGACAGATCAGGACCGAAACGTGTAGATGTATTAACTTATCGTTTGTTTTATTTTATTAATTTTTTCTCCATTTTTCGCTTTATTATAAATGTATTTCACTGTCTTCCCATACTGCTAACTTTCATTTTAGTTTAACTCTTTAGTTACCCCAACATTCATATCTGAATTTATAAAGTACCTCATATATAATTGAAGTGTCTGTCCGTATGTTTGTCTCCGAAACGGCTCAACGGATTTCAATGAATATTTGAGGGATTTTAAAAAAAAGGATATTTAATTTTAATATTCGTGCATATTTAATTTCCATATATTGCAGAATACGGGAAGATTTCTTGGAATTGCCGCGGAGTGTAAACCAACTGCGAGTTGTAAGTCCTGTATCATTCACCCCACTATTGCTGCAGCAGGCTGAGAAAAAATTAACCTCTTCGGTATACATAAATTGATAAATCGGTTTTATTTCTCGCGTCAGGTAAATTTTAAATTTTAGTAATTTCTAATATGAAAATAAAAAGGAAACTATCGAGTTTGGTGTAATGCGAGTCGCTGTGTTACATTATCACCCTTTAATTTGCGATTTAAGTACAAATTTAACCATTAAGTGGGGGGGGGGGTGTTAGTTGGGAAATTTATATTCTGTTAGAATACTGAAAAATATTGATTCCTCCCAATTGTATAGGGGGTAATTTAGACTCTCTCAAGATTCTGGGAGTATATTTGAGGTTCATATTGTGACGTTTTTGATGTCTGTTTAGTTACGTGTTCACCAAGAATTAAATAATGTACCGGAATAATATAAATAAATATCCGGGCAACGCCGGGTCTCCAGCTAGTTTCAAATAAATCTGGTCCTGCTGGCAAAATATCGTAAAGTGCCATAAATTTACCAAAAATAAATAAATGATAATAACAACGTGAGCAGTTTCAGAAGACGAGAGTAGATGCGGAGTTACTTAGGGCTACCCTTTAACAACGCCGTTGAAGGGACAGAGGCGAGGGAGGACAAAATCAATCGTCGATTATATATTCCATCATCAAGCCTGGTTCAGCCGATCCATACTGCACTTAAATACTTTAGTCAACCGCCTAGGTCAGTAATTGGTCACTGTAGATTGAATGTTCCCGTGTCAGGGTTCAAGAGGTATCAAATGCAGCATAAACGGGAAGAAAAGGTACAACTTTAAGGAGGAAGGAGTTAACAGTAAGAACCTCCTCGGTTCAGCCTAGTCTCTGCATCTCAGACGAAGCGCCCGTTTCCTTCAGTCCTTCCTGAGCTCCATTTTGTCCATCTATTTATAAAGGCAAATGAAACAAACCGTGACCAAATTCCCCCATTTAAAAAAATAATTCAAATAAAAATTGTGAAATTGTAATTATTTTCATGAAATACTGGGCAAGTGAACGGACAGTTTACCGTCAATGCAAGAAAGTTACAGATATGGCTAAGATTACTCTGTTAAACCTTGTTGTTTATACCAGAATTGACAACAACAATACCGCCAACAAATGTCGACAACTTTCATAAAAACACTTGTGGGCAACATTCGTTTCATCTTCATGGCGTCACGAAGTTTCCTTCAACCTTTGCCACCATGTCGATAACCTTGTGTAAATTCGGCTTTTACTCTATAGTACAGTAATTTCTAACTCTTGGAGCGTTTCGAGTTACGGCGAGGTACTTTACAATAAGTGTTTCACGTGTTCTGTGAACAGTTCTATAAATCGTTCTTACTTAGCGGATGTTTTTCTGATATAAAGTATTAATACGATTTACCTTGCTTTAATGAAATTTCTCCCATGTGTACGTTGTAGTGTTCATAGGGTTTAATAAATTAATTTCAGTTTCATAATTTTGTGCAACTGAAATCCTCGAGCCGAGTGTACAGAGTCCATGGAACCAGCAAATCCTCATTCAGCAGCTTGTCGAGAATAAGGGACACATATTTCTTCAAGGGGCAAATCTCTGCTGCCTCAATATTGGCACGTACGAGTATATTCCTACTGGAGTGGGAATATTCTGACAACGAAAGGTCCCACGTTTCTGGAAGAAGAGGTGTCCAAAGCTATGGGAATAGGACATAGTTTTCAGAGGCCAAAGTCGTTGAGAACATTTGGATCTTGAGTAGAGAAGTATGCTTACCGATGTGAGAGTTATTGGTTATGCAGCAATGTGTGGGAGGCTACTAACCCAGAGAATATAGAAAGGCGATTAGAGAAGTCAAGGAGTCTTACGATTTAGTATAAAAGAGAAGAGTGGAAACAGCTGACATTGTTAATCAAAGTGACGGCTTCAGCGGCAAAGAGGACAACGCAACTGGAGTCGGCAGCTACTGAAACTAAATAACCATCAAAGCCGTCTGTGTTATGATGTTACAGTGGCCTCGTGTTTACAAGCAATATAACCAAGCCCAGCATTGACTAAAAACAAAATGAAAACTTCTTCATATTTTATTAAGTAAATGAAAATATTCTCCAAAATGAAAACATTAATACGTTGCACTTATTTACCGTGACGAGGGTTTATAGATGCGAATTGCAAATCTAAATTAAATAAATATCTCAATTAAGGTGGCAATTTCCATTTTATTCAACATTCCGGTTGATAACTTCCCCATTGGCGACAATCAGACGGCAGAAACACGCCAGTAGGCGATTATTTGGAGGCGAGTCCGTGAAATCCTGAGTTGCGCGGATTAAGGGACGTTTACGTACCCACGGCGTTCAACCCTCGGGAATTTCGAAGGCCGCTACTCCGTCCACGAAATATGAAGAAAACCGCGGGCCCAGCTGGACGTCTGATTGGCACTTAGGGTCAAGTGATCCGCCATCTACCCTCATGGTAGGGGTGTGTGGGTAGTTGACCTAAGAGGGGACGTGATGAAAAATTGGTCAGTGGGGAAAGAAATATGAAAGAAGAATGAAGTCAGAGGAGATGTGAAAGTGAATTGCCGTCGGAAATAGTGCGAAGATGGAGAGGAGATGAGAGAGAGGAACTTCCTTCCCAATCTATCCTACCCTAGTTATTACGTTCCATAACTTCCTACAAATATCCCTTCCTAATCTAACAGCCTTTGTTATTCCACTGTTACCCATAGTACACTATGTGACCTTAGTTTTTCCTCTAATAATCCTCATCTTGTACTTTTCCTCCAGAATCACGTTCATGCCATTTATTATGTTTTCCTAACCTTCTTCTGACTCCCCTAGTGCGACGACAATACCATCGGCAAACCTTAGGCTTTTTATTTATTCTTCTTGCAGTATGTTTCCCTTTGCACATTCATTTTTTTACTTTTTTCGACGCGTCCTATATATATGTTTAAAGAGCATGGACGACAGACTACATCCTTGTCTTACTCCTGTCTTTATTTCTGCTCTCTTTTCATGATCTTCAATTCTAGTTACTGCGGACTGCCATCTGTAGAGGTTATGGACAACTCTTGTTTCCCGACATTTAGCGGACTAATATGAAGAAATACGCCGGGCTATCAAATTGATCTATTGTCGCTGTGATTAAGTAATTACATGGTTGTGAAATGTACACAACGTCGAATACAGTTTGAGTAGAGATTCCTTAGGTGTTTGAATTAGCGTGGGGCAAAGATAATGACCAAGATAAAACGTCCAGCAATGCGCCTGTTACCTTTACGTAACGCGCTGCTGACCTTCCTTATCTTTGAAAACGGTGGCTCTTGTAATCTTCCCGTCTGTTTTTATCATTTAAAAACACGATTTTTCCTTATTCGAGTATCACGTGCTCCAAATATTAAATCTCCTTTTATGGTGGTCATTAAAATAACGGTTAAATTAAATTGCCGAAACAGGCGCCAGCTTACCAAAATAGCTTTCAAGAGGATGATATAATTTTTACATTACGTCAGTCAATCGACGTAAATAGAATATAATTTGTTGTCGGTCAGCTGCCATCTTTGATATGACATTGGCAGGTAAGAAGTGGGAACTTGTCAAGCACTTTCCTCGCCACACAGTTATTTATGGGGCTTTAATAGAATAGTCCAGCCAACCTGTCGCGGATATTCCAATAGAATTAAAATTAACACACAGTAATAAAATAAGGAACGTTGTGTGTTGCGTTATTCAGTCCTAAGACTGGTATGATGCAACCCTTCATGCTAACCTACCTTGCACATCCCACGTCCTCACTAATCTGCTCATCCGATTTCACCCTTGACCTCCCTCTTCTGTTCACTTCCCCCAAACGCTAATGCAACAAAAACCTTATATCTCAAAACGTGAGCTATTAATTTATCCCTTCCCTTGGTCAACGTCCTCCATATTGTTCGCCCTATCTACCCATCTCGTTCTCCTGTAGCACCACATTTCAAAGGCTTCTATTCATTTCCTTTCCGCAACGCTTATCGACTACGTTTCCTAATATTCACAGTTATATTACCCGTAAGTAAATACCCCTTTTTTCCTTGTGCTATCCTACTCTACTCATTATGCTTCCCAAGTAGCAGAATTCCTTAACTTCCTTCAAAATATCCCTTCCAAATCTAACAGCCTTTCTATTCCACTGTTTCCCATACTACACTCCATTACCTTGGTTTTCCCTCTATCAATCCTCATGTTGTACTCTTTCTCCGGGACTACGTTCATGCCATTTATTATGGTTTCCAATTCTTCTTCTGACTCATTTCTGTCTTCTTAATCCTCTTTATTATCATTATTATTTACAATTAACGTCGCATTAAACATGGGGGTTATTAGCGATCGTCAATTACAGTTTCGGCTTAGTAATCCACAATAATATCTTACATGGTATTTACATGACCATCATTAATTGTAAAGAGTTAAACAATTAATGATATATATATATAACACAAAACGAAATACTGAATTACATTTTATAAAATTTTATAAATTTTTTATCAAATAGTCTGTGCTATAAAAAATGAGATTGTTGGATAGAGTAACTAATGAGGACGTTATAATCAGAATAAGAGAAGAGGGAACAATATGGAGGACTTTGACCAAGATTAATAAGGCCACGTTTTGAGACATTAACATTAGAGGGAAGAGAACAGAAGAGAAATTATGGGGAAAATGAAGATTAGTGGGCTATATTGTAGAAAAAAATGTAATACAAGTATTAAAGAAAAAAAGCATAAAATATAACCTTACTTACTCAAAGATTTGATAATTTTTAGAGTTAATCAGGTATGGGCTACTGATATAATATATATTATGGTAAGTTTGTCTATTTTGTGGCAATGATGGACTTGTATAGTAGCTATATTATTGCTCATTCATTATCACCATATATTGACGCTGGATTTTGCCTTTTATACTCCCAAAGAAGCTCTAAAACAAGGTAACCCTGAGATTTTTAATGATGATCAAGGGGCGGAGTTTAATATGCTAAGGATGCAGATTAGAGGGGGGGGAGGTAGTAGTGAAAAGGTTTGCACAGAATAGGTTAGCATGGAAGGTTGCATCAGACCAGTCTTAGGACTGATTACCACCACAACAACAACAAGGTTTACAGTTGTCTGAGATGAAATTGAACATTCCTATAGCAGAAATGAATTCCTTGGAAGTTAATGATGGCGGATGGCTTCATTTGTTGCGTTGAATTCTACCAAACTATTATTTTACAGACACATATTCAGGGCGTGCATACATTCAGAGATATTTATGCTGTTTAGTGGCTGGCTGGAGAGGTTATCTTTGCCTCTGCACGTGTTCCGGGTGGCGCAGTTCAACGAGGAAGCCTCACAGAGCCCAACTAAAACCTATTCCGCAACCGTACAACTATTTCCGCGGGGGCAAAGTAACACTTCTACGACTTCGCCCTCCTTAATGCAAACTTTCATCGAGCTAACGTCATTAATTGCATTTTTATTAAAAAAGAATGGCTGCAACTACCTTAAAGTTGAGCTTAAACATAACCCGTACAGCAGACAGGCAGCAGTAATTACAATAGAAGATCAAGAAAAGAAAGTCGTAATCAAGAAAGAAGTAAGACAAGGATGCAGTCTGTCGCCCATGCTGTTTAACTTATATATAGAACAGGCGATGAAGCAATTTAAAACGGAATATGGAAAATGAATCAGACTGCAAGGAGAAGAAATGTTCACAATGTTCCATTGACACTAAGATTTTCACTATAATTTATTAATAATGTAATGAACAGTAGAAAAAAATTGAATTATAGGCCTATATGCTCTTAACAAAATTATACTTACATCAAGAAGAAATAAAAAATTTACGACGATCCTCGACGACGATATTGTAGTATTAGGAGAGTCAGAAGAAGACTTGGAAACCATAATAAATGGTATGAACGTAGTCCTGGAGAAAGAGTTCAATATGAGGATTAATAGAGGGAAAACCAAAGTAATGGAGAGTAGAATGAGAAACAGTGGAATAACAAAGGCTGGTAGATTGGGAAGTGATATTTTGACGGAAGTGAAGGAATTCTGCTACTAGGGAAGCGTAATAACGAGTGATGGTAGAAGAATAGTAGACATAAAGAGTAGGATAGCACAGGCAAGGAAGGCTTTCGCGAAAAAGAGGAATTTACTTACGGGTATTGTAAGAGTGAATATTAGGTAATCGTTGCTAAAAATGGTAGTATGGAGCGTGGCGTTATATGGGTGCGAAACGTGGACGATAGGAGTTGAGGAAAGGAAAATAATAGAAATAATTGATATGTGGTGCTATAGGTGAATGCTGAAAATCAGATAGCTTGGTAGAGTAACTAACGAGGAAGTTCTTAAGAAAATAGGGGAAAAGCGAACAATATGGAGGACGTTGACTAAGATAAGCGATAGATTAATAGAAATTTAAGTTTGTTTTGTTTATATTCAGTTCTAAGACTGGTCGGTGCAACTCTCCTTCCTAGCCTATCCTGCGCAAGCCTTTTTATATCCTCATAAGTACCTCATCCCACATCCTCCGTAATCTCTGCTCAGTGTATTCCATCCTCACCTCCCTCTTCTGTTCACTTCCCTCTCATGCTAATTTTACAAGATCCTCGTGTCTCAAAACGTGGTCTATTAATCTATCCCTTCTCTTGGTCAAAGTCCTCCATATTGTTCTCTCTTTCCCTGCTTAGAACGCCCTGTTGTTATTTTTAAAATGAAATACAGACATTTTATTACTTCAACATTAAAATAAATAAATTTATTAAATCGGGTATGGGAAATTATAATTTCGGACCCATTAATATGCCACAATTAGGTCATTACGCATTTGGATTCATCTATTGGCACTGACACACCTGGGTTCCGTATTTGTGAGGCGGCTGCTTCCTTCGTTTGCTCTGGTTCGGTTACCTGGGTTTTCCTTCCAAAGATTCTGGTTCCGCGATGACGTTGCTGATAATATAAGCGTGAATATTAGGAAATCGTTGCTAAAAATCTTCGTATATGAGGGCGAAACGTAGAAGATAGGAGTTGGGGAAAGGAAAAGAATAGAAGCCTTTGAAATGTGGTGCTATAGGCGAATGCTGAAAGCCAGATGGGTGGATAGAGTAACTAACGAGGAAGTTCTAAACAGAAAAGGGTAAGAACGAACAATATGGAGAACGTTGAGCAAGATTTAGATTTAGATTTATTGTTGTTTCCATTAATCCTCGATTGAGGAAATAGGATACGTCATACATTAAAAATTAAAAATGAACAAAATAAAGTACATAATTAAAGACAAATAATTAATAATTAATAAAAGAAAGTGTATATAGACAAAAGTCAATATAAACACAACACGGACACACACTGGGAAACACAAACAAGCACACACTGAGGAACACGCAATGGAGTTTTAACTACTTGGACCAGGAAACTGTCCTTCCCTCTGTAGTAGCTCCAGGCAATACATGAAACAAACAAACAAAAGAGCAGAAAAAACTGAATAGAAATTTTAAGATATGTGATGTGCTATTTTATAAGGCAGCTCATTCAACACTTGCAGCAGGAAGCTTGATTTAAATACTAGAAGGACGATTAAGAAAATCCTGTACCGAGTAAAACGCGCCATTTAAAAGAATAGTTTTACTCTGCTTCACGAAGCTTTTGTAGGTACTATTTTTAACCTCTGGCGGAAGGCTGTTGTATAAAATTATTCCGGTATTGTGAATACTTTTCTGGTGCAGAGCAAGGCGATGCTTGTCCGACCTTAGAGCTGAACGATTTCTAGTCGCGTATTCATGAAACTCGCCATTTGTTTGAAACAAATTAGTGTTTCGTTTTACAAACTTTAATATTTCATAAATATATACGCTTGGTAAAGTAAGTATTTGCAAAGAGAAGTGATAGACTAAGACATGAGGGTCTTGTAAAATTAGCATTAGAGGGAATTGTGTGGGGTAATAACAGAAGAGGGAGGAAAAGGATGGAATACGCTAAGCAGTTTAGGGTCGATGTGGGTTGTGATAGTTATGAAGAAATGAAAAGGTTTGCGCAAGAAAGGTTAGCATGGAGAGTTGCATCAGACCAGTCTCAGGACTGAATACCACAACAAAATCAACAACCTTAAAGATGCACTAGTTATCGATTTTGTTTTCTCGAGCTTTTAGTTTTTCTGATGCTGTTGCTACTGAAGCTTTGTGAAACGTGCCGTTACCTGGCGCAGTTTGTAATATTGGTTTCCCTTCCCCTCCCTCCACCGGCGGACGCAGCGGGTGGGGTTAATCTCCGCTCGCGTCGTCTGCACGGCTTCCAGTCAGTAACTCGTCGACTGTTGCGACTAACAGTCGATACCGACCGCCGTGTACTTACTAAACTAACGTAATTCACAAGGTACCGTACCATATCAATGCTGTATAGTACATGTTATGGCGAATGTCTGTTACTTGAAGATGTTTACAAAAATTAATTACATACATTTCCGACCGTCACAGAGAAGAATTTTCAGCCATTCCTTTACACGTCTAAATTTTCTTCTTCCTAAATTTATCGATTATTTAAAATTCACTACATGAGGTTTCAAAATTCGGCAATTTGATAACTGTTGTCATTAAAATTTATATTAAATTTAAGATTTGCTGGTGTTATTGAAGCATTACCGGAGTCAGAATAAGTCTTGGAAACTATAATAAATGGTATAAACGTGATCATGGAGGAAGAGTTCAACATAAAGGGTTAATAGAGGGAAAACAAACGTAATGGAGAGTAGAAACAGTGGAATAACAAAGGCTGTTAGTGAGAAGGGTACTAGAGTAGGATAGCACAGGCAAGGAAGGCTTTCGCAAAAAAAAGGAGGAATTTATTTACGGGTAATACAAGTGTGAATATTAGAAAAATCATTGCAAAAAAAATTGGTATGGAGTGTGGCGTTATATGGGTGCGAAACGTGGACGGTAGGAGTTTCAGAATGGAAAAGAATAGAAGCCTATGAATTGTGGTGGTATTGGTGAATGAGATAGCTAACGAGGTAGTTCTAAACAGAATAGGGGAAAAGCGAACAATATGGAGGACGTTGACTAAGAGAAGGGATAGAGAATGCTGAAAGTGGGTGGATAGAATCACTAACCACGAAGCAGAATAATATGGAGCATGTTGACGCAACGTTTTGAGACTCTAGGGTGTTGTAAAATTAGCATTAGAGGGAAGTGAACAAATAAAAGGAAGGCAAGGATGGAATACGCTAAGCAGATTAGGGAGGATGTGGTATGTGACAGTTATGCAGAAAAGAAAGGCTTTCGCAGGATGTGTTACCACAACAATAACATTAGACTTGTTCTGGCTCATAGTGTCATTTGCTATGTATTCATCACAGACATATATATTATTTAGTTGAAAGTCGAAGCTTCGTCATCATATTTTGCGACTTCCTCGGGTAATGCTAAATTTTGATAAAAAAGCAGACCGTATAAAAAAATTAAAAATTAATTAACTGTCCTACAAGGTTAGCTTCAACCGAAATGTATAAATAATCGGATGAAGACGAAAAAAAAGGAATAATTTTAATTCAAAATAAAACGTTTCGACCCCAACTTTCGAGATTTCATAAGTTCTTTAATTGAAACGTTAACAGAAACATCGTACTGCTACCGCAACGCCCATGGGCCGAAAATAAATCACATTATCTCATTACTTTCTTTACCTGAGTCATATTAATTATATAGCTGCGGAATTCCCTAAATACCAAGCGTCAGTTCAGGTCCCTAATGGTCATAATTACTGCGAAATCTCGATGTCAATTAATTAATAAATATTTAATAAATTAAGAAGTGAAACAGTCTAGTAAAATTATTCAGCTTGACCAGATTTCTGTCATTTGTTGTGTATATTTTTTAATGTTTTCTTTTCATTTTGCTTCTCATTTCAAAGCAAGTGCCCCATTAACAGAGCCCACGTTGTTGTTTATTTATCAGCTTCAAGGATCTTTTCTCTCCCTTCTCCCTCAAACTTATCTTTAACGTTTTTCTATAGCATCATGTTTCGCGAGCTTGTAGTTTCATCTTTTCCGGGTCTCCCATTGTTTCGCTCCCATACAAAAAGGAAAACTCAACTTGCAGGTCTTTAAAAAACTCTTCTGTCACATTAAATATTAAATCGTTTGAAGGAAATTGATTTTTCCTCTTGCTTCCATTTATTCTTGACCTGGCTTCTTTTTACAAACTGTTTCCTTTCTCGTTCTGCGGTTATTTGTGATCTTATTGCACAAGACGTTTCACTTATGTAGCTTGCTCTAACTACATCCCCCTTTCTATGGAAGTTGCTTATTTCAGGGTCACCCTCAAGCAGGCATGGAGCCCGTTACACCCAATTTTACCTGAAAAAAACTTTGTGTCTTCTCTCCTTTATTTCTGCCACAGACGATGATTTAATGTGTCTAATAGTCTTGGAGATCTGCTAGAGAATTTAAGCGAAATGGATAAAGTATTGACAGAGGAAACTAAAATTCCCTATGTAGGTTATGAAAATTGTTTGGAGAAACAAGTAATTGTCAGTGATATGATAGTATTTATGCAAGCCTCTAAATTAACTATTGTCTATCGCTTCCTGTCAAGGAGCTTCTTGCATCCTTCATATCTAATTATTATTTTTGTATTTAGTAATCGTTTTCTAACAAAATTATTACACATCTACTAGCTTTTATTATTCCTTGGACGATGCTTTAAATTATTCTATATATATTAAACATATCTAATTAATCTGTTTTTGTGCTTCATGTATATTTTACAGTTATTAATTGCACAACATTTAAAAACACGCATTATTCATTTTCTGTGTTTCCGTGATTCACTTACATCCTGTTTCATTGAAATTGCTTTCTGTTGTTTACTTGCATCCCAGTCTTGATGTCTTTTTTTCCTGCGTTCATCTTTTATATCAACAAAACTTTTCCCCTTACGTGGAAAACAAATTTAATATTAAGAGAGTCGCAATTTGAAACCCTACCGCCAATGTATGCTTAATTTTTGTTGATTTAGTTCCAGTGCTTATGTGGTAGTGATGTAACATTTTCTTTTAATTATTCTCTTAAGTACCAAAGTTAAATACGACTATTAATAAACGAAATACAAGCTTAAAATTTTATAGGAGAGCGCCTTCGGTGTAGTAGAGGTTAGGGACGTCAATTACAAATAAATAAGCACAACGTCCTCCAGATTGTATCCTCACATTATTTGTGAACGTTCGTCCGAAATAAACGTCAGAAGCTTTAGACTAATGTAGTAATATTCGTCTGAAAATAATATTGAAACTATATTCCCTGACACTTTGTAATAAAATTAAATATTAATGTATATCTATGCTCAATGGTAAATTATCTTTCTAAACAAGAATAATCACACACACATATCTTTGGAGAAAGACAATAATCTAGCGTTGATATTAACATGAACATCTGTTCCGAAGAATGTATATATACATAATTAACGTGTAAATATGTATTGTCACTTTGAAAGTTAATCACATATGTTAATTCTTTGTGAATTATGTTCAGATGAATATGATAGTATTAGTCGAAAGCTTCTCCAGTTTCTGTCAGACGTACGCTTACAAATAAAGTGAGAATACAATCTGGATGGCGTTTCCAAATATTTGAAAAGTTTATTTTGTTTTAAGGCTTATTCCACTCAGAAAATTTGACTAGTAATAATATAATAATCTAATTATAAAGACGGGAAACCTTTTCTCTCCCTGTATATCGATTTTATGTTTACGATGGACTGATCGCTGATGTAAATATTATTCAGCAGAGCGACAGGAGAATAATTAAGACAATATGGAGGACCTCACTTAACTAAATGTACCTTATTGTTCAACGAAGAATATTGGCAGCATTATTGTATATATTTAGCAGTTATAAAATTAAATTTTTTTGGGAGGGAAATACGTTTGGTTTAACAGCAGTAGCTTTCCTATTCGATATTGTGATAAATCGATCAATCTCGATAGTCGCAGGGCAACGCTCGTTTATTTGTGTCTTGTCGATCGTGCGAAAGTCTGGAGTGAGGCAGAAGACATGCGCACAGACAGTTGTCACCGAGTCTTGTGAAGTGGGAGGTGGTTTATCTTACTTGCAAGTTTATTTTATTTCCATTATGATTTAATAAATAACTTTTTAGACAGTTGAAACATTTTTAATGTTTGACAACGTGACTGGCTTTCCTGTAAGAGGCTTGAAGGTAAGTGTTTACGAAATATATCTTAATCGGCTATTGCTTGTAAACAGTTGTACGACAAACAGTATTTTCATTCTCCATCCTCTAAATTGAATCTGTTTTTATTGAAGGCTGGCTTTCTAGAAACCGGTGAACGTTGATTCCGGATTTAGTTATATAATTCTTGGCGGGATTTATTTATTTTCTATCCACAGAATTTAAGGTCTCCCATTTTTCATCCTCCGTTTCCAACTTTCTATTGAGGGATAATATTTCATTATTATTAATCTTTCTGCTGTTAAATTATGCTATACGACGTATTTAAATTAATAAAATCGGCGAAAGAAGATAGTAGTGGGTTGTGTTTGCCACTGATGATACTGTAAATATTTACTGTTATTTTCCCAACCTTTCTAACTTAGCATTTTATTCTATCCAGTTCTGATTCGTTAAAAAATTGAATTTGTTGTAATATTTCTGTACTCTTCATTCAGTTTTGTTTTAAGATTGACCATTGAATAATAATTTTTTAAAGCCACAGAATCGGTAACATATTTTTCAGGGAAGTAAAACTTTTGTCCCTGTCCACAGTATCGTTCATGTGAAGTAATCCATGCTTTTAAGTACCCTTCCTGTGGAACTGAATTTGAACTCTAACTCTGACGAATGTTGTTTCTACTTGTTAGTTACGGACTATGGTCCAATTTATACATTAATAAAATAATCACAAAAATTACATATCTTAAAACAAAATTTCATCTATGATCAATTTTTTTTATGAAGCAATTCATAAATCAAAATCTTCATCTGTAAGCAACCTTTAGAATTCAGGAGATTTCAAATCAGATAATCTATATAATACTATTTTTTAAGGTTTCTTGAGTAATTAATTAATATTCATTTTATGGTGTATTCTCATGACTTCATAATCATAAAATTTTGTGATGTCACATTTGCAGTATTTTGATTCCAGCACACCTGTGCTATTCATATTAGTAGGCTCAAATATGCAGGATTTTTATCAAGGGTTGAGGTTTTTCATGGTGAGTAACGTGAATGAATTTCTGTCTGGTTCTACACATTATCAGTGATGTTTTGATGACTGGCAATATCATCATCTTCTTCAGTCTGAAGAATAATGTACAACATGGCTGGAAACACTTAGTGTTATTGTGTACATGTAAATATAACTTTCATGTCAACCCATACCATTTACCAAATTTATTGAGCATGAATTAAAGCTGTATTTTTTATGTTCTATTAATTTTGCTGTTAAAAAATGAATCTTGATTAATTTAAGAACTTGTCAGTTCAATTGCGAACTTTTTATGGACAATAGGACATAAAGCACTTGCATAAAAGTACAATATATTTATTATTTAGATTTGATGTATGCTTAATAGTGAATCCAAAAATTTGGTTTCTCAGTTTAAATAATATGCTATTTTTATTATGCAAGTGTTCTAAGAAAATGAAATTGAATGCTTTGAGTTGGTATTGTCACCATCGCATAAAAATAGGGAAGTCATTTTATATCTATTTTCACCAGAAAAATTAATACAAAACTAAATTCTTAGGGTGCCATTTTTCCCCTATAATTGAGCTGCATTATTTCTTGTCATTACAGTAAAATTTCTTCTAGGGTAATGTTATTTAGCATAATGAATAACACAGCTGTGTTTTGCAATCTTATCACTGGTCAAAGTGTTAGATGAATCAACTGAATTACATAATTGTGCCATGATGTACTCTCGACGAACTTTGTCCAGTTCTCCATGGACCTGACTTTGAAATGATAAACCTATTCAGACATTGAAAGGTATTTATGCTGTTTTAAAATCTGTCTGTATATTTTTTCTATCCTATTTGATTATACTTATTGTTTATTGTTAAAATTATTTCTATTACTCTTAGATAGTGTTTACTTTTCAAACTTCCCTGATGAAACACTCAGCCAAATAGAACTCATGATATTTATGAAATTCTCCAGAATCAGCTTGAAGAAGTATAAAATTTTTAATGAGATAAATTAACAACCAGTTATAGGTAAGATTTTATAAATTTGAATTGGTGTTTCATCAGCATAGTTTGTGTTCAGATATAATATTGAAAAGGTGTCACTAGGTAGGAGTTTACAAAGTAGGACTGTCAAAGGGTAACAGAAAGAAACATAAGAAGTATCAAACAAAAGAAAAAACATATAGACAGATTTTGAAACACTAAAAGTAAATTTTCATTCATAAACGTGAGATAGAATTATTATATAACTCTGTCTACATTTTACTGTTGTATGTGGGACTGGAATATAAAGTTGTTATGGACTTGGTAATATTGTCAGGATTAAATAGGTTTTAATAGATAAAACTGCCATGAATTTTATAGAAAGGAACTGCTTTTTTGTTTCAGTCACATTTTTACAAAACAATATTTGTAATTTTTTACTACTATTTGTATTATTATTTAAAGTTACAGTCTCAATTGGAAGCTGACCCAAAGGACTAGAATACTGGGGTTAGCTCAACATTTTTCTAAAAATGTCAGGGGTGGATTTTTGGCAATTGTGAGGGAAATAAAAAATAACATAGATCCCAGAAACCTAATTAATAATTTGTATGGCTGCGCACGATGAAAGTTCTCTTGAAAATAAGACTAGTTGTAAATTTAAAAAACTCAGACAGACAGTGGAGGTCAAAATATGAGAAGAGAGAGAAGTGGAAAAGGGAATACTTGTCAAGTACTCTGGATGAAAACAATGAGAGAGAGAGAAAAGGCGCAATACGTGAAGTGGCCTTTTATAACTACTTGTATGGGGAAGGGTTGCTTACAATTTTTCCTTGTAATGATGATGAGTTCTGATGCAGTCCCGCATCCTCTCTATTCAGGTAATCAACTTCAAGAGGTTTGTGTTGAGAGCACTCCACATATAGAACTGGAGAAACTTGTATCATGTACAGCTTGTTTTTATACTTGTTTGCTATTTTTCTAACTGGATTATTTTTAATATTGTTGTTGTGGTATTCAGCCCTAAGACTGGTCTGATGCAACCCTCCATGCTAACCTTTCTTGCGCAAGCCTTTTGATTTCCTTATAACTAGCACAACCCACATTTTCCCTAATCTACTTAGCGTACTCCATCCTCCGCCTCCCTCTTCTGTTCGCAAACCTCTAATGCTACTTTTACAAGACCCTCGTGTCTTAAAACGTGGCCTATTAATCTATCCTTTCTCCTAATCAACGTCCTCCATATTGTTCGCTTTTCCCCTATTCTGTTTAGAACTTCCTCGTTTGAGATTCTATTCATCCATCTGATTTTCAGCATTCGTCTATAGCTCCACATTTCAAATGCTTCTATTCTTTTCCTTTCCCCAACTCCTATCGTCCACGTTTCGCACCCGTATAACGCCACGCTCCATACGAACATTTTTAGAAACGATTTCCTAATATTCACACTCAAATTACCAGTAAGTAAATTCCTCTTTTTCGCGAAAGCCTTCCTTGCCTGTGCTATCCTACTCTATGTCTACTATTCTTCTACCATCCCTAGTTATTACGCTTCTCAAGTAGCAGAATTCCTTAAATTCCGTCAAATTATCCCTGCCTAATCTAACAGCCTTTGGTATTCCACTGTTTCCCAAACTACGCTCCATTACCTTGGTTTTCCCTCAATTAATCCTCATATTGAACTCTTTCTCCAGGACTGCGTTCATGTCATTTATTATGGATTCCAGGTCTTCTTCTGACTCCCCTAATACTACAATATCATCGGTGAACCGTAGGGCTTTTATTTCTTCTCCTTGCAGTATGGTTTCTTTTCTATATTCCGTTTTAACTTTCTTCATCGCCTGTTCTATGTACAAGTTAAACGGAATGGGCGACAGACTGCATCCTTGGCTTACTCCTTTCTTTTTTTGCCCTTCAATTCTAATTACAGCTGATTGTAATTTTTAATATTACTAGAGTAAAAATTGGACTGTGTTACTGGAAGAGCTGAAGGCTAATCTGGTTTAATGTTGGTGCAGGGATAGATGTAGCCAGCATGTTGAACATCTTTATTCTCTGCCTTGGCGATGTCGTGACTCTGGGTCAGGAAGTGTGCTTGCTATTCGAGTCCTTTGACTCGCAATAAAACAATATCCTTTCCTCGATTCTTTATAGCCACTTCTCGGGTTTACGATGTGTAATCGGATTAAACGAACGTGATCGCTGGCTTCCTTTACTCTCTGTCACAGTGTTTACTACACCGTCATGTTCCACTTAGGTACTTTGTTTTCATCTCCCTCTGCTTTTTTTGTCATCGTTATTCTTTAGAGACACCAAGTTTCTGTTTTAATTTTTTTCCTTCTTTGTAGAGCAGCTCACGTTACGCTGCTACAGTATCCTGTTCGCCCTGCGCGCTCAGTTTTCATACTTCATCCACAAACTTAAATTTGTACTGCACTTCTTCTTAAAGTACGCGCCAAGTTTTCCACCCAACTTTTTTTCCTTTTTCTTTTCCGCTCAACCTTGGCAACCTTATCTCTTAAACGGTAATCATTCTCCAATATAATTTACACAAGAATGTGGCTCGACGTGACAAAGGGGATTTTTTAAATACGAGAAGTAAAGAACGTAAATATAATTTTAAGCTCAAATTATATAAAATATGTAACCCGATTATAGTCCTACAGATTTGATTTATTAGCATTCGGAGAGCGTCCATTCTCAAACAATTCTGAAAGTGCAACACATTCAGCAAACCAGATAGAAGAAAAGCGCCGACCTACAGATTTACTGGTCATATTGTACAATTTTAGAATAATTTGAAAATTGACGCTGTCTGGAAGCTAGTAAAAGAAATAAAACGTGGAGGACTAAAATTGGGTTAGATATTAATTTGAGTATCGACGCATAATCCTTTGAAATATTCTTATTATTCTCATTCTAAACTTTGTCAGTCAGCAATTATAATTGACGATCAAGAAAAGAAAGCAGAAATCAAGAAAGGAATAAGACAAGGATGAAATCTGTCGCCCATGCTTATATATAGGACAGGCGATGAAGAAAGTTAAAACGGAATATGGAAAGGGAATCATACTGCGAGGAGAAGAAAAAAAACCATACGGTTTGTCGATGATATTGTGATATTAGGGGAGTAAGAAGAAGATGTAGTAACCATAATAAATAGGATGAACGTGGTCCTGGAGAAAGAGGATTGATAGAGGGAAAATCAATGTGATGGAGTGTAGTATAGGAAACAGTAGAATAACACAGGGAGATATTTTGCTAGGCAAGGAACTTCAGTTTCTGTAAAAGAGCAATTTATGAAATGTTTTACTGTAAAAAAACGCCCGAAAATATTAATTTGTATTATGTGCTATTTTTAGGTTGTTCGATTATTTCCCGTACTTAACTGCGCTGTTAGATATTTGCTTTACTTTCCAGTTCCTTTGTAATCGCCCTCAGTTAAAAACGGTAATCAGACACTAGACGTCCGGCATTTTTAAAATTTTTTTGTGTAATCGTGTCTATGAGGTTGTCGTCTTATGAGGTTTAAGTCTTCATTAGTTATCTTTCTTCCCCCACATTAATTTCTATTTTGTGTACATTCTTTTTGTTTTTATCTTAACCTAGTTTGCATTCTCTCTCTCTCCTGTGTCTCTCTCTTTTTTTACAAAAAAAACTTTTCCCATCTTGGCTTTCTCGTAGTATGTGAATAATCCCGTAGGAATTATAACATTGCAAGAGTCGTTTTCAGAGATTACATTTTAGTTCCCACCAACGGCACTATTATTCAGTTTCTAGCAAGACGTGTACAGGCGTGTGAACGAAGTCGATGGACAAGATAGGAAGAGATTGTTTAGTGTGATCTCTGGAGTATTGTATAGTGTCGTTGGAGGCGAAACACGATGTCTTCTTTCTGTAATTGCACGCATGTTAAATGTTATTAAACAATTGTAATTTGTGGGCGAAGGAGTTACGTGGACGCTGGAAGCATATTTGGAACGTTCTGCACGTAGATTATAAGTTATGGTGCACAGTTGGTTGCCAAGAAAATATTACGTAATTGCGGTAGGTATTAAAGAAGTAAAAATTGTAGATTAGATATTCATATTGACCTAAAAAGAAGAGTAGAGATATCGTCGTGTCCCCTAGTGGTAGATTTCGGGACCCCTGGGACAGACTACATCATGCAGAAGTGACGTCATAGTCCTGATAGCGGGGGCCGTTGCAATACCAAATCGCTGCCGCCCAAAATAGGAATAATATATATTTATTTATATAAACTAGATGACACGTATGTTGGAAACTATTGTGGATCGAGATTAGGTGTAAGGTTTTTCAGGCGACCATTTTTTTGTCCTGTCAGAACTAGATGCTTTGTGAAGTTCACTTGTGTGTATTTTTATGAAGAAGGGAAAGTAGATTAGCAGATCTGTAAATGATGGATATTTTAATATTCTTTAACGATTCGGGAAAACGTGATGTAGAAATAAGGACAAATGAGAATTAGCAACAGGTTATCGGGGTTTTGTTCACGCTAACGTATATTCACGACAGTCATTGCGAAAATTTGTTGAGTGAGACGTGGAGTTATTTTCCACGCGCCCCCGTTAGTTAGTTTTCTATCTAGCGTTTCGAGGTCAATTCCCGGAATGAAAAGATTGGAGATAAGAGACTCAGAGTGGATACAGAACGGAAACGGAAGGAAGTGAGAGAGTAGGAAAGGGGGGGGGGAGAAGAGAAGGAGAAGAAGTAGCAGAGCTTCCAGCACCGTGAGTGAACGTAAACGTACGGTGTGAGCGTGTGTGTGTGTGCCCTATAATTAGTGGCTCACTGGCCTATTTACGTTACTTCGCCTGAGGTTACGTTCCTAAAAGGAGTCGGCTTGTAATTGGTTTTATCTCTTCAGTTTCTCCAATCGCTTCTGCCAATCCCCGGTTACTGCTACATCAATCAAAGCCATTTAAACAAAAAATATACATAGTTTGACAATATTATTTCCACCTTCCCGGTCCGTAAATTAATTTATGTGATTTATTTTTCACTCTAAAAATATGTTCACTAGTGGGGCGGATTTTATATGAGTTACTGTATTTTACGGACCTTAATATTTTAGGATTTTCTTTAAATAATAGCATTTCTACCATTTTTATTATTAGACTAACTAACCCCCGCGACTTGGTTCGCTCCGAATAGTTCTTTTTATGCTGCCTTTAAAACGAAACAACAGGTACAGAATTTTGATAAAGTTGAATTCATGGAATATATAAAAAGTACGGTATCATCTATTTATTATGGTTTTCAGTCGGTTTAGAACATGTCCCACTTTCACACGTTTCGGAGCCAATAAAAAATTTGCAATTCGCGCGGAAATTCAATGTTTTTATATAAATATCTTTTGAACTCCTCGAGATATCGAAATGAAAGATACCCGAAAATTTAAGTTAAAATTCCTGTTTCAATCCCTGGAATTTTCATTGAAATCCCGTTGAGCCGTTTCGGAGCATACACAGATCAAGACTACAGGCAACCCACATATACTTTGAAGATTTTAACGCACGTATAGAAAAGAAACCACGTATAATTAACATCTATTAATATAATTATCGAAATGAAATATGCACGAATATTTACGTTAAATTTCCTTGTTTTTTAACACACAAATTTTCATTGAAATCCATTGAGCCATTTCGGAGCCTGTTCGAGGCAAACATACGGACAGACAGTCAGACACTTCAATTTTATTTATTGGTATAGATTGTAAAGCCAGGCTAAAAAAGAATTCTCAGTTCTGACTCTGACTCTTTAAAATCCCTGAAAATCGTCATCTGAACTTTCTTCTTCCTCTTCTTTCGTCGTCATCTTTCCCCTCTTCACTGTCATCGAGAGTGTTACTTGAAAGATTTACCAAGTAATCTCTTCTCTCAACCCCAGACCGCGACTGTTTTACCCACGGACGGACGCACTTGTTTGATTGTAGGTCGTTTTTATGACCGGTAGGAATTTTAAATCAAACACTGGGCATATTTATATTAATTTCGGGTATAAGACGCACCAGAATTTTGGAGAACATTTTTCGAAGAGAAAAAGTGTATGCAATAAACCAAGCCTATCATAAGCTTAAAGAGACTGTGGGGTGGATCGGACACCATTGGAAACATTATACAACGAAATTGGAGGAAAACCCAAGGAACAGATGGATAGGTGCAGTGGACAAGGACCTAGAAAGGATTGTGGGTCTGAGGAATTGGAGGGAGAATAGCAGTGGATAGAGCGTCACGAAAGAATCTACTACTAGAGGCGCGAGCCATAGAAGAAGACTAATAATGTACATCCATGAGGTGATACGCACTTAAAGCCGCACTCAAGTTCGCCAACTTTGCGTGTATAGTAAAATAACAGCGAAGTATTAAAGAGCGAAGGTTTTCCCGCTGTGTCTGCTGCTTCAGTAGTTGTCGGGATTCCAACCGGGATGTGGCCAATGCCTACTTTCACCTGGTTGGAAACCCAAGAACTATTCAAGTAACAGCGGTACGTTGTATCGTGTACTTTCCTGTAATAAACGTTCAATAACGTCGATAACTTCTTGTTTTATATTTATAAGACACAAATCATTATGTTAAATAAATTAAAATTTTTATAGATAGGAGAATGCTGAAAATCAGATGGGTGGATAGGGTGACTAACGAGGAAGTTCCAAGCAGAATGGAGGGGAAGAGAGAACAATTTGGAGGACGTGGACTAAGAGAAGGGATGGATTAATAGGCCACGTTTTGAGGCATTGTAAAATTAGCATTAAAGGGAAGTGAACACGACAGGGAGGTCAAGGTTGGAATACGGTAAACAAATTAGGGAGGATGTGGTATGGTGTATAGCTATGTAGATATGAAAAGACTTGCGCAACAGTTTAGCCTAGAGGATTGCATGAGGTCAGTCATTTAGGACTGATTACCACAACAAAAACGTGAATAGTGCTAATCATTGCAGATAGTCTCACTGCAATGACGTTATGAACTCCGTGAATGGGACAGTTTTGCATGAATTTGTACTCAGAAGCGGGTTAAAGATCGGAAACCTTGGTATGAGGAGGATAAATTAAGATGAAGCTGGAAAGAATACAAAGTTGATGTTTTTAATAAGTTGCCCCCGCAGAATAGAATTTTTGTTTTATTTGGTGGGAAAGAGAGGAGAGGGTTGGCCAGGCTGCATGAGGGTGACGCAGAAACTGGAAATAGCGTAGAATTAGGTTTGAAAAGGGGGAAGGGAACAGAAGGTAGGTAGCTACCCGGCCTATAGTTAAAGCATCCTACCCGGCAATTCACCTGTTAAAGACGTGCAGGGAAACCGTAGAAAATGATGCATCAGGTCGGTTGGGTGTGGCTATTGGGTCACATTGTCTCACGACGTCCTTCCCAATGACGGGAGAGGGGTTTTCTGTGGGGTCGCAGCATTTCTCTGTCTGTGCCTCGGAACAGTTTACTAGGCAACTGGTCCAATAGGATCAGCGTAGAACCCTTACAGTAGCTACGACCTCGGAACATTTACCTTTCATCTGTTGAGAACCTTGTGAATCAGAGAGAGAGAAGGTAAGGTTCATTCTCAGCTTGGGGAGAAACACCTCCGAGAGTCAAGCTCCCACAGGTATCCAAGTTGGAATAGAATTTTTTTTGTCTTAACAGGCTGCATGAGGTTGATCTTGAAACTGGGCAACTCTAATAAGATAGGAAGGGACTTGAATAGGAGGGATGTGAAAAGTAGAGCAAGGTAGCCAGGGGCCACCAGGCTTATAATTTAAGGATCCCACTCGGTTCCACCTAACGATATTCCGGGAATACCCTAGAAATCCTGCATCAGGTAGGTCGGGCTACTCTACTGGCTACAATTCTCGTGGCCTATCGGATGACGGAAATGTTGTCCCCCACATTCCAGCGGGGTGTTTCGTGCACGGTCTGAAGGAAACACGTGATTATGAAAGTGGGTTTGCTTCGAACCTTGCAAACAATTTTTTTTTATTTTTGATTTCAGAAGGCGAGTTTTCCCCTAGCTCGACGAACTAACGACCGATAAGATAGTCGCGTTCTGTTATCTTTGCGGCGGCAGGTGACTCCCGATACTTTCCCACCGTTTTACGCCATTGGCTCATATAAAAGTTTCGCGTGAAGCTATATTCTTGTACAAGACACACTATTTTTGAGCGACAATTATTGGTATTATACTACTATAGGAAATCAAATAGATTTCCTATTTAGTAACCAGATTAAAGGACGCAATCCCTGTTGGAGTCAGTAAAATGAGGGGGAGGGGGTTGGGGGAGGCTCTACAGTGTAAACGACGTGATACGGGAAAATGTCCTTAGAAACCTGGATCGCTCTTGCTACTCGTCTTACTAGATAGATTTATCTCGTCACAATGGGTTGAGCCTGGTGATGGCAACATACATTTAATATTCGATAAAGAAATAAAGTTAAAAAAAATTAATACTACTATTAATACTGGATATACAAATACTTTAACACTAATTTATGCTAAAATATATTAAGTCATACCATGTCCCTAATTCGGTCCCTAAATGTTTTTTTTTTACTCTCTTCTGAAAAGTCGCCAGTAGACTTGCAGGTAAACCATTCCAGTCTTGTACGGTCCTATTTACGAAGGAGTATTTACCCACGTCAGTTCGTTGTCTTCTTCGATTGTGGGGGAACCAGCATTACCGACTCCATGCCTTGGCCTGGTTTCTAAGACACGCCAACGTTATATTTTACGGTTATTCTTTATATTAACGTTTAGGGAATCACAATGAAAAACACCTCGTCCTGAGAGAAACCTCAGCACAGTCTTCCGTTTAACAAAATCCTGTATTAAATTTAAAAGACGGCCAAATAACTCAGCGTATAAATTTATCTCTATTTATATTTACTGTGAAGTTTTATTTTTTGTTCAATAAATAATTTAAGTTTCGTTCAAAATAACAAAGACAAAAATTAGTTTTGTGGAAAGACATAATGTTATCTACATAATTAATTGTTTAGATTGTAATGCATTGTATATCGGACAAACTAAAAGAGCTTTAAAAACTCGTATTAAGGAAAATAAAAACAACATCAAATTAGACATTCAAAAGTACACAGTTGAGTCCAAACACATACATATTAATAATCATGTGGAAATGTGGAAATTTTAGACGAAGGAAATAATTACTTGTCGAGAATTCCGACTGAAACGTTTTATATCAGGTTGTGCAACCCTCATTCAATCAATGTTAAAAATGACGCGAATAATTTAAACAAAATTTACGATACACTCTTTTGTTGTAATAGTTTAATATTCTTATTTGTTGTTAAAATTTAACTCATTGTTACTACATAATTTCGGCCAGGGGCTGGAGATGGTCCATTGCGCGACCCCAAATTCTTCACATGTACATTCAGTATTTTTTTCGGCTGAGGGAGTCAAGGAGTAAATATGATGTATTGCTAAATTTGTAAGTTTTGAACCATGGTTTCTTTATATATAAATTTAAAAATTGTAACATAGAACGCATATTTAATTTCTTGTAATATTATGTTTGTAGTACGCCCGAGGAAGTATCAAAAAGGAGACGAAACGTCGTTTTTGAATAAATAGTGATAAATTTATGTGCTGACTTATTGGCAGTCTTTTTTATTTATTGTAAATTTTAATCTTAAAAAACTGTTGTCAAAACTCTGTTTAATACGAAAACTTTTTAGTAGTTTTTTAAGCTGCTATATTGTTGTGCTCTGCAAGTTTTGTTAATGGTGAGTCACATAATCTATGTTTTTAAGTTGTCAAATAATTCGTGCCTTAATTAGCATAATACTCCACGAGGAAAAGTAAACTTCTTTGGGTCGCTTATGCAATTTATACTTAGTTAAAGCGTTATTTAAATAATAGTCAATGATAATAGCGTTACTGTGTATTCAGGGAAACGGTAGAAGTAAAATTTAAGATTTCTTTGAAAATCTATAATTCTCAGTAGAGCATTACAAGGGAGTCTGGGTCAACGGGAGCGAGGACCAATCAGTAACATTGAGGACACACACGCCGAATACTGGCTTTATTACTAATACATTAATAATTGAGTGTATTAATAACTTAAGTAATTGATTGTTTTATATATTTAAAAATAGACACAACCATAAGCCCTACATTATTGGACATATGTGATATATTTTGTATAGGTACGTACTCTTTTCCTTAAATTACACGTGAACATTGTAATCGGTGGACCTGAACCAACCTTGTGACATCACGGCGTCTGAGATTGTGCCCGCAGCTTCTAAATACCAGAGCCCGCAATCCTGATCCTGCCAGTATCCTGAGCCGAGTGACCTTCAACATAAACCCGTGACGTCGGTATTTATTTAATTTTTTGGGCAGGAAGCAATAAATATGACAAAACGTGAACATGAAGCACGTCTAAGAAAGAAACTTGGTGAAGCCTACGAGACTGTGGAGGAGGAAGTTCATGCTTTTAAGTAAAACGGGAGTATTAATTTAATATTTATAAAACGAGGTGATAAGAAACGGGACTGCTTGAACATTTGTATGTAGTTATATTTTATATAAATTCACATGTACTGAGAAAGTGTGTCGATTAATAAATACCTTGTATACTTTTTTGTAAATGTATTTATTTATGCACGTCGCAGTTCAATTGTATTAAGATGAAAACATGCTCTGATAGCTGTGGAGGACGCTAGAAGTACATATTATGTTTCAATGTCCATTCTTCACAAATTTCCTAGAAATTAGGTTGTTATTGAATGTGACTAAGTGAATGGTAGGTGAACCTAGCTTGGGTTTACAGGAATATTATGGGAGGGGGGGAGAGCAGGGATTGTGAATTGGTCCTTGGATTATCTCAATGGTAGAGGTCCCGCTCTGAAAACGGGAGGTCCGGGGTTCGAGTTCCTGGCCCGGTCGACATTTGTCCATTCTTGTCTTCCTTCCAAATTAACTCTAAAGCTAATCAGTGAGCTTCAATTTAAACATTTCTACTTCCTTTGATATGCTTTAATATTAATATCTTTAACCGTACAGAACAGTTGACTATGACAGTTCGCCGAAAGCTCGCGAATTGAATAAGTGACGATTATTTTCCATCGTCCCACGTGACAAACAACGTGTTTTATCGTCCTCACTCCTGCTCCCTTGGCTCCGTAACCCACTGAGGACCTTGGCCTACCGGGTCGACTTCGAACTGTCGTCTTACATAACACATTGCCCGAAATGTGGAGTGACACGTGCTCAGCGTATCGATACTCCAGCAGTCTTAATCCCATGACCGTGACGCCACAAACATCAAGACCCACGCCATGATACAGCATTAGGAAAAATGTGGGTTGTGCTAGTTATAAGGAAATCAAAAGGCTTGCGCAAGATAGGTTAACATGGAGGGTTGCAACAGACCAGTCTTAGGAGTGGATACGACAACACACATGGCTCGAATTTATATGATACATAGCTACGGTTGCATTCAAGAAGAAAACAATAATTATTATTTTTCTGTAATCAACCGTGACTTGCGAAAGCAAAACGAGCCAAAGATAATAACTATGAATAATAGACAACCAGAGACTCTCTCTCTCATCAAAGACATTACACGGGCCACATTCATTTTTCTTTAATAAAAAAGACTAAATATAAATTATTTGAAAATTAACTTAACACAATAACAGTTCAGAGGATGCAGGCAGTTGTCAGAGTATTTGATTTTAAAAGGAAGAGAGGATAATGGAATTATGAAAGCGCTAAACCTTTGATGCATTGGATATCATTAAGTAAAGATCAGTGGAATTACGAATTTTAACTCGTTCGCAAGTTAAAACTGAATTCTTACAGTTTGGAGACTGTTTTGTCTGTCCTCCACTTAATTATTGGTACGAGTTCCTCGACATATGTCCTCTCGTGACGACTACAACAGAGCTTGGAGTGAGCCAGCCATTGATTTTCTTCTTCTCCCCAACTCCCCCCCCCCCTTCACCATCCCTAAAAGCCTTACGATATTCGTGACTCCTTCATTTTTGAAAAGCTGCCATCATGCTTGAAGCAGCAGCAGTAACCCACGCGCGCGCACCTTCTGCTGCTCCCTGAGACGCACGCAAAGGTTCTGACGTCATTAAATTAATTAATTAAACAGCCGCAATTTCCATTTTCCTATCCAGAGGCCTGAGAGAGGGAAAGGACACTGCTTTTAACGTAAATAAGCTTTGACGGTAAAATTGATTTAATCGTTTAGACATTTCTTGAAACCAAAGATATTGAAATGTATACAGGTCTGTTGGTAGAAGAAAAAGAACAATTGGGTTTGTAAGTTTTAGACTCTGACCAAACAGTGAGTGATGATTGTTTTTTAAATTTATCTATGGCTAAAATAATACATCTATGATTATAATTCATTCCAATGTCTGATAGAATAACCGTAGTTATTCCTCCTTTATCAGATTTATTAAAGGTACTTCGTGGTTATTAGTGATATATTTTTAGTAGTAAGATTAAATGTCGTTTAAAATATGTTTATTAAATTAAAGGACCAATACACAGACAAACCATGTTTATATTCAATTCCTTATAACCTTTGGAACTTAATCGGGTTAATTTATTCAGGATTTTAAGTATCTAGTTTAAAAGTTAATTCATCAGAAGAATAATAAGGTGGAACAGAGAGCGCGGGAAATGTAACCGGATCGTGAGGGAAGTTTCACAAGATATCCACAAGGGGAATCTCTCTGGAGGGACGTTCTGACAAGAAGACGGAACAGTCGAGTATAAAAACAAACTTTGTGAAATATTGTCTGGTTTACGAAGATAATAACATTACGAGAAAAACTCGTACGTTTAAATTAATCAGGGGAGTTGTTGGTTCTAGTGATTTAGAATGATGCTAGTCAACTTATCAATAGAAGAAAAACTAACATCGGGTGTGCCGCAAGGATCAGTAATCGGGCCTTTACTATTCATCGTATACATTAATCAAATTCCAACGAAAATCAGTTCCATGATTAGTCCTTTTGCTTATCCTAATACTGGCAAATTTCGGAAACGCTGTATATATCTTATTGTTGTGGTATTCAGTCCTCAGACCGGACAGGTGCAACCCTCCACTATAACCTATCTTGCGCAAGTCTTTTCATTTACGCATAACTACCACATCCTCCCTAGTCTACATAGCGTATTCTATCCTTGGCCTCCCTCTTCTGTTCACTTCGCTCTAATGCTAATTTTACAAGACCTCCGTTGCGTATTAATCTATCCCTTCTCTTGGTTAACATCGTCCATATTCTTTGCCCTTTCCCTATACTGTTTAGAGCTTTCTCGTTAGTTACCCTGTCCACCTATCTCATTCTCCTATAGCACCACATTTCAAAGGCTTCTATTCTTTTCCTTTCTGCAAATCCTACAGCCCATGTTTCACACCCATATAACGCCTCACTCCATTGGAATTTTCCTAATATTCATACTTATATTAGCTGTAAGTAAATTCCTCTTCCTGGCCTGTGCTATCCTACTCTAGTTGTTATGTTATCAAGAGTAGCAGAATTCCTTAACTTCCTTCTAAATATCCGTTCCCAGTCTAACGCCGTTTGTTATTCCACTCTCTCCCATTCTACACACTATTACGTTATAATAATCGTCACATTGAACTCGTTGTCCGAGACCATAAGCTGTTGAATATGAAATGCAGGTAGGAAGTGAAGAAACTCGAGAAGGGAATTAAAACAAAGAGATGGGACTTGGGTAATGTGAAACAACAAGAGGTGTTTCAGAGTTTCAAAGAAGGGTAGATCAATAGAGAAAGGAACAAATATAGAAGCGAAATGGGCACTCTTCAAGAGAGAACCGACTAGAGCAACCGATAAAAAAATAGGAAGTATAGCTCAGACCAATAGGAAAGGATGGATAACACAAGAAATCATAAAAATGATTGATAAAAGGCGTAAATGTCATGAGATAAGTATTGTAGTGGTTCCCGTCGTTTCCGATCTAGCTCGACATTGGACTTTAAGAAATTTTAGGGCGCCAGGTATTTTGGTTCATGAAAACACCAAAAGATTTAAATCAGAGTTTTAATTAAGATTCAGAGCACAAAATTGATAATTCTAACAGGGCGTTGCCACTCATTTATTCGTAACTCCACGAAATACGACTTTCCTCTCCAATAACCCACTGACGACTGCCCTGTACGCTTCCGCTTACGTCAACTCAACGACAATACGTCTCCCCGACAACAATGTGTCTCGGGCAGTATTGCGCCACTCGTCCAACAAGTAGTCACTTGCAAGCTACATTCCCAGCTTGCGTTGCATTTTTCTGGGGCTGTAACCTAACATGTTACAGTATATATATAGCCGGTGGTCACGTAGGCTATAAGTAATATGTTGTATTAAATACAGAAAAGTATTTTACAATGGTTTATTTAAGCTTCGGATATGTACATTGTTTATCTAGCCGTTACTATGGAAAGACCAGCGCCATTGTTCGTCTCTGCACTCTATAATCTCTCTGACGCTAAATTCCAAGGAATGTCGCAACATATATAAATATAAAATTTAGATATTTAGCGAAAAGAGTAAATAATCAACTTCAAATAATAAGGGTCATTGAGGGAATAGAATACGACATTACATAAAATTACATAACTAAAAATAGGGACACTGAAATTTTGCCTGTTCGGCGTGGTTAAAAATATAATAAATATTTTTTTTACGATAGTAAGGTTATATTGTAATAGTATTTACGGAATGCGTACAAACTGTACGTGGGCGCTGGCTGAAATAATAATTTAAGTTAAAATAAGGCCAAAACAGACAAAAATAATGAAAAATATAATATAAACAAAAAACAACTACATGTTTCGGTCCTGATATGGACGCTCTTCAGGTTGAACTGAATTATAAAGCAAAAAATTGTAACATTCTAAAGATATAGCAATAGAGACAGAGAATTCGTTAAATAAAGTAACAAAAGACAAATATTTTTTTGAAAATATAATAATTATACATTCTTAAATTAAGTTTCATAAATTAAGATATATATACCACTGAGCAAATCAGTGTCAGTTTTTACATTAAGAATAATTTGCTAATGTATAATTGTTATCTTTTTTAAAAAATATTTTTGTCTGGTTTCTTTACTTACTGTATTCTTTGTCTCTATTGCTATATCTTTAAAATGTTACAATTTATTGCTTTGTAATTCAGTTCAATCTGAAGAGGGTCCATATCAGGACCGAAACATGTAGTTGTTTTTCAATTATATTTTATGTTTCACTAATTTTTGTCTGTTTTGGCCTTACTTTAATTTATATTAAACGTACAGACATTAATAATTATTTTATTTTTTGTAAAAATTATTGTTCAAGCACTTAAATCAATCTCTCTCTCTCTCTCTCTCTCTCTCTCTCTATATATATATATATATATATATATATATATATATATATATATATATATACACGACACATTGGAATAAATCCTTACACACTGACACTAGGGATATTTTGTTGATCCCATATTTAGTGGGAAAGCAACTGAAGTTGGTAACACGGTTTGCAAATCCGCCAGACTTTTCTGTTTACAAGCTTCTTGTTTAGAATGAAACGTTTCATTTACATATTTTGAAGCCCCTGGTGAAGTGATTTCCTACTCGTCCACGCCGCGCTCAAGGTAGGCGGAGCGATATGGAGCATTAATTGCTCGTTAGCACCAATTAGTGCAGTGATGAGCCGTTAATGAACGTGTATAAGGTCTCTTGTGTTGGCGACATTGTCGCGGGTGGGGGAGGGAAACCCCCCTCGGATCAGCAGGGGTAGCGTGTGTCCCGAGCCGCAGGAAGGTGAGTGGAATTAAAAGTGCTACAATAAAGAAAGACTGGAAGATGTAAACTGAGGAACTTTCCTCCATACCTAGGGCTACTTCAAGGACTTCTAATGTTGTTTGTTACATTGTGAAACTTTTTAATGGGGGTTGGATTCTACTTTAAATTAAATGATAGTTTACAATTTTAAAGTTAATATTTGAAAAAGAAATAGCATCAAATGAATTAAATAAAACTTATCTCCCTGCTCTTTTTAGAAAGTAATTACAAAATTAAAAAATGAATTGACTATAAATTGATATAGAAGGCAGGCAGCTGTAATTAGAATAGTAAATCATGAAAAGAAAGCCGTAATCAAGCAAGGAGTAAGACAATGATGCTGTCTGTCGGCCATGCTGTTGAACTGGCGAAAGTTAAAACGGAATATGGAAAAGGAATCGTACTGAAAGGAGAAGAAATAAAGACCTTACGATAAATAAAAAGACGGCCGAAACGTCAGAATTAAATATATCACTATTTATTCACAAAAGGGACGTTTCATCTCCATTCACAGACTTCCTCGGGCTTAAAATTTAGCAATGCATCATATTTACTCCATGACTCCATCAGCCGAAAAAATTATTGAATTCACATGTGAAGAATTTGGCGTCGCACATGGACCATCTCCAGCGACGGCTACGGCCGAAAATTTTAAAGTGAGAAATCTATGTAGTAAAAACCTTACGCTTTGCCAACGATATTGTGGTATTTCTTCGAAACCATAATAAATGGCATGAACGTGAAAGAGTTCAATATGAGGATTAATAGTGGCAAAACCAAGGTGATGGAGTGTAGTATGGGAAGCAATGGAATAACAAAGGGTGTTCGATTGGGAAGGGATATTTTGATGGAAGTTAAGGAATTCTGCTACTTGGAAACCGTAATAACTAGGGATGGTAGAAGTATAGTAGACATAAAGAGAAGGATAGCAAAGGCATGAAAAGCTTTCGCGAAAAAGAGGAATTTACTTACGTGTAATATAAGTGTGAATATTAGGAAAGGTTGCCAAAGAATGTTCGTATGGAACGTGGTGTTATATGGGTGCGAAATGTGGACGATAGGAGTTGCGGAAAGGAAAAGAATAGAAGCCTTTGAAATGTGGTGCTGTAGATGAATGCTGAAAATCAGATGGGTCGATAGGATCATTAAAAAGGAAGTTCCAAACACAAAAGGAGAAGAGCGAACAACATGAAGATCGTTGAGCAAGAGAAGTGATAGATTAAGACATGAGGGTCTTGTAAAATTAGCATTAGAGGGAAGCGTGTGGGGTAAGAACAGAAGAGGGAGGCAGAGGATGGAATACGCTGAGCAGATATTGATGGATGTGAATATGTTGTATTTATGAGGAAATGAAAAGGCTTGCACAAGATGGGTTAGCGTGGAGGGTTGCATCAGACTAGTCTTAGGACTGAATACCACAACAACCTAGAAAGCAAAATTGATCTGTCTCCCTTGGCCTTTGTTAATTATTTGGGCAATGGCTTCTGTGGTGAGCCCCGCAGTCACTCAGGGGGGAAATGCCTTACATTTAATAACGAGGAACTTAAAAATGGAATGGGAACAATTACCGTCCGTGAATAAATGCAAATGAAGAATTACTGACTTACAAACACGGAGAATGCTGAAAATCACAGTGGGTGGATAGAGTAAGTAACCGGGAAGTTCTAAGAAAAATGGGGGAAGGAAGAACAATATGGAAGGCTTTGAATAAGAGACAGGGAGAGATTAATTAAGGTTACGTTTTGAAACATGAGGGTCTTGTAAAATTATCATTAGAGGGAGAAGAAGGATGGAATACGCTGAGCATTGATTAGGGAGGATGTCGTAGATATGTAGAAATGCAAAGGCTTGCGCGAGATAGTTGAGCATGGAGGGTTGCATGAGACCAGTCTTAGGACTCAATACCACCACAACAACATTGAATTTAAATGAGAAGTCTCTTGTTTTATATTTACAGAAAATTTATTGGATCTGATTTGAGGCATTTGAGAAATTAACCTTTTCTTAACATTTACTTCCTGACCTAAAATAATTAAAAGATTGGTTTAGTGTTATCGCTAAACGTTGTCTCGAGCTTCATCATACGTTTACATGTAGACTTTATTCATGGAACCCTTTATAAACAAAAACTTTTCGAATTTCATCTTCTGTGCTTCTGTCACCTCGATTTATCTCAGAAGTAAAGGAGCAGAGACCAATTCCTGCTTCGGTTTGTGCATCAAACCAAATTCGTTTCTTTCCATTGTCCGCGCCTGACTACAATTAACTACGAGTGACATATGTTTAAAAACTTTTAGGAATATCTTTGAGAGGATCATGTTTACTAAGAATGCCGCTCTTTCATAGACGTTTAGCAGAACAACCCTCGTATGCCTCGGGTAAATCACTCAAATCCTTCAGAGTCGTCGTTAACGAGGCTTGGTGTCTGTTCCTGCTATAAGGGATGCTGCACTTGATTATAAATAGCCTGGTGGCGCCATCCCCCATGTCGGATTTGAAACGGAATTTTCCAATCAACTGTCGAGTCGAGTGTTCCGCTGTTGCTTCACGACTTCCACTCCACAGTTGGTAACACGAAGGACTCCTCCGGTCCTTTCGAAACCCACTTTAAATGGTAATGTCCCATTTCAGGATCTCTGTGTTCCACCATTTTTATAACAACTGGTATTTTCCAATGGTAACACCTTAATTGCCGGTTGATTTTCTCCAATCTTTTTAAATGACGTACACTTTCACTGTTTATTTATTTAGCACAATTCCGTAACGTCCTTCAAAATATCCCCTTTTTAACCTAACAACCTTTGTAATTCCACTGTTTCCCACACTACACTCCACCACCTTTGTTTTCCCTTTGTTAATCCTCATGTTGTTCTCTTTCTGCCATTTATTATAGTTTCCAACTCTTCTTCTAACTCCAGTAATACTTCAATGTCATCAGAAAACCTTAAGGTTTTAATTTCTTCTCCTTGCAGTATGATTCGTTTTCTTTATTCTGTTTTAACTTTCTTCATAGCCCTATCATTATATACGCAAAGCAGACATAAAAACAGACATTGTTAGTAAACAGACAGACCGAATCCTTCTCTAACTCCTTTCTTTTCCTGGTCTTCAATTCTATTTACAGCTGCCTGCCTTTTGTATAAATTCAACGTATGATCGTTTATTAAATTGTCTTTCCGTTTTTCTTTGTTTTGTACTATCTTTGTTCATTATACTTAAGTCTGGTCTAAATATTAACAAGGATCACAAGGGCTATTCGCGACGTCTACTAATTAATTTATTTTTCTTCTAAATTTGATTGATAGTGTGTGTTATACGGATCGTAATTTCTTATTTTGTTTAAATTTTAATCGGGCTTTATTTTTCTTAAATTTATTAATTACTTATTTTGAATATTACTTATAACTCATTAAATTTACAAAAAAAATTACGATAAACAGACTGAAGACATCTTCAACTGGCTTCTGCTTATACAAGCAAATACTATAAGAAAAAACGAGGAAGTCCAGAGGAACACTGGCTGGAACAAATGGAAATTAATATGGACGAAATTGTAAAGATGGGGAGGATGCGAGATGCATAAAACTTGACTTCAAGTGACTTAGAAAACAAATTTGTTCTCTATTAAGACGAAAGGAAGATGTGAAAGACAAAATATGATGTGAGGCGCAGTAGTAAAACCAGAGAATAAAGAAAGAAATAGTGACTTTTCTCGGGAAAGAGGCCAATGGTGTTGTTGTAAAAAGCTTGTGAATTTAAACACGAGGTAAATTTCTGAAGTTAATTTCTTTTTGTTTTTCGGACAAAGTTCCTGTACAATCCATTTATATTCTCAGCTTGTATGGGACATTGCCGCGCATGGGCGTCACCAGACTCGCTGGTTTACTGTTCAACGCCCTGGCGCTTCTCTGTTTACGTTCGCCTCACACAGCCGTCCCTCAGTTGACGCAAGCACCTCGTCTCCTGAGCTGTAATGGCGTATTCGAGTTTGTGATGTGAAGCGTGTGGCTCGTCCTTGGTGCCGCTGTGGTGAGCCGCAAAGTGCGGCGGTGCGGTGCGGTGACCGAGCCTCACATTAGTATTCATGTCCTCGGCCCTCTAATAAATTTTCTTTGATACTTAGACAATAGCCGGCTCAATTCGGAGCGGAGATTGCATTCAATCGTTCCCTCGAGCACAGTGAGCCACCAGCTAGCTTCCTCTCTCTCTTTCTCTCTGGACAGTTACCAGAGGTTCTCGCTTACTCCGTCACATCCCGACACTCATTTGTTTTCATAACTGAGGTCTATCATATGTGGAACATAATTGGGGATTTGAGCAAATTTAAACCCTAAGTGCTCGCAAGTTTCACTGATTAATTATCAAGAATCGTTTCCGCAACTACCATATTTGAGCAACAAGTATCCTTCCCCTTCTAATGGTGTGCTTACGGGGCACGGTAAATTGTGAAAGGAAGTGGTTAACGTCTGAAAAGGAAAGAAGAGAAGGAGAGTCCAAAGATGACACTTGTTTGGGAGTAAGTGAAAGAGATGGTAGAAAAATAAAAATTTTTGGTAACAGACTACACGAGCGTGATCCTGCAACAAGCAACTTCCCTTTAATCCATAGGAAGGGAATTGAAAAAGGGGGGGGATGTGGAAAAGTAGAGCAAGGTAGCCAAGGGTTGACAGGGGCCCCCGGGCTACAGTTTAGGGTTCCTACCCGTTCCAGGAGATACAGGGAAAACCCCCCAAAAAACTTGCATCAGGTAGGTCGGACCATTGGGTATTGCCATCACGCTCTTCGCCGAGTAATAGGAGATTAGTTTGCTGTGGGATCACGAGTATTCCCTTCCCCGTGCATCGACCAGTTTTAGGAGAGGCAGCTGGCCGACTGATCCAATGAGATCATCGGACAACTCTTACCGTAAGCCCAAGGTCTTCGACTCCGGTACATACACCTCCTAACATGGATTAAGGTACCTCGACATGTGAGAATTTTGGAGAAACCAGAGAGAGAGAGAGAGAGAACTGTGGCATTCCAAAAGGTGAGCCCCGCGGTCAAACTGGGGAGAAATACCTGCGAGAGACAACTCCCACAGCATTTCTTCAGATGTATATATAGAGATAGAAAAATGCATATCGAGAAAGAAAGGTAGATGTATATATATAGATCAATAGAGATCTGCAGACTGGGAGGGCGACAGGGAAAGGGTGGGGGGAGGAGAGACGTGTAATGAAGACCTTGAATCGCTAAATTTTATTCCTGTAGATATCTCAATAGGGACCAAACGTCGTATTTTTTAACTGATATAAAACGACTGACAATGAAGGTTCTTACAATTCATTTAATTGCCAAACTAAAACATTTATTTTACGCTGTTTCCTTGAATTTTCACATGATTTTCTACAGAATAATTGAGTATATTTTTTTTAACAAAAATTATATATATTTTTCGTTATTTATTAATTGATCAGGAAATAATTACAGAAATTAAATAATTGACTAGGAATGTTAAGTTTCTATATATTATTTTATAGAGCATACTGGTATTTATTAGGCAACTCATGTATAGTATTTAAACAGTGACGTAATTTATTATTGGTTCCCTTGCTATCCCCTCCGCCATCCCTTCTTATGATATTAAATGGGAGTTGCGACCACGTGGCAATACCCTCACGCAGCCGGTCACTCGATAAAACGTTGTGTACTGACAAAGTGGTTTTGAAGGCATCTACAACAAAGTCGTTGACTGCGCAATCAGTCTTTAAGCTTCGCAATTAAACAATTTGTACTGGTTGTACTCAACAGAATTCGGATTTCCTCTCGGTGAGTGAGTGAGGAGGGAGCAGTGATAAGCCGCTTGCTCTGGGATCATGGCCGCGCGATCTGATTCATGAGCGATTGATTCAGACACGAGGGTGACAGGAGCGGAGTGAATAAAAAATCAGATACTGCTCTCTTCTTCCTATTCGGCGACCACTCTCTCCGCAGAGGAGTCAGATCTCGGACCAGATCGCCCATCACTAGCTGAGACTGGAAATGAGCTTAGCTAATCTAATGTTTATATACTTGGAAATAAATTCAGTAGGGTAAGAGCTTGGGACAGTAAAATTATTTTTTTGACAGTCATGGTTATGAAAACGACGGACTTATTTTGTTTTCCGGTCGTCACGTTTCCAACTCTAAACGTCCGGCTCTTCTGAATTTCTTTGTACTCATGTTTCAGCCTAGAGTTAGTCTGCACCCAGGTCGAATTTCTTGTTATTACGTTTACAGTTGTTATAACTTATCGGCTTTAAATATATATATTGTAATATACTTTTTTGTGTATAAAAACATTTATTAATTTAAAGTACAAATATGATCAATTTTAATATTTTTGTTATTAATTTAAGTGAATACACGGGCTTACTCTCAGGGGATTTTGGGTCTCTCAAGAGATGGAGTATGCATTAGCTGAAAATAGAAAGAAAAATCATTGAATGTTATTTATCTAGAGCAATGAGCAAGTTTCACAATTTTTTTTATCGCTTACCCACAATTACTGGGCCAACAAACATCCACCTCTCGAATGTTTGTGCGTCTCTCTGGGCAGTGCACTTGCAGGGATTGTTGGCATGCACGCCTTGCTGCCTTCTGGGCGGCAGTAATTCCCCTAATTATCCTACTCAACATTTCGGGGTTCCCCGCCCTCATTTTTCCCGCGGGGTTTCACCGTCGTCATTTTTTATACACGCAAGGCGGGCCTCCCCCGCGGGGAACCACCATCTTTCGGCCGACTAGCCATTGTTGTTGGCCTCATAACGCCACAACGTTACAAAATCCGCCTTTTTATCACAATATATATATATATATATTATAATAGTAAACCGTGTTTCCTCTGTTTGATTAGTCTTATTTTCCTTTATATTTTGGCGTCATTCGTGCTGCAGGCGAACTTGGCGTCCATGCGCCGATCCCTCGTCCTTCTTCCTGCGTGGGCCATTCTTTTACGACCTTGTCGCTTGGAACTGTTGTGTGTACTTATCTAGAGCGCATTTGAATTCAATGCGCTAATGTCCTGCTTGCATTGCATGAGCGAGTTTTGCATACTCCTATCTCCTCGTCAAAGTGTAGGCAAGCAGTTTGTTTCATCCAACTTTTTGAAACATTGTTGTCTCGTTATAAATTTTACTTTGTTATTCTCGTCACTACTGTAAACCTGTTCTTACCACCTTCAACGCCATTATTGTTCAAACGGTTTCTAGGCTTTCCTTTTCTACACACTGTAGTGGTCTCGCTAGGAAATGTTCCAGTAGTAAATTCCATGTTGTTGCCGTTGTAATCAGCCCTAAGACGGGTTTCATGCAACCACGTAACACTAACCTATCCTTCGCAAGCCTTTTCGTTACCACATAACTACAACATCCCTCATCCTCTATAATCTCTCTGCCGAATTTTCGACTCTTGGCCTCCCGCTTCTGTTCACTTTCCTCTTAATGCTAATTTTACAAGACCCTCGTGTCTTAAATTGTGGCCTATTGACCTATCCCTATTATACCGCTATAGTGTTCCAAATTGACATTGTTTCTCTAGAAATTATATCTTTTGTATATGTTATGTATACTTTCTTTTATTTGTCTATCATTGTATACATAGTTTCTTTTACTATCTCTCTTATTGTTTTGTACTCATATTCTTGATATGTTGTATTCATATTTTGTTTGCTCTGCTTTGTTTTATTTATTTATCATTGTATACATAATTTTCTTTACTCATATGTTGTATCCATATTTTGTTTCTTATATTCGTATTCTTAGTGTGATATGTAACATATTCTTTGACTTGTCCTATTTCCTCAATAGAGGACTAATGGATCCAATAAATCTTATCTTATCTTATATCCCTTCTCTCGGTCAACGTGCTCCGTATTGTTCGCTCTTCCTTTTATTCTGTTTAAAACTTCCTATCCACCCATCTCATTCTCCTATAGCACCACATTTCAAAGCTTTCTATTCATTTCCTTTCTGCAAAACTCCTATCGTCCAAATAACGCCAAATTTCATACGGTCATTTAGTAACGATTTCCTAATATTCGCGCTTCTAATAGCCGTAAGTAAATTCCTCTTTTTTTTTCTCGAAAGTCTTCCTTGCCTGTGGTATCCTACTCTACTAAGTATTATTCTAACAGAACTCCTTAATTTCCGTCAAAATATCTCTTCCCAAAATCCCTGATCTCCTTAGCGTATACCGAACCTTGGCCTCCCTCTTCTGTTCTCACCCAACATCCACTTCCCTCTAATGCTAATTTTACAAGACCCTCATGACTTAAAACGTGGCCTATTAATCGATCTCCGCATTTCAGAATGTAGGCTTTCCCGGTGGATAGACTGAATAAGAAGTTCTCGGGATTTCACCCGGGTTATGTCATTCATGATTGCCAAACACATTGCCCGCTCTTCCCCTAGTCTGCTTAGAACTTCCTCGTTAGTGACCATCTGATTTTCCGGGGAAACTATTTTTACAATAAAGAAAAATACGGCCAATAAGTGAGGTATATAATTTTATTACTATTTAATTAATATAAATACGACGTTTCGTCTCCGTTTTGAGACTTCGTGGGGCATAATAATTTCAGCAAGTGACGTCCATTCACTCGTTGACTCCCTCAGGCCGAAAAGATTATTAATATAAATACTTCAATAAATTTAATGATCTTTTATATATTATTTAATTAGTAATAAAATTATATGTGTGAGTTACTTGCCGTATTTTTATTTATTGTAAATTTAAAGTCAGAAAAAAATTTAACATTGGCAAGACTGGGGCTTGTAACCATCCGCCGCGGCATTGGCCACGACGTTTCGATGACGTTCACTGTCACCGTTATCAAGTGATATCTGACAGTCAGAGATATGGCTGCTCTCACCCGGTCGGAAACCCAAGAGCTCCTAAGGCAACAAATACGCCGGGAAAACCTGCCATCTTTGCGTCCTCCATGTTGCTCGCTCTTCCCCTATTCTCCTTACAACTTCCTCGTTAGTTATTCTATCCACCCATCTCATTCTCCTACAGCAGCACATTTCAAAGGCTTCTATTCCTTTCCTTTCTGCAACTCATACAGACCACGTTTCATACCCATATAACGTCACGCTCCATTGGAATTTCCTTATATTAATTAATACTTATATTAGCCGTAAATAAATTCCTTTTCTTCGCCTGAGCTATCCTACTTTTGATGGAAGTTAAGCAATTCTGCTACTTGTGAAGCATAATGACTAGGGACTATAGGAGTATAGTAGACATAAAGAGTAGAATAGCACAGGCAAGGAAGGCTTTTTCGAAAAAGAGGGATTTACTTACGGGTAATATAAGTGAGAATATTAGGAAACCGTTGCTAAAAATTTTCGTATGGAGCGTGGCGTTATATTGGTGGGAAACGTGGACGATAGGAGTTGGGGAAAGGAAAAGAATAGAAGCCTTTGAAATGTGGTGTTATAGGCGAATGCTGAAAATCAGATGGGTGGATAGAATCACAAACGAGGAAGTTCTAAACAGAATAGGGGAAAAGCGAATAAGATGGAGGACGTTGACTAAGAGAAGGGATAGATTAATAGGCCACGTTTTAAGACACGATGGTCTTGTAAAATTAGCATTAGAGGAAAGTGTGTGGGTTAAGAACAGAAGAGGGAGGCCAAGGATGGAATACGCTAAGCAGATAACGGACGAATATTGTTATAAGGAATTGGAAAGGCTTGCGCAATATAGGTTAGTAATGAGGGTTGCATCAGACCAGTCTTAGGACTGAATACCACAACAACAACAACATCCTACTCTAGTTATTATGTTCCTCAAGTAGCAGAATTTTTTAACATCCGTCAAAATATCCCTTTCTAATATAACAGCCTTTGTTATTCCACTATTTCCCATACTACACTCCATCACTTTGGTTTTCCCTCTATTAATCCTCATGTTGTTTTCTTTCTCATGCCTATTATTATGGTTTCCAAGTCTCTTTCTGTCTCCCCTAATACTACAATATCACCACATTTCAAAGGCTTCTATTCTTTTCCATCCTTAAATTCCATACCGAAAGAAATATTTTAATTTTCGCTACCTATAGATGTAATTCATTTACTCAATTGGCCACATTTTGAGTTTAAAACTTCGTCTTGTCGATTCGTTAAACGACACCGGGATCCTACAAATAGGTTTCCCCGCCACCTGTGTTTGTTGTCTGTTAAATTTATTTGTTTCTAATTGTGTGGTTTTGTTACATCGGACGAACTGAAAGGGAATTTCAATAGCGTAGATCTAAATTACAGCTGCCATCTTGTCTGACTCAGCATCGTATTAAATTTGATCCCACTCTTCTTTCAGTTCATCAGCTCTGTTACGACGAAATTGATACTCTCGTTTCCAGTCTGCCTCTACATGCAATATGTGTCGTACTCTCTTAATTTGTTGGGCGCCAGAGTGGATGTTCTTGTTGCCTTTTTTATATGTATATAATAAAAGAGTGGAGTTAAATAATTATTAGTACGACTTAAAGGATATATAAATATTTTTTGAAACAAATTTTGGCGGTCCGAACCTTCTCAATTATTTATACATTTTGTTCTACCAATGGCTACTCAATGGCTATTCTTAAATCTCGGGTTGACCGTGGGATAAATTTGGTCCTGGAAAAACGACAGATTTTCGATGCCTGCGTAACTACGAAAATGCTAAGATCTACCATGAGTGGAACTTACCTGTTGGTTCCCCCTTGATGACGTCGCGTTGTCCAGCTTGTCTGTTGGTATCTCGTGGACCCTGACGGTCTGTCGGCTCCTGTGGTTTTCCAGCGAAATATCGTCGGCTCTCTCAGGTGTCATCGACCGTCGTATTCGAAGTTTTGCCAACGACTGCCCTTCATCTCTTTTTTTGGGGGGGGAGGGTGGGGGGTTAACAGCCTACATGAGGGTGATCATGAAGCATTCAACTCCCCTTTAATAGTTCCCCATATTAACCTATCTTGCGCAAGCAAGCCTTTTCATTTCCTCATAACTAGCACAACCCACATCCTCCCTGATCTGCTTATCGTATTACATCCTCGGCCTCCCTCTTCTGTTCTTACCTCACACGCTTCCCTCTAATGCTAATTTTACAAGACCCTCGTGCTTTAAAACGTGGCCTATTAATCTATCCCTTCTCTTGGTCAACGTCCTCCATATTGTTCGCTTTTCCCCTATTCTGTTAAGAACTTCTTCGTTTGTGATTCTATCCACCCATCTGATTTTCAGCATTCTCCTATAGCACCACATTTCAAAGACTTCTATTCTTTTCCTTTCCCCAACTCCTATCTTCTACGTTTCGCCCCCCATATAACGCCACGCTCCATACGAACATTTTTAGCAACGATTTCCTAATATTCACGCTTATATTATCGCGAAAGCCTTCCTTGCCTGTGCTATCATATATATGTATATATATAATAAATATATATGAGTCAGGAAATGACATTATCATGTTAATTAAAACAATTAATAAGGAAAGGAAAGAGATAGGAAGTAGGTGACTTACCTGAGGTTCATAGATGGTAGGCACCTTGTTAGGTTTGGAGTTCTTAATTTTTCGGCAGAAAGTTAGGAAGACATTTCCAGTGATCGTCGGCTAGCTCCAAACCTCACAAGGTGTCTACCATCTGTGAACCTCAGGTAAGTCACCTACTTTCTATCTCTCTTTCCTTTCCTTTCCTTATTCATTATATATATATATATATATACTTTTTAGAAGGAAATAACAGTAGTTTTATTGATTTAAAAAATTCCCGTCCCTGCACTCCTGCCCCAATTGGTGATTTCTGTGTATTACCCTAATTGTCTTGAGTTCCGTTCACCAAGAACAATCCGTAAAAGGTAGTATGCGGAAGTCTCTTTTTTTTCCTCCTTCCAACCCGTCTTAGAGGATGAACTGTTTCATAAATGGCATTTTTTATGTTAGAATTTAACTCAGCGACTCACATTACACCGGTTTAGAGGCCAATCTCGATTGTTTTCTGGTTAATGTTATGGGACACTCCTACCCCTAAGAATACCCTCCTTGGATAATGCATAGGGTTGAAATTACACGCTAGCAGTATCGGAGGACTGCATACTACCACCACAACAACTTTTTAATTATTACAAGTCCACGTGTTCATGGCTTTGCCTCTGGCAGTCTCCTCCCTCCTCCTACATCAGGCTGGCCATATTCTTCTTGAAACAGATAGCCTTGCTCTTGAAATTTGCCTTCGCCGCCGCCGCCTTCGATCCTTAACCGTCGCTCTCGATTCTGATTTACAGGTGACAAGACACTTGTTGTGTGAAACATGTGGCAACTTCGGTCGCATGCCTCGAGGTTGTGCAACGCCGATATTGGGGCACACAGACACTCGACATTTGTGTTGATGCTTTCCTCCTCTCTTTTCTTACTATCCTAATGCTTTTAACCGTTTGAAGTATCTCAATTCTAATGACACGACAGAAATAGAATACAAAAATAAGTTCAGACAGTCGCAAAAACACGTTGTCAGTTTCGATTCGTCTTTCTCCTGTCGTGGTCAGTCCAATTGATCGGTCCCAATCTTTTAAATTGATTTTCAAATATATATATATATATATGCGCGCTATTTTCGTCATCACGGACACTGTTGAAGCGACACTTCTACTAACCACTTGTTTTGGTAATCATTCCAAACACTGGCTCATGCAACCCATTAACACTGACCTATCCGGCGCAAGCCTTTGCATTTCCACATAACTACAACATCCCACATCCTCTATATTCTCCTCCCTCTTCTGCTCACTTACCTCTTAATTTCTAATTTTATAAGAGCCTCATGTCTTAAAACGTGGCCTACTAATCTATCCCTTCTGTTGGTCAACTTCCTCTATATTGTTTTGTCTTCACCTCTCCTGCTTGAAACTTCCTGGTTAGTGATTCTATCCACCCATCTCATTCCCCTATAGTACATCATTTCAAAGGCTTCTATTATTTTCCTTTCCGCACCTCCTACCGTCCACGTTTCGCACCCATATAACGCCACACAACATAACATTTTTAATAATGATTTCCTAATGTTCACACTTATATTAGACGTAAGTAAATTATTCTTCCTTCTCTGTGCTATCCTACTCTAGTTATTATGCTGCTCAAGTAGCACAATTCCTTAACTTCCTTCAAAATATCCCTTCCCAATTTAACAGCCACACTACACTTCATTACCTTGGTTTTCCCTCTATTAATCCTCATATTGAACTCTTCCTCCAGGACCACGTTCTTGCCATTTATTATGTTTTCCAAGTCTTCTTCTGACTCCCATAACACCAAAACATCGTCAGCTACCCTTAGGTTTTTATTTCTTCTCTTTGCATTTTGATTCCCTTTCCATATTCATTTTTAACGTTCTTCTTCGCCTGCTCTATATACATAAGTTAAACAGTACGGGCGAATGTTGTCTTAATCCTTTTTTATTTCTGCCCATTTTTTCCTTGATCTTTGATTCTAATTACTGTTGACTGTCTTCTGTAGTGGTTATGGATAACTCTTCTTTCTCCTGTCCTCTTCAAAATCCTTAACAGTGTGCTGCAGTCCGCATTATCAAACGCTTTTTCTAAATCTGCAAATGCCACGAACGTGGGTCTCTGTTTTTTCTTATCCTCTCTTCTAAAATTAGACGCAGAGTCAATATTCCTTCTCTTGCCCCTACGTTCTTCCAAAAAAACAAACTGATCTTCTCCTAACTCGCATTCTATTTTTCGTTCCATCATTCTGTATACCATTTTCGTTAATATTTTTTTAACGCATGCGATACTAAACTAATTGTCCTGTGCTGCTGTTGGCCTCCATCACCTCTACTTACCAGATCACAGAGTGCAACGTTGATGTCGCACTTCGGACGAGTGGCTTTACCCCAACTCTGCAATATGTAATTCAGAAAGGAATGGTTTATCGCAACCGTACACGTGGACAGGGATACTAATGAAACATTTTCTCACGAGGACGCGACCATATTGCAATCGTCTTCTAAAAAATAAAGTTTACCCTGAGTGATCTTGCACCTCAATGATCTCCACTTTGATTTATGAGACTTTTGTATGTTTGTAATTCTTTCCACAAATTTTAAACGCGACAGACAAAGTGCAATCACATTTGGGAAAACAAATTATTAAAAAACCTAAGGAAAACACTGGGAGGAAGGGAGGGGTTTTTCCTAGGAGAAACGTAGAAGGAATTATAGTTTTAAAAAATATATGGGTACGTGTCAGCAACGGTTTTTTTGGGGGTGGGGTGGGGGGTTGTAACAGGTACACGAGGGTGATCCTGAACCAGGCGACTACTTAATAGTATAGTAGGGGAATTGAGAAATTGGGGTGAGGGGCGATGGAAGGTAGGGCAAGGTAGCCCCAAAGCTGTAGTTTAAAGGATCCCACCCAGTGTTTCACCCTAAAGGAGATGCAGTGAAAGCCCTAGAAAACCTGCATCAGGTAGAACGGGCCATTGGATACTATTCTCACGCCCTTCCGAATGACGGGAGACGAGTTTGTTCTTGTGGGGTCGCGCAAGTTTTTGTATTTGCTAATAATCTACAATTGGGCGCAAGCCCGGTGGCAGATACATAATTAAATATACATAATTATAAACTAAAGAAAGATAAACATGTTCTGTGGATGCCCTGAAAGAGAAAATAGAAACACTTCACTTCACTTTAGTTTTTTATATTCGGAAACACATTTATATAAAAAAATATCCACTTCACTTCACACTTCAGATTTGACCTAAATTTACTTTCTTTAAGAGGATTTCCTCCAAACACCCCCACAGGTAAATTATTCCAGTCGTTGATAGTCCTATTTAGGAATGAGAATTTGCCAACATCTGTTTTTTGTTTTCTATATTTCACTTTGAATTGGTGATCCTCCCATCTACCTATATAACTGGGCTTTTGCATTTTGTAGCTAATTCCAATCCATGGTTTTTGCCCCGTATAAGCTTATGCAGTCTTGCTTTCTCCCTCCTTTCTGACAATACCTCCTCCCAACCTAGCTGTTTTACTTTTTCCTTCCTATGACCTGGCCCTACTTGCACAAAATTAGCAGCCCTTTTCTGAACTTTCTCTAATGATTCTATTTGATTAATTCTATAAGGATCCCAACAAGCCTGTGCCCCATATTCCAAAATTGGTCTAACTAGAGATAAGTATGCCACCTCCTTTGTTTTTGAACTTCCCTTTTTTTTTAAGTTCCTCATAATGAAATGTAAGGAATTCCACGCTTTTCGGGCCGTGAAATTCACTTGTTCCTCCCACCCAAGTCTGTTGTTGAAATATATCCCCAGATATTTGCAGCTCGTTACCCTTGGAATTAGTTCCCCACCTATTCTATATTCTGTCTCATTTAAAATTTAGGAGGCTGTTGGCCGACTGATCCATTGGGATCGGTGGACAACTCTCACCGTATGCCCAAGGTCTTCTACCCAAGTACATACACCTGTTAAAATGAATAAAGTTGCCTCGGCACGTGAGAACCTTGAAAGAAACAAGGCGAGTTAAGTTTTTCTCCTAAACGGTAATGGTAATCAAGTGCTTTTCTAATGAGCAAGGTATCCGGGGTCGATCTCGGGAGGAACCATCCCCGTGTAACTCCAAAATCGTTACCGCGTGTTTACCAAAGGATTACCATCTAGTTGTACTATTTTCCGGGCTGATATAAACACAACGCCGAGCATCCAGATCAGATAATAGACCCATGATAAGAATCGAAGTCTGCCAAAATTGCCTGTGGCTGTGCGGCTGAGAGGCTCCCGGTGGTTTACATCCGAGGTCTTGACCTCAAATCAAGCCGGTGCAGCATCGGGAACATCGCTACTGCTACTTGCAACAGGGCAAAATTCTTGGACGCGGACCAAATATTTGCATGTCACATTCTCCAGATGCGCCTGCGAGGAACCACCGTGCGCGCCCTCTCGATCGGATTCCCTCCGTACGGAAATAGCGGCAATTACTCCAAGGACTTGCCACGCACGTCTCCGTACGTCACTTCTGAAAAATAAGACGGATGCCTGAAGGGGTAAACCAAAGTTAAATAAAACTCTCTTCTACATCGGTTTTTATGAAGTGTGAGTTGTGGTATTCAGTCCAAAGACTCCATGCTAACCTATATTGCGCAAGCCTTTCCATATCCTCATAACTATCGCTACCCACATCCTCCATAATCTGCTTAGCGTATTCCATCCTTGACTTCTCTCTTTTGTTCTTACCCCCACACACTTCCCTCTAATGCTATTTTTACAAGACCCTGGCGCCTTAAAACGTGGCCTATTGTCTTGGTCAACGTCCTCCATATTGTTCGAACTTCCCCTATTCTCTTAAGAACTTCCTCGTTAGTGATTCTATCCATTCATCTGATTTTCAGCATTCTCTTGTAGCACCACATTTCAAAGGCTTCTATTCTTTTCCTTTCCCCAACTCCTATCGCCCACGTTTCGCACCCATATAACCCCACGCTCCATACGAAGGTTTTTAGCAACGATATTCACACTTACATTATCAGTAAGCAAATTCCTCTTTTTCGCGAAGGCCGTCCTTGCCTGTGCTTTCCTACTCTAGTTATTACGCTTCCCAAGTAGCAGAATTCCGTAACTACCGTCAAAATATCCCTTCCCAATCTAACAGCCTTTGTTATTCCACTGTTTCCCAAACTACACTCCATTCCCTTGATTTTCCCTCTCTTAATCCTAATATTGAATTTATTCTCCAGGACTCCGTTGATGCTATTTATTGTAGTTTCCGAGTCTTCTTCCGACTCTAATACTGCAATATCGTCGTCAAAGCGTACGGTTTTTATTTCTCTTGCAGTATGATTCCTTTCCGATATTCCGCTTTAACATTCTTCATCGCCTGTTCCTGTATATAAGTTAAACGGCATGGACGACAGACTGCATCCTTGTCTTACTCCTTTCTTGATAACGGCTTTTTGCGAAACGTGAACGGTAGAAGGTGCAGAAAGGAAAAGAATAGTAGCACTTGAAACGTGGTACTGTAGACGAATGAGATGGTTGGATAGAATCACTAACGATGAAGTTGTAAGCAGAATAGAGGAAGATGAGTGAACAATATGGAGGACGTTGACCAAGAGAAGGGATAGATTAATATGCCACGTTTTAAGGCGCGAGGGTCTTGTAAAATTTGCTTTAGAAGGAAGTGTGTGGAGAAAAAACAAGAAGGAGGTCAAGGGTGGAATGCGCTAAGCAGATTAGGGAGGATGTGGGTAGCGCTAGTTAAGAGGATATGAAAGGGCTTGCGCAAGATAGGTTTTCTTGGAGGGTTGCGTCAGACCAGTCACCAAAATAACTGCAATAAAATGTGTTAAAATTGATATATAGCAACCCGGTCCCCCCTAATTAATTTATTACGCCGCCTGTTGGCACTTCAAACATTTGACAAGGGTTTTATCAGTCCCATAGTCATCCATCCGAAATACCTCTTTGCTGGTAAATCAGTGGATTCGCAGTAGATATTGGTGAAACATGCTGGCTGTGTAATTTTTGCCCCCCAGCAAGAAGACTGTTGTGGTGTGGTAATTCCGACCTGACCCGCCATCACAATACGTGATTCATTCCACATTCCTGTGAGTGGAAATTCCCATGGGTTTTTACTTTGACTGCAAGTCGGGACATTATTAGACACTTTAGTTTGGTTTTGTTGTTCTTTTGGCCGGCAGGATCGGCATTATTATTAGCCGGTAAGTCCGCGGCAGCCTTACGATGGCCCTGACCTTGTGCTTATCTGTCTGTGGTGGAAGTGCAGCCACCGACGGCTCATTCGTGCTTTCGCAATCCCTGCATAATTACCATTAATTACGGCTGGCTTCGGGTGAAATACATTGTCCCCCCCGATTACGGCGCTTGTCTGAGGACGAACCCTGTAACCTCCGAGCGGGGAATTATTCTTTCTTTCAATTATTATTTTAATTATTATTTAAAAAACTTTTAGATTATCAATTATCAGTTATGACGAAAACGAAAGCATTAATTGACAATATTAAAAAGTATATAATTAAGATGATAACGTGAAGATATGTTAATCATTTTAATTAACCTACTGTATGAAATGGGTTCTTTTATTTAATTTTTTTGCTGATACCTGAGGGCCATACACGACTTAGGTGGTGAGGATTGACATTAGTAACTGATTTTCGGAGATTAATGAGATAGTGGTTCTGCAGATTTATGTAAGTGGGTGAGGTGTGCCTAGAGTGATTGCAGGACCGTGGGGGGAAGAGAAGAGGTCAATTGGAAAGTTTCTTTGAGGCGACGGGAGCGTGGAGTATGTTGAGGATGATGTTTGAATTGCTGGATCGTAGGTTTGGCCTGGTTGAGTGCGCTTTTTGAATAGGTTTTGTTTATGGATTTGGAGATATACTGATTTACAAGTGAATTTTGATTTCGTGATGGAATGACTGAATGTTCTTAGGTACCAAGGGAGATTTTGTGTGGTGCGTATTTGTTTTTGTTTGGTATTGAATTTTGGTTGAATGGGTTTGCTGTTGTTCCCACATAAATGGAGAAGGGCATAGGACCAGGTGGGTAGTTTAATGGAGAGGTAATGAGGCTTTTGGTGCTATTATTACTATGAATTAAAGAAAGAACATTTATAAACGATCAAAGATTTTCCCGGTGTCGTTGTTGTTGTGGTTTTCAGTCCTAAGTAACCCTCCATGATAACCTCTTTCGCGCGAGCCTTTTCATTTCCGCATAACTACCACCACATCCTCCCTAACCTGCTTAACGTATTCCATCCTTGGCCTGCTCCATCTGTTAATACTCCACACACTTCCCTCTAATGCTTATTTTACAAGACCCTCGTGACTTAAAACGCGGCCTGTTAATCTATCCCTTCTCTTAGTCAACGTCCTCCATCGTATTCGCTTTACCCCTATTCTGTTTAGAACTTCCTCGTTAGCTATCTCATTCACCAATAGCACCACATTTCAAAAGCTTCTATTCTTTTCCTTTCCACAACTCCTATCGTCCACGTTTCGCACCCACAACGCCACAGTCCATATGAACATTTTTTTTTTGGTTAACAGGCTACATGAGGGTGATCCTGAAACAGGCAACTCCCCTTTAATAGCATAGGAAGGGAATTGAAAAGGGGGGATGCGGAAGGTAGAGCAAGGTAGCCAAGGGTTAACTAGGGCCCCCGGGCTATGGTTTAAGGATCCTACCCGGTGTTTCACCTAAAGAGATGCAGGGAAAACCCTAGAAAACCTGCATCAGGTAGGTCGGGCATTGGGTACTATTCTCACGCCCTTCCGAATGACGGGAGACGAGTTTGCTGTGGGGACGCAGCATTCCCTTCTCCGTGTCTCCACCAGTTTCAGGAGGCAGTTGGCCGACTGATCCAATGGGATCAGCGGACAACTCTTGCCATATGCCCAAGGTCTTTGACCCCAGTACATATACCTCCTAAAATAGGTGAAGGTGTCTCGGCATATGAGAACTTTGATAAAAAAGTACCCAGAGAGAGTGCGAGGCATTCCCGACATGATCAGGTAAGCCCCGCAGTCACTCTGGGCTGAAGCGTCTACGAGAAACTCCCATTAAACCGGCATCGAAAACGTCACAATATAAACCTCAAATATACTCCCAGTGTCTCGAGAGAGAGAGTCAAAAATAATCCCGGTACAACAGCTGAGCAACACAATAAAAATTCTGCGCCAATTAAGGGATGAAATTTTTTTACTTAAATCGCATATTAAATGTGATGATAATGTAACACGGCGGCACGCATTACACCTGTTTCGACACCAAGCTCGACAATTTCCTCGCGTTATTTTCATTCGACTCGTTTTCACCCCCCCCTCCCCCCAGACCCATCACATACTGGAAGGGGTTGAAATTATTCAGGAATATTGCCGGGGGAAACACTATAAAAGTAATTGACCTGAATAATTGTTTCTCGACTCCAATATGAGCCAAAATTCCGCTAATTGCACCCTCTTCCTCCCTAGGGGAAGGTAGACGTGTCTTACCTCCAAAGGTGTTGGTTTCGGGTCGCGAGGAATTTTGGAAAAAAAAAAGAATTTTATAAAAACTAACTCTACATTACAGAGTATTACATAGCCAAAATAATAGAGATTAATCATGGAAGGAGATTTGTTGTTGTCTTCAGTAATGCATATGCATTTTGAGGCTGTTGTCATCTTCCTTAAAGACATTGGCTGCTCCTCAAGAGCAATCATTTCGGCGCATCCCATGATTAGTTCACATTTCCTTGGTATGTCTTTGTCTTGTGTAATATGGTTCGCCTCAAAATTTCATTCTATTGGGTCGTTTTACTGTGTAGCATTTCTTCGGAAAACTTTATTTTCTAAAAAGCGACATATAGAAACTATTCACGTAGTTAACTTAGAAGGTTGCCTTCAATTTGAAATCCACACAATTTGTGGTGGTTTAAAAAATTTTTTTTATCTACCATCGTGACACACACTCTCAAATGGGAGCCGTTAAGCGAATGAGAACAGAGAAACGAACGTTACCCACGTCTCACTCCACCCTCAGCAAACCCTTTTTATTACGCAGAAGTTGTGTTTTATCCCGTCACATCGCCCCCTTCCCCCTGTTGGGGGGATGAACTGCAATTTAGTTCCCATTCTAAATGTCACAGCGATTTAGATAATATTTTATTAATTTACTTATTTATTGACGGCGAAAAATCCACAAGATTGGGCTTTACTGAATGTTGTATTATAATGGCCAATCTGTTTTGGTCCAAGTTAGGGACGTAGTTACAAGGAGTAATCCTGCTTGTATCGATGAAACCAAAGTATCCGCTTTCCAATCAAAGGTTGATTCTACTTCCGTCCGCGGTGCCTTGTTTTGGAAAATATGGGTGGGGTGTTTTGAAAGAGAATTTAAGTAAAAAAAAATGGTGGTTGGCAGAAACTAGATGCACTAGTAATGCAGTGGTTGGTCTCTTTCTCTCTGTCGTTTTAATTAAAATGTGCTGAGGAAAGAAGGGAGAACAATGGCATTCGCGTGTGTGTGTGCGTGCGTGCTTGCTTGCTTGCGAGCGACTATTCCCTGCGGACATATTTTCTGTGGCCCGTATTTCTCCGAGTAAGTCAGTCAGTCAGTCATTTCCTATCTCCCCTAAAGTACCCTCCACCCGTAGGGTTGGTGTCTACAAGAAACCCTTGCCTGATAGACGAGACTCGAGTACACGAGGTCGGGACTAAAATAATCAAGGTTCTTCCAAAATGGCGGCTGTCGAACAATAGACGCCATTATGATGAACGGCTGCAATCTCTCTCACGGCAGCCGTTTATCTCTTCCACATAAGTGCACAGAGTTGAGTTGTACTGTTTTGATTGCGGCCACTTTTCCAGTCGATATTGCCGCCGCCACGACGCGTCTTCTTCTCCGTTGTCACGTCTCATCTCAATTAGTCCTTTTTTTTAAGGTGTAAGAACGAAAGTTCTTGCGATGTAGTGGCAAGCGTCGCTGCCTCACAACTCATGGGTCCCGGGTTCGAATCCTGGCATGGGCCTTGGATGTTTGTGTCGTCATGGTCGCGAGGATTGGGATCAAGGCTGCTGGGGAATTGATACACTGACCACGTGTCACCCCAAATTCGGAATGTGTCACGCCAGATGACAGTCCGCAGCCGCCTCGGTAGGCCCAGGCCCTCAAGAGGGCTGTTGAGCCATCGGAAGAAGAAGAACGAGAGTTCGCAATGTGGAAATTTACAAAATTACGTTTCACTTCCCCGGACAAGTCGAAGTGATGGATAGAAACGGCAAGGATTACCGCGGGGAAATTGTAACGAAATAATTTCCTCACTCCAGCTCCCTTGGCTCCGTAGCCCACTGAGGACCTTGGCCTACCGGGTCGACTGCGGAAAGTCGTCTTACATAACACGTTGCCCGAAATGTGGGGTGACAGGTGTTCAGCGTATCGATACTCCAGCAGTCTTAATCCCATGACCGTGACGCCACAAACAGGTTATTATATGACAAATGCATTCCATTCTATAATATATGTAAATTCTTATAATAATTCTATAATTACTTATTATATAAAATCAAATGTAAAATATTAAGGAAAATAGTATACAAGTGGATGGAACGTCGAATAGGATGCGAGCTAGGAGAAGATTAGTTCGGTTTTAGGAAGAATGTTGGGACGAGAGAAGCAACATTGACTTTGCGACTAATTTTAGAAGACAGGATAAGAAAAAAACAGGCCTGCGTTCATGGCATTTGTAGATTTAGAAAGAGCGTTTGATAATGTGAGCTGGAAGACACCATTAAGGATTTTGAAGAGCACAGGAATAAAATATCGAGAAAGGAGGCTGATACATAACCTCTGCAGAAAACATGCAGCAGTAATTTAAATTGAAAATCAAGGAAGCAAAGCCGTAAACAAGAAAGGATGCAGTCTGTCGCCCATGCTGGTTGACGTACATAGAGAATGAAGAAAGTTAAAACGGATTATGGAAAATGAATCATACTGCAAGAAGAAGAGATAAAAACCTTACGCTTTGCCGATGATATTGTAGTATTAGGGGAGTCAGAAGAAGACTTGGAAACTATAATAAATGGCATGAACGTGGTCCTGGAAGAGGAGTTCAATATGAGGATTACTAGAGGCAAAACCGACGTAAAGGAGTGTAGTATGGGAAACAGTGGAATACCAAAGGCTATTAGACTGGGAAGGGATATTTTGAAGGAAGTTAAGGAATTCTGCTACTTGGAAAGCGTAATAACTAGGGATGGCAGAAGTATAGTAGACACAAAGAGTAGGATACCACCGGAAGGCAGATGAATATAAGTTTGAATATTAGGAAATCGTTGCTAAAAATTTTCGTTTGGAGCGTGGTGTTGTATGGGTCCGAAACGTGGACGATAGGAGTTTCTAAAAGGAAAAGAATAGAAGCCATTGATACGTGATGCTATAGGAGAATGTGATGGGTGGATAGAACCTCTAACGAGGAAGTTCTAAGCAGAATAGGGGGAAAGGGAACACTATGGAGGACGTTGACAAGGGATAGGTGAATAGAACACATTTTGAGCAATGAGGGTCTTAAAATTAGATGGAAGTGAAAAGAAGAGGAAGGAAAGTATGGAATATGGCAAGCAGTTAAGGATGAGCTAGTTATGCGGAAATGAAAAGGTTTACGCGAGGTAGGTTAGCACAGAGGGTTGCATCAGACCACTCTTAAGGACTGAGTACCACAACAACAACGAGCTAATTACATAATTAATAATTTTTGTGATGCACAGCGTACGGGAGGTAGTCATGGACACCAGATTACTCGTAAAAATTACCTTAAAAAGTCCACAGAGTTAATTAAATTTCGGGGATAATTGGCCGTATTGTTATTTATTAATTTAGTTCGTTTCGGAAGAAATGATTTTAGTGCAGTATCTAATGTGGAGGGAGGGGAGGAGAGACGGCCTGGTGGACCAGGATCAAACCGTGAAGAGATTGCGTAGTTAGTGATGTGTCCTCCGCGGGGCTTGTCCCGCCCGAGATTACTTGTAACTTGAGACTTATTGATCTGGCTGTCTTCCATAACAAAAGGGCTCGCAGGAGCGGAGTAATATCCTTCCAATAGCGTCTATTTGTGGCGTTCCATCAGAGCGGAGCCTGTGACAGTTCCTCTCCTCGCACGCGGACAATGGCGCGCCAGGTAACAGCAGACACGTCACTTGTGCCCCTGGCCATGCCTCCGTGTGTTTCTCTTTTTGTATCCTCCCAACGGGGCGCCAGCAAATTAATCAACTGTCAAAGCCGAAGAAGTCGTTGCTTGCGGAAAGTTGTTACGACGCTCCATTCTATGCGATAGAAGACATTGGTGAGAGAACAGATACACAAATAAATATGACATTACTTTTTTTATTACACTAATTACACTAATAACCTGTTTTCTTGAGTATCTATAACAGGCCTTATTTTCATTTCTTACAATGTTTGTGTTACAGATTTATTCTATTTTATTTTATAAATATTTTTTTTAACAATAATAAAACTAATAATCTAAAACTAAAGACAGAAGGGTATAGGGTGAAGGGTGAATGGGAGTAGGAGGATTGAAGGGAAAGTGCTGTGAGATCACAGCTGGCGGAATATGGAAGGGAAGAAAGAGCGGGCGGGAGCTCTAATATGAAGGGAGAGGAAAACTATGTTAAGTCATAGCTGCTTCCATCTTCTTTTACATTACATTACAGACTGAGATTTTTTAACACTTTATACTACTTTTATATATATATAATATATATATATATATATATATACATCAAATATGGAAGTATATTTTTTGCAGGGGGTCTGTAGAGCAGACTGTGTATTATGCAGACGCTCTCCCTGCATAATAAATGTGACCACAAATAAATAATACAATCTATATTAATATAATGGAATGTATGCATATTTCATAAACACAGCCTACGTGAGGGATATGCGTTTTGGCGCCTCTTCCCTACAATCATCATCATCATCGGCTCTACAATGGTAGTCAGATTTTGAGGACAAAGCTGGATGGGACCAGCACCCGACCCCGTGTATGCCGTGAGACTGTACAGGATGTAAGCGCGTATATGGCGTACAGAGCCCCTATGGGCCCCTCACCTAAGGTGCTCAAGCTCAACGTAAAAACCGGTCGAGCCGAGGACCGACCCTCCCTCCTTTCCCCGAACCGGCTCGCGAAGTGCGGAAATGTGTTGCTCGGGTCTCATGCGGCTCCCACACCCCGAGAGTTTTTGGACTTGTAGGAAATGCACTCCATCCGCAACGGCGTAATTGCCCTCGGGGTCGCTGCCCTACCCAAGGGCTGGAGGCTACAATGCCGCGCCTGGTCCGCCCAGTAGAGCGACAGCTCACCCCTGACTGAGGGCTCAGGTGAACCTCAATACCCCAGAGGTGAACACTATCGGTAGAGCTGGGACTTCCATTCAAGGGTAGCCTCTTTCCCCCAGAAGATCCGGTGCAGTTGGCTCTACAGTCCAAGCAGGACCTTCGCCTCCTCCAACAACTTCCTCCATCTTGACCTGTCCAACGACATTTCCTTCCATCTTGTATCTTCGCCCTTCTTAAGTCCGCCTGTACTTCGTCCCACCACCTCGTCATTGGTCTTCCTCTTGTGATTACTCCATCCATTTGTCCAAACACTACTTGCTTATTAAAGAACGAAGGCTTTCCCGGTGAACAATATGTAGAAACGTTTCTCGGGTTTCCAACCGGGTAGTCTCAGTAAACAGCGACGTTTCGACAGATAGCAACTCCGTCATCTTCCAGGCTTTATTCTCAATTTTCTGTATACATGAAAACATCCGTATATCCTTCTTAGTATTTTTCTTTCAAATATACTCAGTCTTTCACACACATTCTGAGTAAGCGTCCATATTTCCGCCCCATACACTATTACGGCTCTAATACAGCCTTATTTTTGCTTTCCTGGGGACGATTTGATATTTCAGGAGTAGGCTGTATTGGTATTTGTTATTCTCCTTTCTATTCCAATTTCATTCTTTAATCTTAACAAACTCCCCAAATAAATAAATTCTTTTCTTCTTCTTCTTCGGCTCCACAGCCCACCGAGGGCCTTGACCTACCGGGTCGACTGCGGACTGTCATATTACATGACACATTCGGAGTGATACGTCGGTTAGCGCATCGATTCTCCAGCAGAAATAAATTCTTTTACGATTTCAAAATTGTATTGACCCATACTTATTGTTTCTGCTTTTCCTCGTTCCCTCTTTGCCACTGTCGTAAACTGTGTTTTAGTTACATTGATCTTCAATCCCAATTCAGATGCATACTTTTTCTATTCTTAAGAAACTTTCCTTCACATCGTCCATTCGCCTTCCTGATATCACGATATCGTCTGTATACGCTAAGACTTTGTATGTTCTATATAACAACGTTCCTCGCAGGTCCAGGTTGGCTTTTCCTATCACCATCTCCAGTGGGGATTTACTGTCTCCTTGTCTAAAGCCTATTTGTAATTTCCTCTGAGATATTCATGCCCATGCCCTTGTCTGCACATTTTCGTTTGCTACAATACCAAAGGAAAAGATATAAAAGGGATGCATGTGGAACGAGGAGTAAGGTAGCCAAGGGCTGTCGTTTAAGAATCCGGCCCGGTGACTCACCTAAACGTGATACAGGGAAAACCTCTAAAGAAACCTGCATCAGGTAGGTCTGGCGAGTGTTGCTACGCCAACGCCCTTCCGCTGACGGAACAGTGGATTGTTTTGGGGACGCAACAAACACCACTCCATATAAAGAAAGACTCGGGTCGCATACACACACACTCAACTTTATTTGTTGAAGATGAAATGAAATTAATATTAGTATATTAAGATTAAACTTCCATTATAATAACAAAGAAACAATTTACATTATACTTAATAACTATACATAAATTTTACAATGAGCCCATTTTAACACTATCAGCCGGCAATTCTTTATAATAAAACACTATATATTTACATAAAAATGGTACAAATAAATTTCTTGTGACCATGAATTCTAGATCTCTACACTCGGGATCGTAGGTTATGGACCTTCTCATAGAGCGGGCATATTTCACACAAAATCTACTTGGACCTGGTAGTATAGGAAATAAGCAAATATGTAACAGGGGTAGTTACCGTGTCAGCATAAAGGCCCTTCCAGCGTCTTCGCCCTCTGTTATTTCCTCCTAATTGGGTCGTTCTCATTCACGCCTCGCAGCCGCTCCTATTGTCCCGGGTTCAGGACAATTTCCCAGTCTTAGCCTCATCTCCTCAGACTATCTGCTCGGTAATGTGATCATCTGCGCTGAAATCTCACAATCTGCCACTAATATAATCTGATCAACCGCTCTCGTCTCTTCAATCCCCGTCTGCAAGGGTTTTTACTACTTCTTCCCCGCTTCTTCTTTAATTCATATCCAAAGGTGGCAGGGATGGATACTAACCAATCAGATTCATCGTTACTCTCCTCTGGGAAGAAAAGTTTACCCCTCTCCCCCAAGGTTTTTGGGGTAATCCACGCCTCCGTCTCCACATTCCAGCGGACGCGCGACAATCCCCTTCTGGCGTTCGAATGTCTGGGTTTTAATACCCCTGAAACTGTTGCTAAAAATGTTAGTATGGAGCGTGGCGTTATATGCGTGCGAAACGTGGACGATAGGAGTTGCAGGATGGAAAAGAATAGAAGCCTTCGAAATGTGGTGCTATAGGAGAACGAGACGGGTGGATAATCAATGAGCGAACAATATGGAGGACTTTGACCAAGAGAAGGGATAGATTAATAGGCCACCTTTTAAGACACTAAGGGTCTTGTAAAATTAGCATTAGAGGGGAGTGTGTGGGGTAAGAACAGAAGAGGAAGGCCATGGATAGAATACGCAAGATAGGTTAGCATGGAGGGGTTGCATCAGACCAGTCTTAGGACTGAATACCACAACATTTATTGTGAAACATTTAACTTAATTTTTATGCGAAATTTGGCGAAAATTTTTAAAAATGGTTACAATAAGAATTTATTTTAGAATAAATAACTTTGCACGTTTATGTAAAAAAGAAAAGTAATAAAATAATGACATGTTTTTGGGTCATATTTGTTGAAAAATATCCGTCAGTGAAGAGTGTGCTATAGCGTTACGATGAATTAAAATTCCTTTCCCAGGCAGTTCGTAATGAGGGATGACTCGTCGCCTGAGGGTTGGTGAGGAACACGGATGACGCAGCCCGTGAGAGAACAATGCAACCAACGCCTCTGATACGATCCCGACATGTTTATTGGGCAAGCAAGGCTGCTGCTGTCGAGTGTTAACTAGATTAAAGCATTACCAACGACCGTGGTTAAGCCGCTCAGATTAATGAGCCTGACGTCACACGAATGAAAATTTCTTAACGACTCGACGGCTGGCGTCACAGTAAATTTAGAAAAGGATGACTTTGTCCTTAATTTAGGAACGTTTAGGTCAATTATGTTTCAACATTGTCAAATTTCCTCTTCGATTAAGGCGCTACTTCGCTAATTCACACTATTTCTCTGCCAAGGCTTTCTCACCACTGAATCTCTCTGGCATGACAAAAGCGCACGCGTAGCATTCCGTTTCACTACTTGCAGTACCCGTAAAACTCGACAAACTGTCTCGATATCTGTGCTCTGGGCCAGTGAGCACATACAGGAAATCAAAAACATTATTTGTACATTTAGCGTAATATATATATATATATATATATATATATATATATATATATATTTAATTTATCCTTAACGGATGCTCCTAATTCTTCCATCCCTCTTCTCTATCCATCCTAACTTGAAAACCTAATATATATATAGACTGAAAATGTTCGGTTGGTCGTACTCGATGTGGTGGCGGAGTGGATAGACGCACGCCCCGGCTCTAGGGGTGATGCACTGTTGTTTCGTGCACCCAGGTTCGAGTCCTGGCCACATCAAATTTTTTCAGTCTTTCTTCCTTCTTCCATTCCCTTCTACGCTTGACATATGTATTTCCTTGTGCATGATTCCATGCCGTACATATGATTTAAAGAGCGAATTTCCTGCCTTTCTCCCAAATATTTCTATCTTTCTTTCTATATATATTTTTAAAAAAAGTAACATAAAATTTATTTTGACACATTTAAGAAAAAACCTTTTTTTAAAAATATTTATATAAAAACATTTATCTAATTTATTTTCAGTTAGTTACAATAATAATACAGTATATACATTTAAATAGTCAATACAAGATTAAAATAATGTATATAATTAACATGTCAGCATGTGGGGTAGGTTAATCTATTAATAAGCTACTTTAGCAGAAAGGGTTTGGTTTATTTATTTATTTTTGTGACTACCTGAGTGGCATACGACGTGGGTGGGTGAGGGTTGACAGGCAGTGAACTGATTTTTGGAGGATATATGAGGATGTGGTATGATGGTAATGTGGGTTAGGGTGATCAGGGGGATGGATGAGGTCAATTGGGAGTTTTCTTTTGAGGCGATGGAAGCGTGGGGGTGGAGGAGGATTGTCATGGCATTGCTGAATTGTTGGTTTTGTGTGGTTGAGGGAGGTTATGGATTTGGAGATTACTGAGTTTATTTTGGGAAGTTTGATGTTATGGTGAATGACAGAATTTCTAATGTACCAGGGAATGTGTAATGGTGCGCAGGATTATGTTTCATTTGGTTTGAATTTTGGCTGTTGTTCCCCATATGGACGAGGCATAGAACCAGGTGGGTTGTATTATGGAGAGATATAGGAGGCGTTTTATGCTGATGGTAACAAGATTAAAGAAAATTTTAGAAAATTTTCATTGTAATGAATATATTTACCACACGAACCTGCATGCAGCAGTGCCAACATGTGTGGCTTGTCTCCAAGATTAACTGCATTTAAAATGTGTACCAAGGAAAACATACTTTCAATTTAGAAAAGTGTGGAAAGCATTATACATCTCTCGGCATGGCATCTGTCTGCGATTTTCTATCCTCGTCAAAGCATACCTTGACAATAAATTCGTAAACATAAATAAGGCAAAAATGCTCTTCAACAATTTGATTCAATTGCCTAAAGCCAACAAATTTGTCCAATTTTTTTTGTAGTATTGATTGTTCCATTTTCGTTCATTTCCTTGATTGATATCCCTGATGGCGGAAATCTTAAAAATAAATTACATTAGGGTACAAAAGCCTATACAACATAACTATGAGAAGAAGAAGGGAGGGGGAAAAATATTCTACCCAAATTACCCCTACAAAACTATATACACTATAACTAATAGCTATTAATTGTTTTCTACAGCTCTCTACACCCTTTCCTCTTTGCCCTACAGTTCACTTCACTGCAACGGCTTATATTTTAAATTTAAATAACTTTTTTTTTAAAAAAAAGACTTTATTTAGCAAATTACTTTGCTTCAATTTTTTAAATACCGACTCTGTAATTTTTCTACCTCACTGAAATGTAGATAAACACTATTTCTATAGGTGATAAACTGGGGGAGGAGGAAAGGAGGGGGGGGGGGCTAGAGGAAGTAATCACAGGATGTGGTTGGCCTTTATCGACTCTGATATGATGAGATGGAGTTGCTCCTTAGTGGACTAGACTTTTAAATGGAGACACACTGTTTATGTGCATAGGTAACTTAAAGACTACATCTATACATATATAAACACACTTGATTATTCAGAGTCCTGAGAAACATATTAATAAAATGCTCTCTCTTTGCCTTATGAAGGTAACCCATATTCTACACCCACTGTGACTCAAATAAAATGGAAAACAAGATCTAAGAGTTCTATATATAACAGCATGCTTTATTAACCATGTTACATTGATCTTTGGTGCATAAAATGCTTTGCCTGTAGCCAGTTCAGTGAGCTGGATAATTTCTTAAAGCAGAGAGGATCGACAGTTTAAAATTTACTCTGTGAAGCAATAATGTGGAATCAATAGTTCTCAACTAATCCTGATAACTACAGAGGAGTGAATTTGAAACACATCATTGTTGTTGTTATGGTAGTCAGTACACGGACTGGTCTGATGCAAGTCTCCATGATGATGTATTCTGAGCCAATGTTTTTTGTTCCACATAATCTGCATACATAACATATCCTAGTTTTGGTTTCTTTCTTCTATTCCTACCCCTCCTTCCCTTTCCCACTCAACTACTAATTTAATAAATTCTTCATTCCTCAAAACGAAGGTAAATGATGTTCTGTGATCGTCAATTCTGAGTTAATTGTGTGGCGATCTACCCATCTGACTTTCTCCATTCTTCTATAATACCACATTTCACAGCCTTCTATTCTTTTCCGATTAGCACTGTCCATTGTCTAGGTTTCACCCCCATTCAACGACATGCTCTACAAAACACTAAATAAAATAATTTTGTAGCCTTCAAAATTTTATTTGGAGTCAGTAAATTATTATATTAATTTTTTAAGCTACAAAATTTTTGAAAAAATATGTGGTGTAGAATTGAAACACAGTCACATGCAGATAATGTTGTTGTTGTACTAATCAGTCCTCAGACTCGTATGCTGCAACCCTGCACGCTAACCTATTCCCTATTCTGCAGAAGCCTTTACATTTCTACACAATTACCACCCCCACTAATCTCCTTAGCATATTCCATCATTTGTGTCCCTCTTCTGTTCACTTCCTTCTAATGCTAATTTTACAAGACCCTCATACCTCAAAACATAGTGTATTAATCTATCCTTTCTATTGTTGAAAGTCCTCCATATTGTTCTCTCTTCTGTTAGTCTGCTTAGAACTTCCTGGTTAGTGATTCTATCCACCCATCTCATTCTTCTATAGCACCACATTTCAATCAAAAGCTTTTATTCCTTTCCTTTCTGCAACTCCTTCCATCCACATTTTACGCCCATATAATGCCAAACTCCATATAAATATTTTTAGTAATGATTTCCTGATATCTATACTTATATTAGCCATAAGTAAATTCCTCTTTTTTGTGAAAGCCTTTCGTGGCTGTATTTACGCTGCCTTCAAAATATTCCTTCCCAATCTAACAGCCTTTGTTATTTGACTTTTTCTCATACTACATCCCATTACCTTGGTTTTCCCTCTATTAATCCTCATGTTGTACTCTTTCTCCAGGGCCACATTCACACAAATTTTTATGGGTTCCAAGTCTTCTTCTGACTCCACCAATACCACAGTATTATCAGCAAACCTTAAGAATTTATATTTTTTCTTCTTTCAGTATGATTTCCTTTCAACATTCCTTTTTAACTGATATAAGTTAAAGAGCATGGACTGCATCATTGTCTTACTCATTTCTTGATTTCTGCTTTATTTTCTTGCTCTTCAATTATAATTACTGCTGACTGACTTTTGTATAGATTATGGATGACTCTCCTTTCTTGATATTTTATTCCTGTTACATTCAAAATCCTTAGTAGAGTGTTACAGTTTACAATATTAAAGGATTTATGTAAATCTAAAAATTTCATGAATATGGGTCTGTTTTTTCTTAGTCTGTTATCTAAAATTAGACGCAGAGTCAATATTGCTTCTCTTGTCCCTACGTTCTTCCTAAAACCAAACTGATCTTCTCCTAACTCAAATTCTATTTGTCGTTCGATCCTCCTATATACTTTTTTTGTTAATATTTTGGACACAGACTCAATTCGCCACAAGTGCAAGGCTTCTCTTGCAGTGTCTAAGTTGATGTCGCACTTCGGTTTTCTTTGGTATAGCGATTATTATGCAGTTAATAAAATAATGAAAATTTTTTATTTTTTCTAGAAATGACAACTAAAACCACAAATGCCTTACCATTACATTGGTGAATTTAAATAGGAATTCTTTCTTCACAGAGCCTAAGTCCGTGGCAGCATGACAAAGCGCTTCGAGTTCAATTGGCAGATCCCAGTTCCAGAACCGCTTCTACAGGGATGTATATTCGATCGCTGGACAGAAGAAAAGGATTCCTCTAATTTTGAGCCAAGATGCATGTTCAAAGTTGACCAGTATGGATTTTTTATATATTGGAAAAGCGAACCGAATGTAAGCTTGTCTCCTAAAATTATTAATGTTATTTCACAGTAAACACTATAGAGACAAATTTAATGGTTATAATTTTTACAGGATGGTGATGTTATTGAGCTGTGCCAGGTATCGGACATCAGAGCTGGAGGATTACCAAAGGTTTGTTAAGTAATTCCATCTGAACTATTCTATAAATGAACATAGCTGAGACATTTCATTACGTTCTTTTTATACAGTTCTACATTATTAATTTCTACCTACTATATATATATATATAGTTATTATTTTTCAGTCAACATGACCTCTTTCTTAAATTGTAATGTAATATGCAAAACTTTTATTAAAGGACCAGAAACTTTTGAACCAGCTGATTGGAAAGCATGGAGAGAATGTGGAAGCCAAATCATTAACAATCTGCAGTGGAACTGACTACATCAATATTAATTACCAGCATGTTGTTTGTCCTGATCCAGAAACAGCAAAAGTGAGTTACACTGAATGATTTTTATGAAATTATAATATGTTATGTTCCAAATTGTAAAAAAAATTGGAAAATTCTCCATTTTTTTTAGATTTCATATCTGTTACATATTATTTTTTTATTATTTTACATTTATTGGACTCAGTGTAAGCTATTTACAGTAATAGTTCTCATTTTATCTCATGCAGATACTGCAGTTTCTTCCCTTTCATAAGAAGTGCCAGAATTGTATTTATTCTATGAACTTAAAAGTATTTACATAAACATAGCACACCCTCCATAACAAAAATGCATGTTATATTATGATCAGTAATTATACCTAACATTCTTTTGCCGCTATGTCATTAATATAATATTAAATTTTTTACAAACAACATTGAATTAAAATTTTATTAAACCACTATAATATTTTACATGAAACCTATTTATAGTGTATATTTTCATTGTAACCTGATTACTTACAATATGAGTTTCCAGCATTAGTTTGAGTACTGCCTCTGTGTTAAAACATTTGAGGGAAATTTAAAGTCCATTAAATTTGGTCTATTATAAGTATGTACACAATGAAAATTATATTTATTAATTTAAATTGCTTCATACTATTTAATGTGGCAACACTTAATTCAAGGCCAGTCATCCATTCTCTATCTTCCTTTTCCCCAGTCCATATGAATTAATTTGATTGGTTCACATCATCCTTTGTTGCTTACTCAAAATAATTTGTATGGACAGGGACAATAAGGTGAAAGGGGGGGGGGGGTGGGTATACCTGAATTGAGGCACAGTGATGAAATCCCAGACATCACAAGTTCATCAAATTTTCAGAGGCACTGCACACACACTTGCCACTTAGTATTATGATGCTGATGAAATATACAGCATCATAACCTGAAGTTTAACATTGACAACTCCAATAAAAAAATCATTTGGGGGCTATTATTATTTTTTTAAGTTTAAATGGTATTATAAAGGTTTCAGGATTTTTAAAACTAACAATTTTTTTCTTATGCTTTAGTAGAGATTATGACTGATACTGCTACCAGGTTACCAATTTAAATATTGAATTGTAGTTATTACTGAAATTAAACACTAATGAAGGGAAGTGATAAATAAAAGTAAATATAAGTGACAAGTACGAATGAACGTTTAAGATAAAACTGCATAATGAATTTTATATTTTTTATATATGAGATGAATATGGCAAAAAAGTCGAAAGCAACTAATATTGTGTTAAGAATACAGTTGTTTTAATTCCTGTTTAACTAATAATAAGTATTTCAGAATAGTATAATGACACAGTTAAATGATGCTTCACTTTGCTTTGTGCAGTTGGTTCATAATTTTACTGAATAGTGGGATGAAATACTTTTCAATGGTGTAAAATAATGCTCAGTTTCTTAGTTAACATTCCCTGGAAATACTCTAAATTCTTTCCACAAATATTGTTGAAGTTTATTCTTATAGGAGAAGTCTGTGCTTTGCTACATCCAATAATATGCCAAAGAAAGGAATAACTCAAATTTCGGCCCTCTCAAAAATATCAGCAATTCATATTTATTTTTTCCTCTAATGGTTACAGCTACTTTCTGTTTTGAAATTGAGTTGAAAATTAATATCTGGAATGGTATGCCATTATTTGTACAAGGAATCTTGCTTTTTTGTTTTATGTACTCCATGCATTAAATAAATTGGCAGTTGAGTTAAATTCTTCCTTAACATTTCATAACTTTCTTTTGACAATTAATTTTCCCACAATGGCTTCATTGCTAATATTTGCTTTTGGTGTATGTTTTAAAAAAATCTTCAAGTTTATTACCTTGTGTAAAATATGTTTCAAATATATTCTACCAATCAACTTCAATGGAAAAAATTTTCATTCCTGCAGGCCTGGTTAGATGGAATCAGAAAAATTACACACAATGTGAAAGCAAATAATGTGTGTCCAATGACTTGTTTGAAAAAACAGTAAGTTGAGTAAAATTGTTACTGTAATCGGTTACTAATATTTGGTAATTGTTGTGTGACATGTATAAAAAAGTGCATTCTAAGGAAATGTTAAAAATAGATGTAGTTGATTAAGTGAAATATATTTATGCATGATTTTTATAAACCTGTGCATATTTTAAGTGTTACTTTATGTGATGGCCAAATGTTTGTGGCAAGAGTGATAATTATGTCATTTTTATTCATGTGAAAATTCAAGAAAGATATACACTCAGGAATGTAGAAACACTGACAGTGTTTTGCATGCGCATCACTATCCCAGAAATTGACAAATAAATGTATCTTCTTTTCTCTCACAAACTTTTAAACCATTATAGATACTTTAAGACACCCTGTGTTTAACATTTTAAAAATTATTCCATACATATATATTTGTATTTTATCATTAAAGTAAGTTTTTTTATGTTATAGTAATAAATTTTAGTGAAACTTTCTCTTATTTCATGGCATGCTGTTAATATTCTTGCATGTATATAGCTGTACTATAGCTGTTTTTATTTTGGACACTGTTGCATGTCTGTTTGGTGTGTAAATGTAGACGTGGCGAGAAGGCTTACGCTCAATCACTCACAACAACAGGGTCAACAATGTATGCCCACGGACAAATCTTATGAAGCAGTAAGTTCCTTTTCTATAGTTATCATACATTTATTTCTTTCAAATATTGTGCCACTGCTATAATTATGTAATAATTATTCTAAATTCTGTGTTAGACTGAAATGGCTTTATTAGTATATACTTGATTAATAAATGAACCCCATAATTGCCAATTCATAAAAGTATTTATGACAATTTAACATTTTTAAATAAATGCATTAAATTTCTTAGTAAATATGGCCAATTTTACAGACACTGATAGAAATGTGATCGTAACAGAACAATGTTTCTTCCATCAATCGGTGGGCCTTCTCAAGCAATGTCGTACTTTATGTTTACCTTTCTTATCAGTGTTTTTAAAATTGGCCAACTTCACAAAGAAATTTTTAAATGAATTTAATTATTTCAAAAATTTGTCTATTACATAGTTTTTTTCTTAATGTTTTTTTTCTTTATTCTTTTCCACAACATAGTGAAATACCTGAAAATATTTTATACAATATATATGCTTGTATGTTTTTGTCATCTCCAAGATTCAAACTGTTAGAGTATTACTTATAAAATGTAAGCAAACTACTATACTGTTAAATGAATTTAAAAATTTGCTTTGGTCGCCTATGACTATATTTTAATTCCATTAAAAACTCTGTAATTTTTTAAAATCTGTCACACAGAACCTTGATCTAACATGTGGACTATAACTGAAGAATTGCTTTCATTTTTGTATTTGTTTGTTAAATATTCAAGAATTACCCTATTTTCTCAACCTTAAAGTCAGACAGAGTTTGTTAATAAAAGTTCTGAGGTACTTAACAAGAATTTCCCAATACACACATTTTGTCCTGATTAAGTTTATAAACGTTTTATTTCTTACATAACAATAAATTGTTAGTGTTATTTTACTAATAGATTTGACCAAATTTAACAATTTTTCACTTAAATGAGTGTCGAAGTCGAATTTTGGTTTGTGTCAGTGCACATGGGTGGAGTATAATGTTTTATAGGCATATATTTCATAAAATGTTAGTCATTATCTGTTATTAGTTTTTGGCACACTGTGTTGTGTTATTAACGATTGAAGTAAAATTTAGCATCACTTATTAACAACATAAATCTACTACATTTCTTAAATATAAAGTAATAAAATGATATTTGACATGCTTTTTTTAAAAAAGTTAGTACATGTCACTTCATCCATGTTTTGTGAGATAGAAATCAAATATAACTTTTCAAAATAATTTGCACTACATTTTTTGTGCAACTAATTTTTAATTCCTGACATTATAAAATTCTCATTATGTTTCAGTTGGATGAGACTTGGGTTTCTTGTTAATCCTAAAGGGAAAGTCCCCGTTAAAGTAGTTGCCAAAACATTTGCATCTGGTCGAACTGAGAAATTGGTGTACCAGTGCTTGGCTGATTTAGGTCTTCCCAATGAAAAGGTAAATTGTAGAGAAGATGAGAGTGACAAGTAACTTTTCAGTAAGTGTGCAAAAAATTAATCAACTAAATGTTATCATATATTTTAGAATGATGCCATAGAACCTGTAGATTTCACGTTTGACAAATTTTATGAATTATACCACAAGATTTGCCCAAGGAATGATATTGAGGAACTTTTTCAGCAAATGTAAGTACCATAATTTTACTTACACTTAAAAGTGGGGCAATTTATTAGTACAAATTACTCATTTTTTTATTAAGATCTCTGGAGGTCTATCATAATCATAAATTTTATGGTCACTTTTAAAATACCTAGGAAGCTTGTAAGCTTCTAAGCTAAATATAATTTAATGCTACCACAATACCATGCAAAATAACATTTTCAAATATATTAAATAGAGCAGTTACTACATTTTTCAAAATGTCATTTATACTTTTTGCTCATTTCTGTTGCACATTTTCTGTGTGTGTTTAATTAATAATCAATTGGTATTCCCACAGTTCCTTAGCCTTTTGTATCAGGAAGTAACTGGTTTCAAACAATCATAAATTGCCTTTTGTTCACATTAAAATCTTTGCTAGAGCCAAAATTTGAATGTCTGCAACTTAGCAATTAGTGTGAATAACTTAAGGAATCTCTTTTCTATTAATAATTTTGGTTTCTAATTTCTCAGTGTCTAGTCTTGCTGGTATCGATTATTTTTGATGGACAAGTCAATTTAAAATTCTACGAATTGAGTAGTCTTATATTTAACCCATGGTTTTCAATTTCTTTAGAAACAAACTGTACATTTATTTCTCAGAACCCAGGGAAAGGCAGATAAGATAGACATCGAACAGTTTATTTTGTTTTTAAATGAGAAACAGCGAGATCCACGTCTTAATGAAATTTTGTACCCGTTATACGATGAAAAAAGAGCTGCAGAAATCATTGAAACTTATGAACAAGAGGAGGATGCTAAAGCTGAGAGTAAGTAAAGATATTAGACTTCTTGAATATTGAATAATTGAGTGTAAATTATACTAACAGATTGTTGAGATATTGGCTAAAAGTTTTAATATGTGCTTACTTATTGAAAATACAAACAATTTCTTCTGTCTTTCTTCCTTTCAGAAAAATTAACCAAAGATGGGCTTATCAGGTACCTTATGTCTGATGAAAATGCACCAGTATTTCTTGACAGACTTGACTTTTACATGGACATGGATCAACCCTTGGCACATTATTACATAAACAGCTCCCACAATACTTACTTATCTGGCCGTCAGTTTGGTGGAAAATCATCAGTAGAAATGTATCGCCAAGTTCTCCTGGCTGGATGCAGGTTGGATATTGTGATATATGTTTTCTTTTAGTAAATATTATTTCCATTATAGAAACATTTTTTTATCTCTAATTGTGAAACATGCTGGACATGACATTTAAGGAAATCTGTGATTGATTTAGTTTTATTATTTCTGTGGGTTTGAATCACATGAAACAAAATTGGTCTTTTTTGTACCCAGAATAAAAAACAAAACAATGAAAACGAATATTTACTTACGTTCCTTGAAATAGGCATCCACAAAAATTTACATTACATTTATTTATCATTTTATATAGCAACCCTTTATTTATGAATTGAATATTTTTTTTTAAAAAAAGAAAAACAATTTTACTATGTATATTACTTTTACAATATTGCTTTTATACATTATAAAATTATTTTGTTAATAGCTGTATATGCTAAGCATTATTATACACAATAGGTTGCAGAACTGTACTAAAAGAGAAAGAAGTTTGACCCTGTATGATTAATATGTGCTCTTGAAATTTCTTTATCATTTATTTTTCAAACCTGCTTATCTCATAATTGATTTTTACAGATGTGTTGAACTTGATTGTTGGGATGGTAATGATGAGGAACCCATAATTACCCACGGAAAAGCCATGTGCACAGATATTTTATTTAAGGTTTGTGTAAACAAAAGTTTCATCCTCTTCATTTTTATTACCATTAGGGGTCAGTTGTGAAAATTTCCAATTTTTTTTATTGCAATATGTGTTGAAAAAATCTTACTAAATTACAGTATTTCAGTTAAAATGTAAATTTAAAATCCAGTAACTGAATTTAAAATATTAATTTTCTTTTCACATATTTGATCAACTAAAAAATTTCATGTTTATAAATCTCATAATTAATCTTATTCACAATAGTGGTGAATAATAACATACTTTTAATTCAATACAGGATGTAATATATGCACTCCGTGACACTGCTTTTGTGACATCAGACTACCCAATTATTCTATCGTTTGAGAACCACTGTTGCAAAGCTCAACAACACAAACTAGCCAAGTATTGCAATGATATCTTAGGTGATCTTCTCCTTGCCTCGCCATTAGCAGACAGTCCAGTAAGTATGAATTGTGGAAAAACATATATTGGTAGGTGTTTTGGAAATATAAGCCTATATTAATGTTTGTTTTGTAAACACAGTAAAATACTCTATTTTGTGCTTTATTGAAAAAATATTATTCCATTTAATTATAGGTTTTTCATTTGTATTACTTAAATTATTATTTGAATTTGTTGTTACATTAAAACAAACCTAAGGATTTTACTATGTTCATATGGGCTGACAATAGTCAAATAGTCTGTTAAAATCATCTACAACCACTCCTTAATAGTTAGTTGCTTGTGTGACAAGAACTTAGATTAATATATAAAAATCAGCTGAATTTAAGTGGTCAAAATATGAATATAATTGCAGCTGGACCCAGGTGTGCCATTACCATCGCCCAATCAGTTGAAGCGGAAAATCTTGATAAAAAACAAGCGACTGAAGACTGAAGTAGAGAAGCAAGAACTAGAGCTGTTCCGTCAAGGACAATTTGTGATAGAGGAAGAGGAAAAAGAAGATGCTTCTGCACCGTCGACTGAGCGGAAAGAGGTAAATGAATTTAACTGGTATTTATACATCTTATTCATACTTTGAAAACTTTTTGCATTCTAGATAATTACAGGCCATTGAGCAAAATGTATTTTGTTCTCTTAAAAATTATTATTATGCCAATCTTGTTACTTTACTTTGAATAATTAGTATTTGCATGCCATTAATTGAATATAATTTTCAAGTGTGATGAAATTGGTGTAAATAGAAAGTTGTTAAAGACTTCTCTCAGCTTTCCGTGACCTAAAGGATTTTTAACAAATTAATTACTAGAACTTGTTGATGTAAGTAAATATAGCACCAAGAATGAAATAAATACTAATGATAAGAGGAGAGAATGGTTTAAAAAACCAATTCATACTTTACCATTATTCATCTTGAGGGATTCAGAGATTATCTTTCTATAGACGAGGACATATGTAGTTCAGTCCTACCTATTGCAGCTCTGCTGGAATTATTCTTGGATGACATTTACTTAAGATGACATTTTGTCGACTACTTGCACCTTTGCATCTTACATAACTTGATAAATATAAATTTATAGATTTCTAACATTTCATCTATCCCATTTCCTGTAAATACTATTTTATTACATAACTATTATACACTATATACAGAAATAAAAATGATCACAAACTTATGTGATTTTTCATCATGATTCTATTTTTCATAAAATTTCAACGAATGTTTCATTAAAAATTTAAATTCAGTATTGTAAACTATCCTATAACTTTATAACAAACATATGGCTGAGCATATTAGCAATTGTAAACGCTTTTTCATAATTATAAATTCATAATCTTCTTTCTAAAAATTTCAGGATGTTCCTGAAGTTGAAGTACCTGAAGGTACTGATGCTCCCGTTCAAGTACAGTACACTGGTTCTACAACCAATGTGCACCCATGGCTTTCGTCAATGGTGAATTATGCGCAACCAATCAAGTTTCAAGGATTTGATGTGGCTGAACGTATGTATTGTATATTGAGTGTCAATTTTACTTTTCTGTAGTTACTACATGAAACTTTATTTTAATTGGAATTTATGTATAATTAGGAAGAACAATAATGTCAAAAAAACTGTTACTATAGTGTGCTTGGTTAGTAAATAATCTTTATTTTTTTAAAAAAATAAATAAATCACTTGATTTTTAATGGTATAATTGATTTAGTATCAATAGATAATTATTATGTAAACATTATTACTATTTTGAATAGGCTATGAAGACAGAATTGTTATAGTAATATATGATTTAAAAATATAATTGCTATTTTAATTGAACTAGATGATAGTACTGTATTTCTCTTTGAATGTAATATTAAAGTATCAATAAATGTCAAATTTGAATACGATCTTTACATGCAAAATTTTTCATTTGAAAAGTCTTCTAGCACAGAATTTCTTGATTAACAATAGCTGAATAAGCATTTATGTAATCACCACTAACGTTTCATATTTCATGGTTAAAATTTATAATTTACAGAAAAAAATATTCACCACAATATGTCATCGTTTGCTGAAACTGCTGGCTTAGGCTACCTCAAAACTCAGGCAATCGAATTTGTCAATTATAACAAAAGGCAGATGAGTCGTATTTATCCCAAAGGAGCTCGAGTTGATTCTTCAAATTATATGCCACAGGCGAGTAAACAATTGTGCTAACACTTCTGCTTTCTCTCTTTTCATATAACATTTTAGAAAAGACTGTGCAATGCAAATGTCACAATATGTAAATCTAATTTGCAATACCTTGAGATGTAGCAATTACTATTGCATGGAAATCCAGAACAGAATTAGAAACCAGAACTAACCAGTTATATGACTAATGACTTAAAAAGTTAGCTTTTAATTCCTGTTTAATGAATATGACTGAGGAAGGGAGCAAAAGTCCTAAAAAGTGACATGTTTTAGTGGCAACCTAATTGCAGTGAGTACAATGAATGTATACATGTATAACTTATACATATGTTATATTTGTTATAGGTTTTCTGGAATGCAGGGTGTCAAATGGTTTCTCTTAATTTTCAAACACCTGACTTACCAATGCAGCTGAACCAAGGAAAATTTGAATATAATGGAAATTGTGGGTACTTACTGAAGCCAGATTTTATGAGAAGATCTGATCGTAGTTTTGATCCCTTTGCGGAATCACCTGTAGATGGTGTCATTGCTGCTCAGTGCGCTGTCCAGGTAACACCTTCTGAAAAGAAACTGCTTGTTAAATTGCTTTTCTGAATTTGTATACATTTTGATGCATCATTGGTGTTTGTGACTCACTTAAAAACATAAGTTGAAGATGCTTCATATTTATTTTGTTTCTAACATAAATATGATTTAATCACATACATAGAGTTCCCCCAGCTTTTTATTATTATTACCTGAGGAACCAGTGTTGCGTGGGAATTTACTTATATTTGACTGGAAAAATAATGGATTGAGCATAAACATCTGGTCATTTAGAACATTTTATAACGAACCCCTTTCTGCACCTCCACTTCCCAAATGATTCTAAACATGTGACCTAAACAGAATAAAGAGCATTTATAATAAATAAAAAGATGGTCAAAAAGTCAACATTAAATGTATCACTATTTATTAACAAAAGCGATGTTTCGTCTCCATTTTGAGAGTTCCTCAGGTTTACTACAAACCTGATATTACAACAAATTAAATATGTTATGTGTTACAATTTTTTAATTTATATATAAAAAAAGTGGTTAAAAACTTACAAATTTAGCTATACATCCTATTTACTCCTTGACTCTCTCAGCTGAAAAGATTATTGAATTTACATGTGAAGAAGAGAATTTATTCTATTTATTTATTCACAGGCTAGAGCTTATTATATAATTTACAAAAAAGTATAACGTATAAATGACATGATCACAATCTAATCAATGACTTGTGTGATTAGTTTTACAGTTTATTTAACATTCTTTTTAAAGCATGATAGCTAGTATTAAAAAAATCTGTCTGTCCTTTACAGTTATCAGTTCACATGACTCTATTCATAGGAACTGTATAGTAACTGTAATTACATTTATGATGGCTAACATTAATTTCTGATGAGACTAGCCGGTACTTTGTACTTAACTAAACTTGATAAAAAAGGGGATTTTAAAAGGTTATTAACAATACTGTACCAAAATAATATATGATCTCAATGACCTTAAAATATATTTATTTGATGCTAATATAGGTTGTTTTATCAGTTTTTTAAAATGCCTCTCCTACTGCTCAACTGTAGATAAAATAAATGCATGCATATATACATTCACCTCCAAATGGTTTGTTCCTGGATCATAAAGAACATGCATGAAGTTTGGTTGAAATTACTCAATGTGCTTAAATTTGTATGCTGAGCATACACACACATTCACACCCACATACATTTTAATTTTTTAGATTACGTAGATTAATAGAACTTTGAAGTTCAATTATGTTGACATTAATATTACAGGTTATAGCTGGTCAATTTTTATCAGACAAGAAAGTGAGCACATATGTTGAAGTAGATATGTATGGTTTGCCCACTGATACTATTCGTAAAGAATTTCGTACTCGCATGGTGCCTGGAAATGGTTTAAATCCAGTATATAATGAAGAACCATTTCTTTTTCGTAAGGTATGTATCACAGAGCTTATTCAATAGTTTTAAAGTGATTTAATGTTAATGGCATATTTTATTATACATACTATTAATATGGGTTCAATCCCCAGTCCAGTTGAGATTTTTCCATTCAATCTTCTATCAATTTTATTGTTTTACCTATGAATGTCCAAAGTACAGTAAGCTATTTTACTCTACCCTTCAGGTTGTTTTACCCGATCTTGCAGTCTTACGTTTTGGTGTTTACGATGAAAATGGAAAACTCCTTGGGCAACGAATACTGCCTCTTGATGGATTGCAAGCAGGATACAGACACATTTCACTACGAACTGAGGCTAACTTTCCCATGTCTTTACCAATGTTATTTTGTAACATAGAACTGAAAATATATGTACCTGATGGCTTTGAAGGTATGAACTTTATGTTGAATTTTTAAATTTGTATTGCTTATAATACTGCTAAAAGTGCCATAAATATATATGAGCATTGTTGGGTTCAATAAAAGGTTTCATTCTGTATAGCTGATTAGACTATTATTATTTTTGCTGTGATAGTATTGATATCACACATATGAAATTGGAATTGGTAGTTTTTGAAGGGCAGAAAACTTAAAGTTAAAATAAATTATAAACTGTCTTATCCAGTTGAAATAACGTCAGGAGTGCCCCAGGGAAGCATTATAGAACTTATAATGTTCGTAGCATATATAACCAATGTGGCCGTTGGTACCCAGTTGAATATCAAACCATTCATGGATGTTTGCATTATTTATAGAGAAATTAAACATTCAGGCGACATTGATGCTCTTCAGTCGAATTTAGACAAGGCATTGGAAAATAAAATTAAAATAAATGCATCAAAAAGTAAGACTATTAGGTTTACAAATCAAAAAAGTGTGAGGGAGTAAATTACGAACTAGGAGGTGAATTAATATAAGTATCCAACAGCTGTAAATAATTGGATGTAACATTTAGCAAACACAAAAATTCAGTGGCTAATAAAGGATGGAAAGCACTCCAGGACGACTGATGCTGTTGTGTAATAGAACTTTAGTGTAAATAATTATAGAGTATGGGATCTGTATAGGACTGAGCACATTCAGGACGCGGACAAATTTCATAAAAAGGCATTTAAATTATCTTGTAGACTTGAAGATAATGAGGTAGAAGCTTTGTCAAAGAGAAGGAAATGGGCTAGGCTTTGTGCATTATTCAGAGCACACAACAACAAATCAGCCTGGAGAAATATGAATAGTTTTATTTTACCTCCCACTTATGTTTCTAAAATGAATCACTCACGCAAGATTAGACAAAGGTAACATAGAACAGATATAGGAAAATTTTCAATTCTAAATAGAACAATTCAGGACTGTAATAACCTACCTGCTAACATTCTAACTACACGCTTGCCCAAAGAGTGAAATAATTCAAAGAAAGAGTAATTATTTGTGATACCTAATAATATAAGAATAGTAATAAGAGTTCATATTAAGAAAATTGAGTGAAGTGTAGTGGTAAATGAAGTAATATTTTAATGGCCTTTTATGTAAATTTAATATATATTTTAGTATTTTCAACATAGTGAAGTGAAGTTCAAGGGGAAAGATGCAGATAACAGTAGGGCACCATTACTAGTTTCAAGAATATGTAGTTTAATTGGGGTAACAGAGTGGAATGTTTCTTGTTTATTTTTATCTTATTTTATTCCCCCTCCATATTTTATAATATAACATATATACTATAGTTTGTGTTGTTATTAATTTTATGTATTTTAAGCATTGCCACTGGGCTATGCTCATTTCAATGAAAATAACTCAATCAATTAATTCAAAATATATTTTCGTGACAATGATATATAGAAAATGTTTATAAAAAATTAAATGATTTTCCCTTAAAAAATATATTATACTGAATTTAAAAATAACAGATACAATTGATTAATTTTTAAACATACTGCTCCAGCAAAATGTAATCAATTGATACAGAATGTGAAGATTATTCAAGTTGAAAACCATAAAACATTGAAGTCTATTTTATATATTTTCATTTATAGTTTTTGTGATACTATTATATTTTCCCAAAGTATAATAATTTTGGAATTCTTAATGTTTAGTTTTGGCATATTGTCTTATATTAAGAAATTGTCAATTATTTCTGTACAGATTTTATGGCGGCTTTGTCTGATCCAAGAGCATTTAAATCTGCTCAAGACAAGCGTACACAACAGATGACAGCAATGGGAATAGAGGAAACAGACATTGGTACAAAGGATGGAGGAGGTGCTGGAGGTGGTAAAAAGCAAGGAAAACCTGGAGAAGAGGAAAAGAAAGGTAAGAACACATGAGACTCTCTAAGCACTTTATTTTCTTGTTTCCCTAATAAATACAATGTATAAAATTGTTATTTCAGTGTTGTTTGGTTTTGTATGCTTATGAAGACCAATAATGAAATTAATATAGTGAAAGCTGATTGAGACATCATAAGTACTGTACAATTAATCATTTTTAAACATCAACCTACTGAACAAATGTAATTATCTTTTATGGGACCGATAAACCTGAAATAAAATTCATGAAAATATTTTTTCTGTAATGTACATGATGGTTCCATTAATTTTGTTTCTTATTAATAATGAAAGGATGAAATATTTTGATCACTATAACCATGTTCAATATTTATGCTCGTTCATAAAGAATGATAGCCCATAATTATTGATGTGGAATTGGATGTTTCACATCACCTTCTTCATCCTTTTAAATTGGAAAAAGATTCACTCTTGCATTATTGTTTTTATACATCAGTTTAGTATATTCTGTAGGCCCTATCAAGTTGTTTGGCTTCAAGGCTTAACATCAGTGATGTTTGTTATTCATTCTCAAGTTATGTTCTTCTGTCTTTAATGTTCACCTTTATAGAATTATTATTATAATTTCTTTAACTTTTCTTCATCAAAATGCATTGAAATTATCTTGTAAGATTTGGGAAGAATAAATAAGAAACTTTGACAAATAGAAGCAAATAGGATAGACTTCATGAACTATTCTGCTCAAAGGCAACAGTAACGAAGTGGCTTGCTGAAATATGAAGTTTCTTTTACCTCCCACTTACTTAACTAAAAGTCATCATTTGCTCAATATTAGACAGAGGAAAAAGCAAACTGGTATGGGGAAAATTATAAATAGCACCATGTGGAATTGGAGCAACCTGCCTAGCTGCAGGACCACAGTGTATAAAGCAATTCAAAGGAAGATTAAAGACGTATGATGGGGGTTAAATGTGAAAATAATAGGACTTCTTCTTTGTGTATCAGTTCTCCAACAATCTTAATACCAGTCTCCATGTCACAAACATCCAAGTCCATGCCATGATTCGAACCTGGGACCTCTATGTCGTTAGGCAGCAATGCTAGACCACAGGACTAATAGGACTAGTGCTAATAAAATTGAGTTGAGAGAAGTAGAAAATAAATTATATTTTAAATTTAATGTAGTTGTAATGCACATGCATGGACTTTTACACCTTTATTTTTTGTAGTTGAGGACATTAAATTTGACCCAATCACCGCTGAAAGTTTAAGGTCTGAAAAAGGCTTTCAAAAAATAGCACGTAAACAACAAAAGGAGCTTGAAGCACAGAGAAAACGCCAACTCAAGGAAAGATTAGCGATACAAAAACAACAGTGTGGTGCAATAGAGAAGTTAATAAAAGGAAAAAAGTAAGTAGCTTGATGTGTTCAATGTTAGATCTTCTAAAGCTATGTTTTAATGGATTTAATTAAATCAAAATCTCAAATTAAGTATTGTCGTGTCATTTCCATATTTATTTCTGTCGTGAAATACAACTGCTGTTGGGGTATTCAGTCCTAAGACTGGTCTGATCCATGCTAACCTATCTTGTGCAAGCCTTTTCCTTTCTATGTAGCTATCACATCCTCCCTAATCTGTTTGGCGTATTCCACATCTTTCTCAATATTTTAATCCTGTCATCTTCAAAATCCTTAATAGTGTGTTCCAGTTCACATTATAAAAGGCTTTTTCTAAATCTACGAAAGCCATGAATGTAGGCCTGTTTTTTCTTATCATGTTTTTAAAATTAAACGTAAAGTAAATATTGTTTCTCTTGTCCCTACAGTTTTCCAAAAACCAAACTGATGTTCCCTAACTTGCAAACTATACAAACTACAGAAAATATATCAGACCTATTGAAGTTAATTTACACTGAAGAATTAGTTAAAAACAATTCCATAGAATTGAACGAGCTTTTAATATTTTCATTTAAGTTACTGTAAATATGTAGCTAAATTATTTTACTTGAAAGTGATTGTGCTATGGTATATTTCAGCAAAAATGAGCTTGCATCGGATCCACAAGTTCGAAAGTTAGTTTCTGAACAGACATCACAGTGGTCAGAGATGGTAGAACGGCACCGCAAGGAAGAGTGGGAGACAATGAAGCAACAGCTGACAGACCAGCAGGTACTATTATTATAAACGATTATTGTGCTGTGTCCACTTTTATTACTGCATGTAATTGTGCCATGAATGCTTTCAATCCTTTAAGAAAGCAGTTTTTCAATTACAAAAGGGACTTTTTTGATATGAGGACAAAACCCATTTCAACCTCTTGTTTTAAAGACAAATGTAAACAGAACTCAAACACGACCATCAATTCTTTATATTTAAGAAATGTACAGACAGTTTCATTTAAGTCTTGCACAACTATTTTATTTAGTTAGTTAAGTAAGCCCCATAGTTGGACACTGAGATTGTAACGGTTTTCTCTACACGAGAGTTCATTTTAATAACCAAATTTGCAAAACTAATTTAATATAGTTTAATATTAAATAATTCTTCTCATGACAATAAACAACTAGGAAATACAATACAAAATCTAGCATTGGTACGATGTCTGGACCTGATATATTGGAGACACACACAGTCAATACTAACAGAGGAATGTTCCCCTCTTTACTGACTAGCAAAGGGTAGTATTAATGTAACATTATCCATGCATTCTGGTACCTCATATTCTAAACTGTGTTTCTTGGCTTCCAATGCCCAAAATCTCGACAATTTTTTTGTCTCATGTTATCTCCCTGTCTGTGGCTCCTGCTTCTTCTTTTTTTATGTCAACCCCACCTCATTGTGTTACATTAATACTACCCTTTGCTAGTCAGTAAAGAGGGGAACATTCCTCTGTTAGTATTGACTGTGTGTGTCTCCAATATATCAGGTCCAGACATCGTACCAATGCTAGATGGTACATTCCTCCGATCAAAGGTTCACATCATAACATGACATGCATGTTGCTGTTATGACAGATAATTATGTGGATTGATCGGTAAGAAGGTGCAAGTGTTGAGAAAATGTGCGAAGATTGACTGTTATTTTAGAAAAGATATGCAAAGCAATTAGTTTTGGACAGTTTTGATTACAAAATTTAATTAGAAAGTATTTTATGTGAATTAAATGAATGTGGCATGTGATTCTACTAAATTAATTTCACGCTTATTTTCCTGACTCTTTAATCCATTCTGAACTCATTTATTTTGCAGGATGTGTTAAAGCGGTTAATGGAAGTAGTGCAGGCAACACAAATAAAACAACTGGAAGCCAAGCATGAAAGGTACATGATAATAAAATTGAAAGGTATATTATACTACTGCTACAACACATTGCTATTATTTTCATATTTCAAATTCAAAGCATAATAATATTTAAAATGAAAGGACTAAACTGATAATATTCTTGCATTGACCTTAAATACAATAATTTCACTTGATAAATATGGATTCTAATGTTTGTAAACTATATTATTTGTTCATTTTACACATTTAAGGGAGATCAAGGAAATGAACACGCGTCAAGCTAAAATCTCAATTGAAACTATGAAGGAAGTTGCAAATGACAAAACTCTTAAAACGAAAGGTGACAAAGATCGACGTTTACGAGAAAAGAAGCAGAACAACACCAAAAAATTCACAGACGAACATCGAATGGCTCTTATAAAGCAGAACAAGGAAAAAGAAAAGTTGAAAGTGAAACATGACAAGCAGGGTCAAGATGTACAGAAGGAACTCCAGAATGTAAGCTTGTTAATAATATTTATTATCAAGTAGTTTAATTTTATGCAGTACTATTCTTAAATCAATCATCTCTCATTTGAGACTTCATTGGGTATACTTTTTTTAAAAAAATTGTAACATATTACCTAATGTAATTCATTGTAATTTTCATTTTAGTGTATCTGAAGACGTCTCAAATGAGAGACAAAACGTGGTGTTGTTCATTATTTAAATGAAATAAAAACTGACCAAGAGACTGTTATAACTCAATGAATAGTTATTTAAATGTCAGATAAACTAGCTCGAGGATTGTTTCAAATTTTGATAACTTATAATAAGTTAGCTTTACTTCCCGATCCATTTGATATTGACCGTCATATTTTAGTATTCACAATGACCTTGACTTACCATCTTGAAATCTTAATATTCCATCTGTGTTCTGGTGTAAATCATAGTTGTTAGCTTGGTTGTATGTCGTTTATGACATTGTTACATTTAATTTCTTCATTTATTATTGATGTTAATGATGCAGAATCACTATTGAATCCTGTATTGAATTTCTAGTTCTGTTGCCAAAGGGTAATTTCTTTTGATAGTCCCACAGAATCTGTACACAAGGGATGGGTATTCTAGCTTACATGATTGCACGCTGAACAAAACTGAATAGAAATTTGTAATATGAGTATTATGATTGTTGTGAATGTGTTGGATGTGTAAAAGCCTAACAATTTAATGAGATCGCAGTCAGAGGCAACAATATATTTTTCTGGCGATGACATAATGAAAGTAATTGTTATGGAAAGGAAAGGGAGATATTGGGCGGCTTTCCTGAAATTTGTCTCTCCATGTAAGAGAGAAAGAAAAATTTCAAATTTTGGGAGTTGGTAGCCTCCTCCTCAAGAAAATAGTATACTGTTCATGAACCCCCTCACTTATCAAAAGGCCTAGAATTCGAATCTTATGCGCAGGGTGCCCTGAGCTGGCGGCAACTAATGCCGCGGAAGGTAACGAGATTAAGAAGAAGTGCCGTTATAACCTCCTTGGGGAAACCTGCAACCAAAATGTTTTTTTCTCCTGCTTGGCTGGAGTGCCAAATAACTAGTGAAATAAATTGTTCCTGTGAAATTTTCTTTAATTCAAGGAACTGTACAATAAAAAAATGCAATTGAGCATCAGCTCTGAGAATCCAGCAGGGCATATTCAGGGTAACAAACGAAACATACAGAATTGGCCATGGAAATTATACCCCGGAACCGTATTAGCTTTCTTCAGGGGTGGTGCCGTTCATGTAAGTCCTGGAGACTACTCCACCTTATTTTCCAGTCTATTAAACATTAAATCTTTTTCTAGGTGGGAGTTTCCATTTTTTCTTTATTTTCCTGAAGAACAGTCTTAGGAAAAGTTCTATGTCCACCTGTTTATACCATTTTTGGAACTAAATTCTCTGTTGTACTTTGTCCTAGTTCGGACTCTTTGTTATGTCTCTCTTCTTTCCTTCATATACACTCAAAAATATGTGTTAGACATCATCCTGACTGGTATTTACTGTTGTCTGTTCTACTTATTTTGTCCAGATAACTTCTAAAATAACTATGGCCTGTGAGGAGTTGGGTGAGGAAGGGACATAGTACTGCACTATATGCTGATCATATTATTATTATTATTATTATTATCAACAGTAGCTTTACTTTATTGGTCTAATGAAGATTTTTGTTTCAGCTCATTGAAATGTACAAGAATGAAGAAATAGAATATGAACTTGCACCTAAAACAGAATTCTTTGCTTAGCTTGCCTTGTTTTTTTTTATTTTCCTTTGGAGCAGGAAGCATCCGAATAAAAGTGTGTAAAGAATTTCTTTTACATATAAATTATTTAGCTCTTTTACAGTTTTACAAGAAGTGTAAGCATTATTAGGAACTTCAGTCTCTGTCTCTCAGAACTTATAACTTTATTAATAAGTATATAAGTAGCAGAACCTACAGAAATTAGAAATGAAATGTCTTGAGGAGCCATAGCAAAATATTTCTGTAACTATTCTTATATTAGGAATTAATGTGTCATACTTTCTCAGTGGAGCTTATGTATTTGTCAAAGTTGTATAAAAAGTATGAGCAATTAACTGTAATGCAAACTGGGCTTTCCCAATTTGTCATAACTTTGCAGGGACCATTGTTGTAGTCTTGTATTAATTACTATTTCCAATTAACTGTGTATAAATGTAAATATTATAATGTTTGATTTTATATAATTTTACCACCCACAGTGGCAAAATATGTAATGAAAATCACTTGATCTTATGCCTCACACAACAAGTCGAGAATCTCGAGGAACTATCTGAAGTGTTCTTAAGTATACTGCATCACAGTCTTCAATATAATTTTCAAATTTGGTTTCCTTCATGTCTGCACTCTACTGTATTGTAAATATTTGCTCAGAACTGAATGTTAAGTAATTTATTCTAGTCATTGAAGCTGAGTTTCCTCAAAATATGAACAGATTTATGTGGTACCAATTTTAAAAATAATTTATTTCAAATAATTTAGTACTGTTTTTCCATTTTTTTATGCTGGTGAATGCAAGAAATGCATTTATTTATTTTCATATTTTTTGTTTTAATTCATCATTATACAATTTTCTCTAACCAAGTGGTCTTTTGGCAAACTTACAAAGTTATTGAAATAATGTTTGTTTAGTGCTAAAATTAATTGTTAAAGGCACCTTGGATTGGGGACTAAATTTCACCAATGTCATAAAAAAATCTATACATTGCAGTTTTAATGTAAAATGTACTCTCAGTTTTATTCATGGACTTGTATAGTGGATCAAACACAGTAAGTAAATCGCTAGTCGCACTTGCTTAATTTGGTTGTAAGATAATGTAATGTAGATAGAAATAGAAGTTTTCTGTGTTAATAAATAAATTTCAGGCTATTAGAACTTACTAGTGCTCTTGATCCATTTTGTTTGTTTCATACATATATGTTTTATGTATTTGTTACCAGATCATTATTAATGTTGTTATTAGTCTGAATGTAACTTATAGGATTTACATTGAGGAATATGTGTTTTATGATGTTCAAAGAAAACTGATGCTACGATCTTTGTAATTATTAATTTCTGACAGATGTACAATATGTTTGTACATCACGCTGAGATTCAGGTAATACAAACTTAGGTACAAAGTTACCCCAAATAATTTTACTTGTAATATGAATAATACTTTGCCTCTAAAACAATGAAGTGTTCAGTATATTAACATTGTATGTATTATATATTTTATAAACATTTAATTTTCATATTGACTTATCTTTTTTCTACATTCTTTTAAGTTTGAAGCTGTTGTCATCTGTACATACAATTAGTAATTACCAAAGCTTTTAATACAACTATCCCAGAACTGTAACTAAAATCTAGTTATTATTCCTTTTAATAGTGCCTTAATAAGTGCATTTATTTGGATGTTGTGTCCACTTAAAGCTGCTATTCTACTGAAGTTTCCCTTATCAATTCTTTGTTCATACCAATTACACTACACTTTTTATCATTCCCTATCCCGATAACATTTTATGTTGAATACCGTTTGGGAAAAATTAATTTCAGTATAGTTATTACATATGCTTTTATGATAAGAGACATCATTCAACATGACCTTTTATTACTTACATATCATGTAAAAATCTAGTTATGTATCTGAAAAAAGAAATTGTTTTCTGATGAAAAATCAAATGAAACAGTCCTGACATCTAAAATGTTGGCATCAGTATGAACAAGAACATCATTAGAGAAGATTTATTGTTATGATGAGAGAATTGTTCTTCCGGTACATTTTAGTGTTTAGGACTAATAACACAATTAATGGTACAATTTTTTATTTATGTAATTGTTCCATGCATTTTAATATTATTTTTTTAAGGTTTAATTAATCTTTTTTTGCAATATTAATAACTTGATGCTTGATTCGGCCCAATTGATGAGACACACTAAATTACTGACATTTCCAGAGGTTATTAATTCTAGTGATATTCAAACTATGCAGATGATTTGAAAAGATGTTACTAATCCTTTAACCTCCATCTACTGTCTGTTTGATTATAAAGCAGAAATTGTATATCAGAATGTAAACATTCTTGTTTGGAAGCTGCTAGTAAAAAAACAACTGTATAAGGAAATTTTGGACATTCTGCTCAATATTTAAGTGTGTAATTTTAAATTGTGCTCATATATTTGTGCATTTTGAATACAATTTAATTTTGTAATAAGGTCTCCTGTGGTCATCAAGTAATGTTCAAAATGGAGCTATTTCCTGAGAGCAGTGGGAAAAAATAGTATTATCAAGTATTGTTTGCAATAATTATGTCAAAACTATAATTGTAGTTTATTATTTATATAAAATAATTACATATTGTATTTAAGTCTTCAGCGTTTGAAATGTCCTGATCTATTGTGATACGTGAACCTGATAACTCGTAAAATATAGCAAGTATAATTTTTATTTATTTGCCTCTTGATTTTCTTCACTCTTGCTATTTCATTTGAGGCACCTAATTATTTTACACTCTAAGCTTTGGGATATTTCATGTACAAATTGTTACCAAATATTATTTTATTTATCTTATAGTTTGTTTTATTAGACAAAAGTCTATTTGTTTAGTTTTCTGTGTTTTAATATTTAATAACAATTTAGAATAAAGCAAGTCTTGTTTTGAAATATAACTTCACTGTTTATTATTGGTGAATGTTAAATGACAAGTTACTGCCAAATGATGTATGAGGGTTGAAAAGCGTGTTTCTTGCCACATTTTGAATAATTTCACACAATTGTTATTATTTACCTACAACACTGTCGGTTATGCATTACACACTTCAATTGTGAAATTATCTGCCAAGATGTAACTTTTAAATAGTGGAAGAATTGAGAGTGTGAATACTGAATGAATGACTTTAATTTACAGACTTTCAACTTGACATTTGATATTATCATAACAAATTATTTTTATTTATTATTTCAGTCAGTTTTAAAAAAATTGATAATGTATAAAAATTATTTTGTTATTATTGTCTGTATGATTTAATTTTGATATTTACAAAATCCTCCCATCACAAATTAATTTAATATATGTTATCCAATTGTTGAATAGAAATTGTTTAGCAAAAATAATTTTCTGTGTTTTAAAGTATTATTTCTGACCAACTGTAAGTAAAATCAATATGATAATAGATTTCATATGAATTTAAGTGAATTACGAATACAAATTTTTGAAGGTTTTTAGAGTTTTATTGTTATATTTCATATATCATAAAATGATACGATATGGGTTGATCGGAACAATGATTTACACAATGAAGCACCTATATGTTAATAGAAACTCGTGTTAGAGTAGCCTGAATTGTATAAATAATCCTTGCTCATCTCAAAATATATTAAGGACACATTCCAAAAGTATAATTCACATTTCATTTTCACAGCTTTACACAAACTTCTAACATTACAGTGTTATGTTTTTTTTTGACATCAGCTGAATGAGGTACAGATTTTTGAATACCAGAAATATTATTCTCATTCCCATATTAACGATTCACAACTTCATGTAACGTACAAGTTTAAATGCATCCATTATAAGCAATAATAAATTATATTTTATGCCATACTTTTGTAGTAGCCGTAGTTATACAATTAATGTTCTATTTAAAAATATTATTCATTCACTGGTGATATCTTTCTTACAATTTGATTCATCTTGTGGTATAGTTAACTTATTACAAATGTCACGATATTTGTATTTGGTTATTATCAGATAAAGTAAAAAAAAGCTTAAATGGCAGCTTTATATTGACTTATAACAAATGCTAAGTCAAATAATGAATTGATATGGAAAAGTATGCTTTTCAATATTATCTTTTTCTTATAATTTTGAATATGTAAGAGTAATTTTATGATCAGATATGATTTCAATATTGTTTAATGTTACTAGTTTCATTTCCAATTTGAATACAACTGAAATAATCTATTTCATGGAAATTGTTATGGTATATTACTCTAATTTCTTTATCAGTGGAAAATATGTCACACAATAAATGTGAACACCTTAAATTAAGCATTTTGAAAATTAAATTTAAGTAGCATTAAATTGTTTTAATTATTTTAAGATCTAAGTAGTTTTGTTACTTAATGACATATATTTATTATTACACTAAACCGTAGTACAGCGAATTTCACAACTGGGATAGAAAATTTACCTTCTAGTTTGCTTATCTTGTTTGCTGAAACTAGCTAAAATTGTGGCTATTGCTCTTTAATTGAAATGTTCAGCGAGTGTATGAGTGATGTCATTTGATGCATGCTTAATATTTATACTTTACATACACCACACTTGTTAGATTTTACTGTATAGGAAATTAGGATGTGTGTTTGCCATTTAATACATTTTCTTGCATTTTTTCAATACTTTCTAACACCATAAGTGGCAAGATTGTAATTTGTAAATTCATTATCACTTTTTTCTTTAGTGTTAATAGTATGCTAATTTTAGTATTTTATGGCTCTTTCATTTTAAGATAATGGTTGTACAGTATATTTTAGCCTCTTAGCATTAGAAACCAAAGAATTAAGAAAAATTAGTTATATTGAAAATAGATTAAGGTTGTTCTGAGATTGAAATTACAATGTTACACTATCCCCAATTGTTTATATTTGTTTGCCTAAAACCTTTGTTTTACCTAAATATTTGGTGCTCATACTATAAATATATATTTTTTGTATATAAAATTTTAAAATGTGTTGTGTAATCAAAATTTTATTCATAAGTTTAAGTGATATGTATAAAAGCTTGCAATATATTTAATTGCCAAAAAACTTCCTTTACTGTACCTTACAAATATATGTTTGCAATTTGTTTGAATTTTGTCTCATCATGAAACATGATTCCTGTTCCTATTTTCACATATAAAGTGTGATTAATCTTTTTATTTACAAACCATTGTTTTCATAGGTCTATGATCTATTCCATTAGTATTGAGAAAGGTCATGGGGGAACTGAGATGGTGCCACTTTTATTTACTACATAAGATAATTAATTAAGCTTCTTTTTTATATTAAATAAATTTTGGTATTGATTGAGGTGGTTATTCCTTCAAAATATTTTTATTATTATTACATAGTGGTCAAATTGTTACTATTACAGTGCATTTCTTTAACAAATGTTGTGGCAATCAGTCCTAAGACTCGTCTGATGCAATCCCCCATGCTAACCTATTCTCCGCAAGATTTTTCATTTTTACATAGCTACCACATCCTCACCAATCTGCTTAGCACATTCCATCCTATTACCTCCCTCTTCTGCTCTCTTTCCTGTTGTTATTGTGGTATTCAGTCCTGAGACTGGTCTGATGCAACCCATGATGATAAACTATCTTGTGCAAGCCTCTTCATTTCCACATAACTAACATAACCTATATCCTCCCTAAACTGCTTAGCGAATTCCATCCTTGTCCTCCTTATTCTGTATTTACCCCACACACTTCCCATTAATGCTAATATTACAAGACCCTTGTGCCTTAAAACATGGCATATCAATATATCCCTTCGCTTTTCCCCTATTCTGCTTAGAACTTCCTCGTTAGTTACTGTATCCACCTATCTGATTTTCAGCATTCGCCTATAGCACCACATTTCAAAGGCTTCTATTCTTTTCCTTTCCACAACTCCTATCATTCACATTTTGCACCCATATAAAGCCATGCTCCATATGAACATTTTTAGCAACAATTTCCTAATATTCACACTCATATTACCCATAAGTAAAATCCTCTTTTTCGCGAAAGCCTTCCTTGCCTGTGCTATCCTACTCTTTATGTCTACTATACTTCAACCATCCCTAGTTATTATGCTTCCCAAGTAGCAGAATTCCTTTCTAATGCTAATTTAACAAGACCCTCGTGTCTTAAAACATGACCTATTAATCTATCCATTCTCTTTGTCAATGTCCTCCATATTATTCGCACTTCCCCTATTCTGCTTACAACTTGCTTGTTAGTGATTCTATCCACCCATGTCATTTGCCTATAGTGCCACATTTCAAATGCTTCTATTCTTTTCCTGTCTGCAACTCCTACTGCCCATGTTTCACTCTCATATAACGCCACACTCCAGATGAACATTTTTAATATTGATTTCCTAATATTCACACTTTTACTATTCAACAGTATTAATTATGAAGTTTAAGGGGAACAAAGGACACACAGTCACAAAACCACACGAATATCAACGCCACGAGTGTTCAATAATGAACGACATTGATTTTTTGAATATTTACCACTTCTTGTGTGTCCTTGGCAAATAATCATTATAGTAAATTGTAATGAGAATGCCCTTGGCCTCGTTGGTGTCCTCCCCCCTTCCCCTCTCCAAGAGCAAATAAAACCCTAATATACTTGGCATTACTGAATGTAGAAGCAATTGTGAAATTGTTTCTCAGGATTGTCGCTGTAAATTACCCTTCTGAAACGATATTTCTTTTCAGCAGTGGAGAGTAAAAAATGAAATTAGAACCATGACTCAACAAAAATTATGTTCCATCAGCCTGATGTGACAAACTTCGTCATCGGTGACTTTGCTTTGGCAAAGGCAAGAACGAAATGGATCATGTGTCAAAATTACTCACCGGATTATAAGACATAAATATCAAAGTTTTTTAATAATTTTTTCAATAAAAATGAAAACAAACTTTTCATTCCATCACAAGATAATGATGTATTTTGCAATGATAAATAGCACAGCTGAAACCTTTCACAACATTTGGTATGTAAAATAAACCACTACCAGTTCCTACAGTTCATCAAGTCATCTGTGAATGAACATCAGTAAAATGGAGGACCAGCGAAACCAACTACCAGAAGGTCAGTAAACAATAGAAGATTGAAGAGGACATTGGCAATGGACCAGGACAAATATATTGCTAGGATGTGTAGCACTTGTTGACAAATTGGCTTAAAGAATGTAGTAAAAAATTCTGATTAAGTAATCTGAAGCGAAAAAAAAACTTATCTCGACTGTAATTGTATGTTTTTAACTGAAAATTTACATATGTTCACCTAATGCTTTATAGAACACACTGACAAAATTTAATCAAAATCGGAAATGGCCGTGTGGAAATCGTTCCTCAAATTGGGGCACTTGACATGTGGAATGACCCTACTAACAGTCGTTTCATGGCAGGTAAAAATTATCCCAGTACACACTAAGAAGTCAACAATGCACCGGCATAAATATAATGTCTGTACCATGCAAAAATATTTTTTTGGGTTAACTGGCAACTCCCCTTTAATAGCATAGGAAAGAAATTGAAAAGGGGGGGATGCGGAAGACAGTGCAAAGTAGCCAAGGGTTAACTAGGGCCCCCGGGCTATGGTTTAAGGATCCTACCCGATGTTTCACCTAAAGAGATGCAGGGTAAACCCTAGAAAAACTGCATCAGATAGGTCGGGCATTGGGTACTATTCTCACGCCCTTTCGAATAACAGTAGAATAGTTTGCTGTGGGGGTCGCAGCATTCCTTTCTTCGTGTCTCCACCAGTTTTAGGAGGCAGTTAGCTGACTGATTCCAATGGGATCAGCGGACAACTCTTGCCTTATGGCCCAAGGTCTTCGACCCAAGTGCATATATCTCCTAAAATCGGTGAAGGTGTCTCGGCATCTGAGAACTTTGAAAAAAAAAACAGAGAGAGTGTGAGGCATTCCCATCATAGTCAGATGAGTCCTCGGTCACTCTTGGGAGAAATTCCTGGGAGAGAAAACTCCTACAGGATGACTCTCGCCTTTCATCTCCCCTTTAATGCCCTTTTAAACATTTTTGGGGGCAGACATACTTCTTACAGGCAAAAGAAACCCAGAGAATCTGTTTTCCCTCCTTCAGGGGTGTGTCTCACTTTTTCCACATTTTCCCTCGCGTGTCTGAAGATTCAGCAGACGACCCGACGCCAGAGGTGGGGGGGGGGCTGTTTCTTATGTTCCACCCCGCCGTCCTCTGTGGCCTAGTGGGTAGCGTCATTGTCTCGTATTACAGAGGTCCCGGGTCCGAATCCTCGCAACAGCTTGGTTATTTGTGTACGTCTTCGTTTTCTCAAATTTGGGTAACCGTTGCAATGAAAATGAGATCCCCTAAACAGGTAAGAAGTCGCTTAAGACCTTGATGCGTCTCACGAGCCGAAAGGTAACGTTTCCTCTTGTAAGAGTAGCATGAAATAGTCACGGCGTTTTCAGAAGGAAAGACAGGCAAACCAGTCAGCGTCGTTGACGGGGAAAACCACGAGCTCTTAAAGCAGAGGATCGAACTCGGGCACGTTTCTGCGTAAAGCACGAATGTCCTCATACACAGGAAAATATAACGGAGCGGCGAGGTTAAGTGTGACGAGAGCAAAAGGATCTCCTCAAAATAATAAATTTATTAGTTTAGTAAGCTACTAAGCAACAGAATTCCTTAACTTCCTTCAAAATATCCCTTCCCAATCTAACACCCTTTTTTATTCCACTGTTTCCCACACAACACCCCATCGCCTTGCTTTTCCCTCTGTTGTAGTCTTTCTCCAGGAACACGTTCATACTATTTATTATGTTTTTCAATTCTTCTTCTGACTCCCCTAATACCACAATATCATCAGCAAATCTTGTTTTTTTTTCATTTCTTATTCTTGCAGTATGATTTTCCACATTCATTTTCACCTTTCTTCATAGCCTGTTCTATATATACGTTAAAGAGCATGGACATCCTTGCCCTACTCCTTTTTTTGATTTCTGCTTTCTTTTCTTGATCTTCAATTATAATTACTACTGCCTGTCTACTGTAGAGTAGAGGTTCTTTCTCGATATTTTATTCCTGTCATCTTCGAAATCCTTAATAGTGTGCTCCAGTCCACGTTATCAAAGGCTTCTTTTAAATCTACAAATGCCACGGACGGTTGCTCGTTTTTTACTTATCCTGTCTTCTGAAATTAGACGCAGAGTCAAAATTGGTTCTCTTGTCCCTCCCTACATTCTTGCTAAAACGCAACTGATCTTCTCCTAACTCGCATTATATTTGTCGTTCCACCCTCCTATAAACTACTTTGGTTTATTAACATCATAGGCGCTGCGGAAGTTTTCTCGCAGGCGCTTCACCTGATTATGTCGGAAATTGCTCGCACTCTCTCTGGTTATTTTTTATCAAAGTTCTCACATAAAAAGGCACCTTCACTTATTTTAGGAGGTATATGTACTGGGATCGAAGACCTTCGGCATATGGCAAGAGTTGTCCGCTGATCCCATTGGATCAGTCGGCCAACTGCCTCCTGAAGCTGGTGGAAACATGGAGACCCAATAACAAAGGCTGTTACTATAGGAAGGGATATTTTGACGGAAGCTAAGGAATTCTGCTTCTTGGGAAGCGTAATAACTAGGGATGGTAGAAGTATAGTAGACATAAAGAGTAGGATAGCACAGGCAAGGAAGGCTTTCGCGAAAAAGAGAAAATTAATTATTGGTAATATAAGTGTGAATATTAGGCAATCGATGCTAAAAATGTTCGTATGGAGCGTGGCGTTATATGGGTGCGACACGTGAACGATAGGAGGAGGGAAAGGAAAATAATAGAAGCCTTTGAAATGTGGTGCTATAGGCGAATGCTGAAATTCAGATGGGTGGATAGAATCACAAGCGAGTAAGGGGAAAAGCTAACAATACGGAAGACGTTGACTGAAAGAAGAGTCGACAGGAGGATTAATACAGGGAAAACGAAAGTAATGGACTGTAATATGGAAAACAGTGGAGTAACAAAGGCTGTTAGATTGGGAAGGGATATTTAGACTGAAGTTAAGGAATTCTGCAACTGGGACATCATATTAACTAGAGTCGGATAGCACAGGCAAATAAGAGGAATTTACTTACGGCCATTATAAGTATGAATATTAGGAAACCGTTGCTAAAAATGTTCGTATGAAGTGTGGCGTTATATGGCTGCGAAACTTTGACGGTTGGAGTTGGAGAAAGGAAAAGAATAGAAGGTTTTGAAATGTGATGCTATAGGAGAATGCTGAAAATCAGATGGGTGGATAGAATCACAAACGAGGAAGTACTAAACAGAATATGGGAGAAGGGAACAATACGGAGGACGTTGACCAAGAGAAGGGATAGATTAATAGGTCATGTTTTAAGACACGAGGGTCTTGTTAAATTAGCATTAGAGGGAAGTGTGTGGGGTGAGAACCGAAGAGGGAGACTAGGATCGAATATGATAATCAGATTAGGGAGGTTGTGAGTTGAGATAGTTATAAGGATTGCGCAAGATAGGTTAGCATGGAGGGTTGCATCAGACCAGTCTTAGGACTGAATACCACAGAAACAACCACACGTTAGATCGGATCCAGGACTAGATCAGTCCGGGTTCGATTCTCGGTTAACGTTTTTCCTTTATTATCTTCTAAATCTAAGCACTTCATATTTTTACTTTCCCTCTCCAACTTATCTTTAACATTCTACTACAATACAGTGTTTTCTTTAGCTAATTTCTTTTCCTGTTCTCCAAATCCTCCCATGCAATGCCACTGGTTCAATCCTCCTGACATCACAGCTGTGATGTAGAGGTAATTCCCCTCTCCCCCTCAACTTCACCCACGAAACGCTACTGATGTCCTCTTACGACGGCCAATCAAATAATTGGGTTGGAGCACGTTTTTATCGTTGAAAAAAATTTTCTTGTTCTGTCCAGAAATAACCGACTGGTTAATTGCAGTCAGCGTTTTTGGCTACTTCCCGGTTTTACGAGTCACCTTTATTGGGCAGCGTTCATCAAAATATTCTGTTAAGTCGAGTTAAAAAATATTGCCTAAAGTCAATTTGAAGTAACAGAAAAGTTTTGCGACGAGGAAGGTTGCGGTCTTGTTTATTTCCTTCAGATTCCCATAATCTAGAGGAAGAAAAGATGCGGTTATGTATCAATAGAGGAAAAAACACACACTGCGGTCAGGAAACCTTTGGGGCAAAATCAAGGTCGGCGAGAATGTGACAAATACTTCATGTCATTTCAATCTGTCAGACGACGGACAAACTCCATGTAATATATAGTTAATTACGACACGCCATACTGGAATGCACCAATTATGAGGTAGACAAGATAATAAGAGAAACTTTAAGAAAATAAAACTATGGGAAAAAATAAGAAACCCACCACTCACTCACCGCGGCTCTAGAAAATTTGACAAACCTGATATCCGCTTTAGAACTGACAAAATACAAGACTCTAAAATATATAGACTCTTAAATACTATATTATTATAATGAATCTACTCAAATATGAACTAACTAAGTTCTTACTAAGTCACTTCTTCTACTCTGTTTAAGAATTTATGAAGCTGAATGTATCATAGGGTAGATATTTATAATTATGTAAGAACATTATTTATTTTTTTTAAAAAAAATAGAACACTAATTTTTTAGTATAGGATGTAAAAATATTTATCAATTTTATATATAAGGTTCAAATTGTATGTCTCCTGTATAGAACTTAAGAAAATCTTATTATAAGTTAAAAAGTAATCAATAGTTACAGTATATTCTAATATTAATAAAGCAACCTCACTATGTAAAATCTCTGACTCGTTCCACGTCCTTGAAGCTTGTGCTTCTCTATAGGATTTATGGAATATGATTTTATACTTATACTTATACATCATCGGACCGGACTCTCAAATCCTGGAACCGGATGAGTATAAGGACCAAAATATAGACATCAAACAGAATATAAATTATAGTAATAGTAAGATTATTCAAATAATTATCTTAAACAAATGACTTAAGTCTGCTAATTCAAATTATTCAAAGTATCAGAAATATTATTAACATTTTCTAACAGTGGTAATAATAATAAAGTCATAAATAATTAGAGTATAAAATTAGTAAAAATTTTGAACCTACAACTACTCGACTAACGCTTCATGGAGATCCGGAAACGTGGGTCGTAACCGGAAAATCAGAGTTGTTCCACAAACAAAATGTATAAAAGTGGAAAGGCAGGAAAGATGGAGTGTATTTAGGACGTTTTTTAGCTCCCAACCTTCGTAAGGAGACAAAGAAATTCAGAATTCTTTCCTTCAGTCTCTCCACGAAAATAATATAATAAGAAATAATAAATTAGTGTAAGAGATGATCTTACATGCTAATACATTTTAATTATACACATATACTTTTATTAAAAAAATGTATCAACAAAGGAAAAATATTGTTAAAAAGACCTGTTATTGAATCTAGAAAACAGGTCAAGTAAATTATTATCAATAAAAAAAAGTTAATTACGACGTTTATCTTTATGTTTGCCATGTGTCAGCGACAACCACGAGCCACAATCGCCGATGACGTCATCATGACGTAATCCATATTCAACTAGAAATCTCTCGCGCTCGAGGGCAACCGAACGACTGTTGATGTTCCCGTTGGTAGAAGTCACCTACTGTGCTCAAAATGGTGTCATCCCTCAACTGAATTTATGTCCCCACGGGTAATGTGCTTCAATAAATAAATGAACTCGTGCCATAGTCTGTTGATCATGAAATGCAGGCTGAAAATGAACAGACTCGAGAAAGCAATTGAAACACAGAGATGGAAATTAGGAAAAACTGAAACAGCAAGAGGTGCTTCAGAGCTCAAAGAAGAAATGGAGAAAGAAATGATATAGAACAGAAAAGTACATATTAGATGGAAGAAATGACTAGTGCAGCCGACGAAAACGTAGGAAGAATAGCTGAGACCAATAGGAGGGAAATAATAAAAATGATTTATGAAAGGCGTAAATATAAAAAAGCGAGATATGAAAATTGTAAAGAGCAGTACAGATGACTAAAGAATAGATAGGAATTGCAAAGCAGTCAAAGAGGCTTGGCTCCAAACGCTGTTTCACAAATACACTCATACATAGAAAAGGCGACGGAGAAAGGTAAAAATAAATATTGGAATGTAATCAACCTTCAAGGAGAAAAACTGAAATCCCAAAGGATGATATTTTGGTACTAGGGGAGTCAGATGAAGACTTGGAAAGCATGATAAATAGCTTGAACGTGTTTCAGGAGGATTAATAGAGGAATAGCCAAGGTGATGGAATGTAATATGGGAAATAGTGGAATAACAAAGGGTGTTAAATTGGGAAGGGATATTTGATATGGGTTAAGGAATTCTGCTACTTGGGCAGGATAATAACAAGAGTAGGATAGCACAGGCAAGGAACAGGAATTTCGGCTTCTATTCTTTTACTTTCTGCAACTCCTACCGTCCACGTTTCGCACCCATATAACGCGACATTTTTAGCAATGAATCCTAATATTCACACTTATATTACCCGTAAATAAATTTATCTTTTTCGCGAAAACCTTCCTTGCCTGTGCTATCCTACTCTAGTTATTTCTGTCCCCAAGTAACAGAATTCCTTAACTTCCGTCAAAATATCCCTTCCCAATCTAACAACCTTTGTTATTCCGCTGTTTCCCACACTACACTCCAGTACCTCGAGTTTCCCTCTATTAGCCCTCATGTTGTACTCTTCCTCCGGGACCATGTTCCCGCCATTTATTATGCTTTCCAAGTTTTCTTTTGATTATCGTAAAACTATAAAATCATCAGCAAACCTTAGGGCTTTTATTAATTCTCCTTGCAGTATGTTTCCTTTTCCATATTGCGTTTTAACTTTCTTCATACATTTTTCTACATATATAAATTAAACTGCATCTTTGTTTTACTCTTTTCTTGATTTTTTTTACAGGCCCTTCTATTCTAATTACTGGTGATCATCTGCAGATGTTATATATAAGCCTTCTTTATCGATATTTTATTCCAGTGCTCTTCAAACTCCTTAACAGTGTGTTCCAGTTCACATTATCAAACGACTTTTTTAAATCTACAAATGCCATGAACGTATTCTTGTTGTTTTTATCCTGTCTTCTAGAAACAGACGCTTCTCTTGTCCCTATATTCTCCCTAAAACCAAACTGATCCTCACCCACCTCACATTCTATTTGTCGTTCCGTCCTCCTATATATTATTTTCGTTAATATTTCACATGCATGTGATAGTAAACTAATTGTCCTGTGCTGTAAGCATCTATCAGTCCCACTCCTCTTCACGGAGAAGAGAATTCTGAGACCCCTCACAGCAAATTCATCTCCCGTCATTCGGAAGGACGTAAGAATAGTACCCAATTCCCGACCTACCTGATGAATGTTTTCTAGGGTTTTCGCTGCATTGCTTTAGGTGAAAACACCGGGTAGGATCCCGGGGGCCCTAGCCAACCCTTGGCTACCTTCCGCATCCCCCCTTTTCAATTCCCTTCCTATGGGAGTTGCCTGTTTCAGGATCACCCTCATGTAGCCTGTTTACCTCCTCCCCTCCCCCCTCCAAAAAAAGAGAAAAACAGGATAGTTGAGAAAACAGAGGCGATAGAACAGTTACATTTCTGAATTGTCAGAAAAGTTGGCACTGCTGTTGATTACTCCGCTAGTATTTTCCCAGCACATTGAATTAATTTCAGAAAGAAAGAATATGAATCCAGTATGAGAGGAACACAGCAAACGATTTATAAATTTACCTTTTCTTTATTGGTAACTTTTCTATCTGTAGTGTTGTTTGATGTTTTTGACTCCATTAATATTCGATGGAAATGAAACAATCTCATTTCCTAAGCCTGACCACAGAAAGGGGAAGTTAATTAAGCAACTTAACCAAGCTCATTTTGTCCGTAGCTGGTGGGGACTATAAAACTGAACCTACTCCAGGCTTTTTCCTTCATCGTCATGAATCGCCTCGTCTACTGCGTTTTCATCTTCCTCGTCGCTGCAGACGGTAAGTTATTCAAATCAATCTCTGTCTTAGATTCCAAAATAGCTGCATAAAGTGAAAACTGCTATTTATACGATTGTAATAGGGAAAGGGAATTACAAAGTTAGTTAAGTTAGTCTTAAGAGCCGGACAGTAGACGCTGAGTAGCGCAACATGAGAACCGTGGCCACCAGATCCTTGGCTGTAGCCCATGAGGAGCGCGTTGTCAGCAATCCCTCTCTCTGGAGGCAAGTAGACGCTGCATTCACCACAGTCTGCAATCTTCCTTCGTACTGTTTATTAACTTGTTCCTCAGAATTGCTGCATTTGGGAATAAACTCTTTCCTATTTAGACTTTGCGTTCTTCCATGATCAAGTTATCCACTGGTCAACTCCAGGGTTGACCCTTTCCCAAGACTACCGAAGATCTTCATCGTTCCTATCAAGAGAAAGTTTCCTATTTCCTGTGCCACGCGACGGGTGTTACACGATGCCAAGCCATAAATGACTGTTAACAGAAATGTTTGTCCATCTGTCTGTCTGAACGTTAGTCTCGTGTAGGCTCCGAAACGGCTCAAAATTATTCCAATGCAAATTTCCAGGATTAAAACATGAATTCTAACGTAAAATTACGTGTGCATTTAATTTTCATGTCTTATATTAATATAAATGTTTATAAAAAGTATAGCATGCCGCGCCAAAGCAGACTGGAGTTGAAAATACAGCTTAGTTTCATTTGACCTTTTCTGGTGCTGATGTAGTAAGCTTTTACAGTCTGAGATTTCATTTCTTGCCTGTGCCATTTATTTTCATCTGTCGTTTTAATATACTTATAAAAAAGATTCTATTTCAATTGAATGATGGTTTTTACTATTGGTTGACTGAAGCGTCGATTTTCGAAATTGTTTTTTTGGGGGGGAGAGGGCAAAAAGGCTACATGAGGGTGATCCTGAAACAGGCAACTCCCCTTTATTAGCATAGCAGGGAACAACCACGAGGACGACGACGACCACGACGACAGCGCAGCCACCGACAGCGGCAACTGGAAGCGACCAGGGAACAACCTCTTTATCCCAGGATGCGGAAGGTAAAGCAAGGAAGCCAAGGGTTGACTAGGGCTCCCGGGTCTAAGGATCGTACCAAGCGTTGAACCTAAAGAGATGCAGGGAAAACTCTAGAAAACCTGCATCAGTTAGATCGGACAATGGGTACTATTCTCACGCCCTTACGAATGACGGGAGACGAGTTTGCTTTGGGGGTCGCAGCATTCCCTTCTCCGCGGCTCCACCAGTTTTAGGAGGCAGTTGGACGACTGATCCAATGGGATCAGCGGACAACTCTTGTCTTTTGCCCAAGGATTTCGACCCCAGTACATAAATCCCCCAAAATAGGTGAGGGTGTCTTAGCATGTGAGAACTTTGAAAAAAAAAACATAGAGAGTAGGAGGCATTCCCGACATAGTCAGGTGAGCCCCGCAGTCACCCGGGGGGGGGGGATGGCTCAGAGAGAAAACCGCCCACAGGCACCTCTCGCTCTTGGAAATGGTGAATTCCTAGGTAAATAAATCCAAATTTGTGTTTCAGTCACGCCAAAGAGGGGAAAAAAGAACACCGTATCTGTCATCAATTACTGTCAGTGCAAAGGAAAATCTGCAGCGAAGAAAAAGATGCCCGTGAGAGTTTTCTCTCGCAGATATTTCTCTCCAGATTGACTACGGGGCTCACCAGTGGGAATGTCTTCTGCTACTCTCTCTCTCTTTCGTTTTTTCAAGGTTGTCAAATATCGAGGCACCTTCTTGTATTTGACGAGGCGTATGTACTGGGGTTCGAAGACCTTGGGCATACGCTAAGAGCGTAATTGTAGACGTGTCAAATGAATCCTTCGCTTTTTGTTTTAAATATTGATGCAGCACTGAGCTGACATAATGGTTGCAGGTTTAGATGCCAGAGCACAAGTTGGGACATCTTGGGGCCGCGGTGGTCAGGGTCGTTGGGGTGCAAAGAGATTCCGAGCATACCAGCCAGCAGTCGGCTACGTGAGGCGGTACCCCGTCGGGAATCTAACAACCACAACTTCCACGTGGACGACGACGACGACGACAGCGCAGACGCCGCCAGCGGCAACTGACCAGGGAACAACCACAACTACCGCGAAGACGACGACAGCGCAGCGGCAACTGGAAGCGACCAGGGAACAACCACGACAACCACGAGGACGACGACGACGACAGCGCAGCCACCGACAGCGGCAACTGGAAGCGACCAGGGAACAACCTCTTTATCCCAGCACAGGAACGCCGCCTTGCTTCCCTTCGATTGTGGGCTACAGTCGAGCACGAGAATAGTGAACGGCGACGACGCCGCTTTCAATCAGTTCCCGTGGTTGGCTTTCCTCGTCTACGAAGGGGGTACGTTTTCAACTAATTTATCTATGTTGGTTCGCTGATAATACACTACACAGTTGGGATATCTTTTTGCTTTTCATCTTCTTCTCTGTTTCCCGTTCTCGGTCTTCTGGGTATGGTTGCCAATCTCTCGCTGCTATTTTCCTTAATACAGTTTATTTCACGCTTCCCTTCACCATAACCACCCAATATAAGGGGCGCTGCGGGAGTTTTCTCGCAGGCGCTTCAGCCCAGAGTGACTGTGGGGCTCACCTGATCATGTCGGGAATGCCTCGCACTCTCTCTGGGTACTTTTTATCAAAGTTCTCACATGCCGAGACACCTTCACCTATTTTAGGAGGTATATGTACTGGGGTCAAAGACCTTGGGCATATGGCAAGAGCTGTCCGCTGATCCCATTGGATCAGTCGGCCAACTGCCTCCTGAAACTGGTGGAGACACGGAGAAGGGAATGCTGCGTCCCCACAGCAAACTCGTCTCCCGTCATTCGGAAGGGCGTGAGAATAGTACCCAATGCCCGACCTACCTGATGCAGGTTTTCTAGGGTTTTCCTGCATCTCTTTAGGTGAAACACCGGGTAGGATCCTTAAACCATAGCCCGGGGGCCCTAGTAACCCTTGGCTACCTTGCTCTACCTTCCGCATCCCCCCTTTTCAATTCCCTTCCTATGCTATTAAAGGGGAGTTGCCTGTTTCAGGATCACCCTCATGTAGCCTGTTAACCCCCCCAAAAAAATAACCACCCAACTTCTTCTAGGTCTCCTCCCATGACTTTTTCGGCAAATACTTCCCTGGGAATTTTATCTTCTTTCTTTCTCATCGTATGTCAAATCTCTGTCTACTCCTGTATATTCTTGAACATCGTTCCCCTTCACATTTCTAACCTTATCAATATTGACAGGTGACTTCATTTCAGCCGCTCCTACTTCACTTTTCTCGCAGGTAGTAGTTTGTCCACGTTCAAGCTGCATAAGTAAATATCGACGCATAGAAGACGTTTTTTGCCAAGAGTGATGCCTCGTTCTCTCTCTCTAGTTTATATGGTTCTCACATGCCGAGGCATTGGGAACGGAGACCTTGGGCATATCGTAAGAATTGTCCGCTGATCCTATTGGACCAGTCGGCCAGTACCTCTTTTAGGAGGTGTATGTATTGGGAACGGAGACCTTGGGCATAATGTATGAATTATCCGCTGATCCTATTGCACCAGTCGGCCAGCTCCCTCATAAACGAGGCACTGAGAGAGGAATGCTGCGGCCCCACAACAAACGCCTCTCCTTTCACTCAGGAGAGCGTGGGAATAGGATGTAGGATTTTTAGGGTTTGCCCTAGATCTCTTTCAGTTGATTTACCGGGTATGATCGTTGAACACTAGCCCGGGGTTCCTAGTGAACCCTTGGCTACCTTCCTCTACGTTCCACATCCCTCATTAAGGTTCCTTACTATGCTATTAAAGGAAAGTTGTCAGTTTCTGCATCGTCCTGATGCAGCCTGTTACACAACAGCAACAACTATTTTTTTGTGGGTTAACAGGCTACATGAGGGTGATCCTGAAACAGGCAATTCCCTTTTGATAGCATAGGAAGGGAATTGAAAAGGGGGGATGCGGAAGGTAGAGCAAGGTAGCCAAGGGTTAACTAAGAACCCCGGGCTATGGTTTAAGGATCCTGCCCGGTGTTTCACCTAAAGAGATGCAGGGAAAACCCTAGAAAACCGGCATCAGGTAGGTCGGGCATTGGGTACTATTCTCGCGACCTTCCGAATGACGGGAGACGAGTTTGCTGTGGGGTCGCAGCATTCCCTTCTCCGTGGCTCCAGCAATTTCAGGAGGCAGTTGGCCGACTGATCCAATGGGATCAGCGGACAGCTCTTGCCGTATGCCCAAGGTCCAGCAATGATTTGATAGTATTCATCCTTCAATTAGCCCTAAGTAAATTCCTTTTTTGCCTGTGCTTATCCTACTCTAGTTATTGTGCTGACCACGTAGCAAATTCCTAAACTTCCTTTAAAATGTCCCTTCCCAATCTGACAACCTTTGTTATTTCACTGTTTCCCATACTACACTCTATTAACTTGGTTTTCCCTCTATTAATCCCATGTTGTACTCTTTCTCCAGGGCCACATTCACAGAAATTTTTACGGGTTCCAAGTCTTCTTCTGACTCCACGAATACCACAGTATTATCAGCAAACCTTAAGAATTTATATTTTTTCTTCTTTCAGTATGATTTCCTTTCAACATTCCTTTTTAACTGATATAAGTTAAAGAGCATGGACTGTGTCATTATCATAATGTTCTTCCAGGATCACGTTCATGCCATTTATTTTGGATTCCAAGTGTTCTTCTGACTCCCCTAATACCACAATATCATCATCAAGCCTTGTCTTTGCGTTTTGATTCCCTTTTCAATATTAATTTTTATCTTCCTTCACCGCCTATTCTATATATAAGTTAAAGAGCATGGGCGACAGATCTTCCTTTAGAGCGCGTCACGTGAGGACATTTTTGTGTAATTAATTCTTTTCTCCTGCCCTGATTGTGGACGGTTTTGTTGCAGTGTACCGCTGCGGAGGATCCCTCATCTCGTCGCGCTACGTCCTGACTGCAGCGCACTGCATCCCTCACATGGTGAACTTTTACGACGCCAGACTGTAAGTTTCTCTTCTCCATCCCTTTACTCGTGCTTCTCAGACGTTTATCAGTGGCCACTGGCGCTCGTGTGCTAATTAATTCACGAGGAATTATTTGTTTTGTAAAATAGTAGTATTTTAAGAGTATGAATTCTCTACACATAAATATATGGAGAAAGAGTTCAATATGAGAATTAATAGAGGGAAAACCAAGGTAATGGAGTGTAATTTGATAAAGAGTGGAATAACAAAGGCTGTTAGATTGGGAAGAGATATTTTGATGGAAGTTAAGGAATTCTGTTACTTGGGAAGCGTAATTACTACGGATGGTAGAAGTATAGTAGACATAAAGAGTAGGATAGCGCAGGTGTAATGATCGCTTATGTAACCAGCGAAATTACATTAGAATTATGTATTAAAATCAATTTAACGCAACATAGCAAAATCAAGGTGGTCGCGTTATTTTGTGTATAGTAATTTTTTTAAGTTCGTTTGGGTACGAAGGATTGCGATTTCCACGCTGACCGCTTGGACTTTGCAGACAGGGCTGGGTTTATGGCCCTAGGACAATGCCGGAATTAACAGTACTCCTAGGGGCTGTAGAGGCTAGCGACAGCAATCCAGGGCACTACGAGTCTGGAGAGGAGATGAGCAGCATCGCTCATCAGCATGCATCAATAGATTTAGATTTGTTGTTGTTTCCATTAATCCTCGATTGGGGAAATGGATACGTCATATATTAATAATTAAAAATGAACAAACTAAAGTACATAATTAAAGACAAATAACCTTAAAATAAATTAATAAAAGAAAATGTATATAGACAAAAGTCAATATAAACACAACACGGACACACACTGGGAAACACAAACAAGCACACACTGAGGAACACGCAATGGAGTTTTAACTACTTGGACCAGGAAACTGTCCTTGCTCCAGCAGCTATATACATGAAACAAACAAACAAAAGAGCAGAAAAAACTGAATAGAAATTTTAAAGATATGTGATGTGCTATTTTATAAGGCAGCTCATTCAACACTTGCAGCAGGAACCTTGATTTAAATACTAGAAGGACGATTAAGAAAATCCTGTACCGAGTAAAACAGCAGCGCCATTTAAAAGAATAGTTTTAGTCTGCTTCACGAAGCTTTTGTAGGTACTATTTTTAACTTCTGGCGGAAGGAAGGCTGTTGTATAAAATTATCCCCGGGGGTATTGTGAATACTTTTCTGGTGTAGAGCAAGGCGATGCTTGTCCGACCTTGGAGCTGAACCTCTGATTTATGGTCGCGTATTCATGAAACTCGCCACTTTTTTTAAACAAATTAGTGTTTCGCTTTACAAACTTTAATAATTCATAAATATATACGCTTGGTAAAGTAAGTATTTGCAAACTTTTGAAGAAAGGTTTGCAACTCGATCTAGAATTCGTGCTAGAAAATATTCTAATTGCACGCTTTTGCAACTTAAATATTTCATTACTCCTGGAGCAGTTAGAGATGCCATAGGCTCATAATTGAATGGAAATACGCGAAGTAAATCTTTTTGACGTAATTTTTGTGAACGTGTTGCATTAGTGTTCTCAGAGAATAACAAGCTGAACTTAGTTTTCCGGCAAGCAGATATATTAACACCCCTGTAGATGTTGTATTATTATTGATCTCTTCATCATCCTAAAATTTGCCTTGGAGCGACGTGGCACATAACTGTAAATACTGACGAGCCGCCGCTGCGTCTTATACTATGTCTTTGTTTACTCTAGCCACGTGACAATGAATCTGGATGTGATTGTCCTCTACTTTGCAGGGTTGGCGTCACCTTGGGCGAGCATGATCTCAGAGGTGATCCGGACTGTGACGACAAGGTCTGCATCACGGCCAAGAACGTGTCCATAGAGAAAGCCATTCCTCACCCTAACTTCAGAACAAACAAAGCCTACGATATAGCGTTGCTCAGACTGGCTGAAAACGTGGAATTTAAAGGTACGACGGACTTTTAGTGTTACCTGTTACTGTTAACAAATGTAGAAAATAGTTTTACTGGCCATGGGAAGAAAGATAAAAAATTGAAGGAAATTATGTTAGCAATAGAAACGACATTTCCATACCGAAGATACTGGCGGTGATAGATGCGAAGAGCACAGGGCAATTAGTTTAGTATCCCATTCATGCAAAATATTAACTAAAATAGTATACAGGAGAATGGAACATCAAATAGAATGCGAGATAGAAGAATATCAGTTTGGTTTTAGGAAGAATGTAGGGACAAAGAGAAGCAATATTGGCTTTGCAACTAATTTTAGAAGACAGGATACGAAAAAATCGGCCTACGTTTGTGGGATTTGTAGATTTAGAATAAGAGTTTGATAATGTGAACTGGAACACACTATTAAGGATTTTGAAGAGCACGGGAATAGCCTGTACAGAATAGAAGATCCAGAAAAGAAAGCCGTAATCAAGAATGGAATGAGACAAAGATGCAGTCTTTCGCCCATGCTATTTAACTTATATATAGAACAGGCGATGAAGAAGGTTAAAACGGAATATGTAAAGGAATAATACTGCACGGACAAGAAATAAAAACCTTACGCTTTGCCGGCAATGTTGTAGCATTAGGGGAGTCAGAAAAAGACTTGGAAGCCATCATAAATGACATGAATGTGGTCCTGGAGAAAGAGTTCAATATGAGGGAAACAGAGGAATAACAAAGGTTGTTAGATTGAGAAGGGATATTTTGAAGGAAGTTAAGGAATTCTGCTACTTGGGAAACGTAATAAATAGAATAGGATAGCACAGGCAAGGAAGGCTTTCCCGAAAGAGAAGGATTTACTTACGGGTAATGAAAGTGTGAACATTAGGAAATCGTTGCTAAAAATGTTTGTATGGAGCGTGGCGTTATATGGGTGCGAAACTTGGACGGTAGGAGTTGGCGAAAGGAAAAGAATAGAAGCCTTTTGAAAGGTGGTGATATAGGGGAATGCTGAAAATCAGATGGGTGGATAAAATCACTCAAAGAGGAAGTTCTAAACGTAATAGGGGGGAAAAGCGAACAATATGTATGACGGATGAAGAGTTCTCGGGATTCCAGTCGGGTGATGTCGTTTGTAATCCACAACGTTTCTATAGCTGACACCACCATCATCTTCAGGTGAAGGGATAGATTAATAGGCCATGTTTTAAGACACGAGAGTCTTGTAAAATTAGCATTAGAGGGAAGTGTGTGGGGTAAGAACCGAAGTGGGAGGCCAAGGATGGAATACGCTATGCTGGTTGTGGTGGATGTGGGGTGTGGTAGATATAAGGCTTGCGCAAGATAGGTCAGAGGAGTCTTAGGACTGAACACCACAACAACAGAAACGTCAGGGTGGGAGAAATTAAAAGACTGAGAAGACTGGTTGAGAGTTTTCAAGTGGTGTGATCTGAGTGATTTGTTAATATTTAAAATAGATCAATTTGATTGCCCACCTACTGCATTTCAGCCAAATTTTTAATATTAACCTGCTGGGTGCCCAACAATGCCCGGGAATTCACCCGCTAACAGTAATCTCTTTGTCGACTCGTGCTTAAACCGACATCGAGAGGATCACTTTTTTTTAAAAAAAATTATAATTTTCCACGCCCCCTACTTTTAAGAGGCCATAACCATCTCCATTATGAATCAGTTCTTTAATTGACTGATACCTTCAATCAGTATATCCGTAAAAGTCTGACTTCCTCCATCCTGGTTTTTTCCTTTCCCTCCCCCCTTGGTCCACGGCCAACGTAATCAAATTATGTCTCCTGCAAACTGAGATGACCATGAACAGTTTGAAAGGTGTATGCAGAGGGGACAAAGACCTTCAGAATACGGTGTGAGTGTTGTTGGCAGATCCCATTGGGCCAGTCGGCCAACTGCCCCTCAATACTGATCGAGGCATGGAGGCGGGTTTGTTGCGTTTCCACAACAATACAGTCTCCCGTCATCAGAAGGGCACAGGAGTATTACCCAATAGCTTGACCCACCTGATGCAGGTTTTCTGGGGTTTGTTTCTGCATCACCTTTAGGACAGTACAGCACAGGGGCGCTAGTCAACCCTTAGCTACCTTGCTCTACCGTCCATATCCCCCCTTTTCAATTCCCTTCCTGTGACATTAAAGGGGAGTTGCCTGCTTCAGGATCACCCTCTAAATCAAACCAATCACGATCAATTTTATTTTTCAGACAGTTTTCATTTTTGATTCAAACAACGTTTCAGCGCATATTCGCACCTTCTTCAAGTTTATAATCAAATTATTGTTAAATGTAATTATTAAAAACATAAAAATGTTATAAACGCACAATTTATTTATACCAAAGTGAGGTCCGAGGCTGCGCTAAGAACTGATATAGCCACTGATGTCTCACCTATTCTGTTCTCTGTTATATCATTTTGGTTCTGCACAAGGAGCATTTTTGGATTTTGTGGGTGTGAAGAGTAGATGTTTAAAGTGGATTTTACTATAGTGGGAGGGGGGGGGCGGCAAATAATGAGTATTCTGTTTTGTTTGGAAGAAATTAGACTAGAATTAGTGTGAGGTTATGGAAGGAATGTGGTTTTAAGTAAAGTTGGGAAACGTCAGCTGTGATTTGGAAGGTGTTTTGGTACTAGAATTTGGTGGATAATAGCAGTGGGATCTCATAGGATTATATAACCACAGTTTTGCGCCAAAACCTTTGAATAAAAAATAAAAACTGTCTGAAAAATCCGGTCGGAAATTATTTTATTTTTGATTTTTAATCTCAGACGTTAATCGATTTAAAATTTTATTTTGTATAAGAAAAGATTAAAAGTCTTCTATTTCTCAGTTTTAACCATTTATTGTATTTTAACTTGTTTCCATTGTCGTTTAATTTTTATTCTGTGTTTACCGATTGTCTCATTTTTATACGTTTTTCTTTTACTTCACAGATAATATTATTCCAATTTGCCTGCCAATGAATGAACAAGTCGCCACCTTTGAAGTGGATGAAAGCTTTTTAGCCTCTGGTTGGGGATATTTGGAAACTGGTAAGCAGTCCTTGTCTCTACACAGCATGTCAGCCATTCAGATTTTATCTTTCAGAAATATGCTGGATACTCTGTTGTAATTCGACAGACTTTTGATCTGTCTTTACCTGTGCAAGGGAAAAATACCTCAGTGATGTTGACAGAAAATTTTATTAACCGTTTCGTGCTCAAAAATTACAGATAAGTGCCGGAAAAAAGTGTAAACTCAAGAAGAGTCCAAGGTGAAAAAATTAATAAATTTTTACTAATGAAACACTCTCCTTGAGGGACCCAAATTCTATTTCCTGGCTTGTAATATGAAAAGGAAAGTTTTTTTTTGAGTGTCGTCCGTCTTTTAATAAAATTCTATTATTTATTGCATGTGTTTATCGGTTCTTTGAATGTCTCAGTAAGATGATCGTCTACGGGAAACAGAGTTCTACAGTGGAAAATATAAGCGAACGCAGCGCTCATTTTGTGCATAGCTTTCTCATGACCAATTATTTTCGCTCAATATTTGACGTACAGCTCTTTTCCTTTTTCCCAAGGTAATAAAGTGGTAAATATGCGACCAAGTTCCTCTGTAATCTAAAGTTAACTTTAATCCACTTATATGTAATCCTGAATTTCTTTTTGTCCTTCGACTTCCAGAGATGATCTTTACAGAAACGTACACACAAAAACACTCTCTGCTCTGCTTTTATTGACTTATTCAACTCACTCTCGTTCCGCCGTACTTATTGCTCTTATATTCGGCTTGGTCGGTGTCCGATCAGCTGCTGAGGAAAATTTTCTCTGACCACCGGTTAAAATTCACCCGGCCATAAATTACGTTAAGCCGGTCCCCTTTGAACACCCCACTTTACCGAGTCAGGCCCCGCAATACATGGCAAAAATAAGCCACTCTGCCCCGTATTTAAATTACACACAGATATGCTCTGCCCTCTCTCTTAATTTCGCCTCGTTACCATAGACCAACGGCAAAAATCCGAACTCATATTCTCCACTTTTATTTTAAGCTTTCAAGACATGACCTGCTCTGCGAAACCGTTTTTCCTTTCAATGATTTTAACTGTAAAATAACACCTACGGAACTTTGCTAAATTCGGCCTGTAACTGTGCTGTTAAACGTTTTTGTCTTCAATAACGAGTCCCAACAAAATTCGTAAATGAATTTGCAATTGAGGAATTGAAAAATAATTTATAAGAAACAGGGTTCTAAAATGATAAACCTTAAGGACTGTTGTTACATTTTAGCTGAATACATGTGAATTTGTGCCAGTTGACAATTTAACCAAAAAGGGCTGGAATAAACTCTGGTCAATTGAAGGAACCGGAAAGGGTGATTCTGAATAGCAACAGCTGCAGCGGAAAAATTAATTTAATCCTTAACAGGATTTCAAGAAGTTTAAAATAATGACTGACCCACGGTTTCATATGTTAAATAAAGGTAAAACAATAGCATGTGCGCAAGGTAAGTATAAGATCGAAAGTGAAACGGAGAAAGACGAAGATGCGGCGATGAAGTGGTATCGGGGATTGTTATTATTTTAAATAAATTTACTTTAGGATATAATACATGCATTTATTATATTATAAAAACTTAATAATTTTAAGTGGGATCCTGCGCGAAGATACAAATACACAAGGTAATTAAAGGGGACGATTATTAAAGTCCTCAGGTTTAATTATTGTTTGGGTAACCAACGTGCAGCGGAGTTTCCGTTCACTGGACGAACCTGTTTTGTTTGCCTGTGCGTCTCGGTGCAGATTAACATGAGAGTGGAACTTGCTCTCTCTCTCTCTCTCTCTCTTCGGCTTGAACCTGAATATGCCTGTTGATAATAGGGTAAAGCTATGGTGCCGGAATTGAGGAAAACTCAGCTTTTTCCTCCTTCTTCCCTTTAGTAGTTAACACTTTCTCACTCCTCGCCGTCCATCCTTCTAGTTGAACCTGCTACTCTAACAACTTCGTACAACACTGCTTTCAACTTCCTTCTTCTCAACTTCTTACACTTCCTCGACTGTCAATCTCTCACACCGTACTCTTCCGCTGGTTACTCGATTTCAATGTCTCACACTATACAGTCCAGTGCTTCCTCGACCTGTCAATCCATACCTTATACTCCGTATATGCCCCCTCCCAACGGCTAACGCTATCTTACGTGACGTTTTTCTGCCAATCATCGTGAGTACTCCGTTAAGCGCTGGGGATTTTTTATGACACAGGTAACAGTGTCCCAAGGAAATTCCGAAGGTGAACGCTCATTCAGCCAAAAACAAGCCTACCGTTAAAACCCCGCTGTCGGGTATATCTCCCGGTCGCCAACCTGGCGCCGGGAAAAAAACCCATTTTCCTAGCCAGCGAGATGATCTTGCTAAAAAAATTTCAAATTCCATAATATGGATTTACATTTGGGGAGGGTCCTGCTTCGCTACAAAAGACATGATTCAGACATGAGATCTTGCCGGTAAAAAACGGACAACCAACAAGCAGTTGACGATAAATTTTATTGATTCGGTTAACCGCACAATCAAATAAGTTAATTACAGATGCTTAATGAAACACATTCATATCCCAGATTATTTGTCTTAAACTACGTCTTTTCCAGGGGTGTGGGCTGACGTGAAGCAGGTTGTTGGTTTGATGCACATGGAAGAAGGGAAATGCAGGCTGTCCTACCCCAGAAGACTGAATGCAAAGCTGCATGTTTGCGCAGGAGGTTTGGAAGATGGTAAGGATTCTTGCGAAGGAGACAGCGGAGGACCGCTCATGACAGTGAGAAACGTGAGTATGCGACTTCACGATCGCCTTATTTCAACACGGAAAAAAAACGCTATTCCTTTAATGGTTTATACTGTTGTTCTTGTGGTATTCAGTCCTAAGACCGGTCTGATCCAATCCTCAATACCAAACTTGCGCAAGCCTTTTCATTTCCTTATAACTAACACAACTAACATTCTCCGTAATCTGCTTACCGTATTCCATCCTTTCCCTCCCTCTTGTGTTCGTACCCCACACACTTCCCTCTAATGTCTTAAAACGTGGCCTATTAATCTATCCCTTCTCTTAGTAAACTTCCTCCATATTGTTCGCTTTTCCCCTATTCTGTTAAGAAATTCCTCGTTTGTGATTCTATCCACCCATCTGATTTTCAGCATTCGCCTATAACACCATATTTCAAAGGCTTCTATTGCTTTGCTTTCCCCAACTCCTATCGTCCACGTTACTTACCCATATAACGCCACGCTCCATACGAACATTTTTAGCAATATTCACACTTATATTACTTGTAAGTAAATTCCTCTTCTTCGTGAAAGCCTTCCTAGCCTCTGCTATCCTACTCTTTATGTCTACTATACTTCTACAATCCCTAGTTATTCCCAAGTACCAGGATTCCTTAACTTCCGTCAAAATATCCCTTCCCAATCTAACAGCCTTTGTTATTCCACTGTTTCCCATACTACACTCCATTACCTTGGTTTTCCCTCTATTAATCCTCATATTGAACTCTTTCTCCAGGACTACGTTCATGCGATTTATTATAGTTTCCAAGTCTTCTTCTGACTCCCCTAATATTACAATATCGTCAGCAAAGCTTAAGATTTTTATTTCTTCTCCAAATAATAATATTCCTTTTCCATATTCCGTTTTAACTTTCTTCATCGCCTGCTCTACATATATAAGTTAAACAGCATGGGCGACAGACTGCATCCTTGGCTTACTCCATTAAAAAAGCGAGTTATGTTTATATATTATATTGATAACATGTTTTCTTTTAGTAAAATTGGATAGGGTTTTTCGTCGGTTAAAATTCTTATTTGGCCAACAAGGTTCTTATTCTTCTGTAATAATAGTGCAACGTCTAACGTTTGTGGTTAAGGATAAACATTATTTCTGCAGTATTTTTATGACAGTTTTCTCAAGTATGTATTGATGTTAGTTTATTGCTTTTCCTTTATTCAGTGTTTCATCTTTTTTTAATGACATGTTTCCTGGTTTTTTCAGATTAATGGCGAAGAGCGTTACATTCTCGCGGGAGTTTTGTCCCTCGGCCCTAACATATGTGGCACTGCAGGCATTCCAGGGATCTACGTAAGGCCCTACCCCAACATGGAGTGGATACTGGAAACAATCCGCCCCTAACATTTTACATTAATAAAACTTTATAAAAAAAACATATAAAAAGTTATTTACTATATTTTCCTTTCCTCTCTCTACATGTAATATTCACATGCCCTCAGCTGTAATTAATTATTATTGTACAGCAGCGTGGTATTCCTTACTAAAGCAATCGACGAACGTACGTTATGATTTAGATTTATTGTTGTTTCCATTAATCCTCGATTGAGGAAATAGGATACGTCATACATTAAAAATTAAAAATGAACAAAATAAAGTACATAATTAAAGACAAATAAACTTAAAATAAATTAGTAAAAGAAAATGTATATAGACAAAAGTCAATATAAACACAACACGGACACACACTGGGAAACACAAACAAGCACACACTGAGGAACACGCAATGGAGTTTTAACTACTTGGACCAGGAAACTGTCCTTCCCTCTGTCGTAGCTCCAGGCAATACATGAAACAAACAAACAAAAGAGCAGAAAAAACTGAATAGAAATTTTAAGATATGTGATGTGCTATTTTATAAGGCAGCTCATTCAACACTTGCAGCAGGAACCTTGATTTAAATACTAGAAGGACGATTAAGAAAATCCTGTACCCAGTAAAACAGCAGCGCCATTTAAAAGAATAGTTTTACTCTGCTTCACGAAGCTTTTGTAGGAACTATTTTTAACCTCTGGCGGAAGGAAGGCTGTTGTATAAAATTATCCCGATATTGTGAATACTTTTCTGGTGTAGAGCAAGGCGATGCTTGTCCGACCTTAGAGCTGAACCTCTGATTTCTAGTCGCGTATTCATGAAACTCGCCATTTGTTTGAAACAAATTATAGATGCGAATAGCACAGGACAATTAGTTTAGTATCCCTTGCTTGCAAAATACTAACGAAAATAGTAAATAGGAGGATGGAGCGTCAAATAGAATGCGAGTTATATTATTCTTCTGAACGAAACTAATATTTCTACCTTTATTAATTTCCTCATTTTTCGGACAATAATCATAAACATAACAAAGTTTTATCTCTCCCTTTTTGCATTAAGTATGGGATTATAAAGTGTTTCTAATGATTTGAAAGATATATAGAATAAGGAAATTTTTTTACCAATGATAAATATCTGAATTTACTGAATTTTAAATATTTTTAATAATAAAAAAATACTGTTGTAGTATTGAGACCCAAGACCGGTCTGATGCAAACCTCCAAGGTAACCTATCATGCGCAAGACTTTTCATTTCCGCATAACTTCCACATCCCACATCCTTCGTAATATGTTCCGCGTATTCCATCGTCTGTTTTTACCCCACACACTTCCCTCCATTGCTAAATTACAAGACCCTCGTTTCTTAAAACGTGGCCTATTCATCTATCCCTTCTCTTAGTCAACGACTCCTATTCTGTTTAGAACTTCCTCGTTAGTTAATCTATGCACCAATCTGATTTAAAAGGCTTCTATTATTTTCCTTTCTCCAACCGTCCAAGTTTCGCAGCCATATAACACCACACCTTCATACGAACATTTTTAGCAACGGTTTCCTATTATTCATACTTATATTACCAGTAAGTAAATTTCTCATTATCGCGAAAGCCTTCCTTGCCTCTGCTGTCCCACTATAGGTATTACGGTGCCAAAGTAGCAAAATTCCTTAACTTCAGTCTAAATATCCCTTCCCAATCTAACAGCCTTTGTTACTCCACTGTTTCCCATACTTTCGTTCTCCCTGTATTAATCCTCATGTTGACTCTTCTTTCAGGACCACGTTCATGCCATTTATTATGGTTTCCAAGTCTATTTCTGACTTCCCTAATACTACAATATAATCGGCAAACTGTAGGGGTTTTATTTCTTTTCCTTGCAGTTTGATTCCTTTTCCATATTTCGTTTTAACTTTCTTCACCGCCTGTTCAATATATAAGTTAAACAGCATGGGCTACGGAGTGAATCCTTGGTTTACTCCTTTCTTGATTTCTACTTTCTTTTCTTGATCATCAATTCTAATCATTGCTGCCTGTCTTCTGTAGAGGTTATGTATAAACCTTCTTTCTCGATATTTTATTACCGTGGTCTTTAAAATCCTTAAAAAGTGTGTTCCAGTTCACTGTATCAAAGGCTTTATTATTATTATTATTATGGACAATAAATTAAACTGGAAGGATCATATTAATATTCTCCTACGAAAATTAGGCTCGGTGGCAACCTTTGCTCTTAGAATTATGTCAAGTTGTAGTGATCCTAACATAAGAAAATTAGTTTATTTTGCATATTTCCACTCTGTAATGACATATGGTATAATATTCTGGGGCAATGCATCAGGGAAAGATAAAATATTTACACTGTTAGAATATTATGTCAGGTCTCACCAAAAACATCTTGTAGGGGACTTTTCAAGAAAACTGGAATACTGACACTCATATTCAATCACTCGTGTAACCTCTTCACATTAAACTCAGAAATACATGACGTTGATACCAGAAGTAAAAACAATTTACACAAGGAAGGAAGGAAGGAAGGGAAGTCTCTAACCGTAATACAAAAGGGTGTACATTACAATGCCATCTATTAGCATATTTAATAAACTTCCCACCTCCATTAAACAATTAAAAATAAATCCAAACAAGTTCAAATATGAACTAACTAAGTTCTTACTAAGCCACTCCTTCTACTCTGTTCAAGAATTTATGGAGCTGAATGTATCATAGGGTAGATATTTATAATTATGAAAGAACATTATTAGAACACTAATTTTTTAGTATAGGATGTAAAAATATTTATCAATTTTATATATAAGGTACAAATTGTATGTCTTCTGTATAGAACTTAAGAAAATCTTATTATAAGTTAAAAGTAATCAATAGTTACAGTATATTCTAATATTAATAAAGCAACCTATGTAAAATCTCTGACTCGTTCCACATCCTTGAAGCTTGTGCTTGCTTCTCTATAGGATTTATGGAATATGATTTTATACTTATACTTATTTTAAAAAATCTACAAATATCATGAATCGTTCGTATGAATTAATATTTGTGTTTGTATATATTTGAAAATACTGAGATGTGGTGTAAATAAATAACCCACTTTAGTTTGTCTTTTGCTGCTTTAAGATATATTTTACATGGCTACGAGGGAGTTGACCCTAGAGGAGTGGGGATGACAGTCACGCTGTTGCCTCTCTAGCTGCTTAAGGTAGGTACTCTTTGATTACTCATGCCTCCAATTCAGTCTTTTCATCTATCACAGGTCAACGCTGTCGATATAAAACAAATCGTGGTTTGTAAAAAATTTATATAATTTTTACAACATAAAATTTACAATAAATTAATAAATTGGTGACTTTTTGGTCTTCTTTTTATTTTATTATATTATTTTTAATCGGATTTCCCAGGGAGGCTTTAACTATGAACGAGAAATCTAAATGAGCGACGACTACTGCAATGGAATCAGTTAATAAAACGCCACGTCAAGTTTAATCCCAGTTAACGGCATAATTGAAAGGTGAATCGTTGAACCTGTACAAGATTGCCGGGAAAGGAAATCCTGAAAGACGACGGTGTTCCTCGCCAAGGATAACGGAGAAGCTGCGGTCACTGCCAAGGTCGAAACATATATACTTAAAAAAAACATAAAGTGAGCATGACAACGTTTCAGACAGAAACATAAATTATTTCGTTTCAGAGAAATCCGTCAGTGTGTTTTAAAAAATATATATTTGACAATTTGTATGAAATAAACACTCTACGACCTTCTCGTACAAGTTACCGACTCCATTTTTCTGTTGGCAACAATGTAGAGCAATAACAGTTGATAGCAAAACCAAAGATTGTCGGTTGCTAATGTCTGAAATGTCGCTGTAGAATCTTTATGAAAGTTGACGCAAAGTATATTACTGTACACACAGTCCACAATGCTGCCAGCAAATGACGTCAACTGAATAAATTCAATTTTTTTGTTAATGTCTCGATGTTATATATATATATATATATAATGTGATAAAAAACGCGGATTTTGTGGTATTGTGGCGTTATGAGGCGCAGTTCGGCCAACAACAATGTCTAGTCGGCTGAAAGATGGTGATTCCCCGCGGGAATCTCCCTCGGGGCGTGTGTAAAAAAACGATTGTGAACCCCCGCGGGAAACCCCCGCCGAACGTGTGTAAAAAATGAGGGCGGGGAACCCCGAAATTTTGTGAAATAGAACTATGAAGGGGAATTCCCGTCGGAGGACTTAAAGGGGAGCCGATGGGTGGCTCGGGGTCATAAGTTAGATGAGTGGAGGAGAGGACGGACGTAGTCAGAATTGAGACGAGTTGAGGAGAGGAAAGACGTGGTCCGAGCAGATGAGCAGAAGTCAGATGAGTTGAGGAGAGGACGGACGAGAGCAGATGCTGTGAGAGGTGGGCAGAGACGTTAGATGTTTCGAGGAGGCAGATGAGTTGCGGATCTGGTTCCTTCTACCTTCATCGATAAAAATCCTGCAAGACGCCAGAGAGACGCGGAAACGTTCGTGAAGTTAGATGTTTGTAGGCCCAGTAATTGTGGGTAAGTTATTAAAAAACTGTGAAACTTGCTCATTGCTCTGGTTAAATAATATTTAATGATTGCTTTTTTTTCTATTTTCAGCTACTGCATACTCCATCTCTCGAGAGACCCAAAATCCCCTGAGATTAAGCCCGTGTAATCACTTTAAATTAATAAATGAAAAATTTTAAATTTGGTTATAATTTGTTCTGTTGATTAATTAATGTTTTATACCCTAAAAAGTATATTACAATATATATATGGTAAGTTCCCACCTTCTTCTTCGCTAGAGGGAAGGAACTTGGTTCGTTTTGGAACCGAGGAGTGTTGGTCTACACATCATATAACATCGAGACATAGACAAAAAAAAATTGAATTTATTCAGTAACAACAGAAATTTATCGTTCGTAGAAACATCCAGTTTTATAGAGTTGATTCAGCGAGCGGCCAACAACACGGGAAGGGAAGTGGCAGGCAGCCTCGTCTTGTCGAAGCAGGGCAAAAGCAACAATTAGGCACCAAAAGGTCCTACCCATCCTTTTCTCGAGTTATATTCTCGACTGCGTTTCCTAAATTGAGATATGGATGGCGTCCGCCCGCTATGGCGTCTCGGGCTCGAATCTCTTTTTTTTTAAGTTCGTGGTCTTTTTTTACATTTAGCTTCCATGCCACAGAATACTTATCCGAGTCCAATACTACTCTTAGCAGAACGAATTAAAGAATCAAATTCAAGTGCATTTACTATCTTCTATTTCCCCGTGACAAGTACGATTCAGATTTCTGTTTAAATGTCCAATTCATTGAAGGATATCGCAAACGATAGTCAGCCACTTACGCAATAGCTACGTCATCCGCAGACGACACTCCATGGAATTTAGTGCCACAGAGGTTATAGAGCGCAGAGACGAACGATATCGCTGGTATAGATAAGCAGTGTACATATCCGAAGCTTAAATAAACCATTTTACAATAATATTTTGTATTTAAAATAAAATCTTACTTAGAGCCTACATGACCAATGGCTATAGATATAACACGCGGCATCACAAATAAAATAACTAACGAATAAACATTAATACAATTTACATAACAATAACTAAAACTAGCAACAAAATTTACTATAGAATAGAATAATAATCATATTCCGTAGATCCTGTAAAGAAGCTAAGCTTCAAGGATGTGGAATGAGTCAGGGTGTACATTTATTACATTATTTTATTATATAAAAGATAAATATACTTATAACAAATTTTTGTAACCAAATAGAAAGGCGATTTCAACATTATAAACTAATTACTCGTCTCCGATTCTTCTATAAATTCCTTTACTGAATAGAAGGAGTGGCTAAGCAAAAATGAGGATAATTCAGACTTAAATTTACCTTGGTTATCGGACAACTGTTTAATTCTATGTTGAAGATGGATATCCCACAATAATGCACACCTTTCTGTGCAATTGACAATGTTTTACATTTTTTGTACAGATTATTTTTGTTCCTTGTATTGAAGGGATGAATATCAGAATTATTAAAAAATAAGTAGTGCCTATTTGTGATTACAAATAACAACAATGAATAAATGTATTGGCACGTCAAAGTGAAAATGCCTAATTTTTGAACAGAGTTCTGCAAGAAGTTGGTGAGGAAACCTGCCTCACATATTGCTCTAATAACACGTTTTTGACTAATAAAAATCTTATCTATGCCTGCTGAGTTGCCCCAAAATATAATACCATATGATAAAATAGAATGGAAATATGCAAAGTATACTAATTTTGTTGTTTTTAGATCACTGAAGTTGGACATTGCACATGTAGCTGAGCTGAGTTTCTTAAGTAATTGATTAATCTGATCAGTCCAATTTAATTTATTATTTACTAAGAGACCTAAGAATTTAACAGAGGAAGTTTCATTTACATTTTTGTTGCCGTATTTAAGTGTTATAGATTGTAAAGTTGTGTTGTGTGTGCTTTGTCGCAGTTATTTGTTAGTCCGTTCACATTAAACCATGTTTGCAGGTTAATTAAATTATTGTTACTTGCCTCTTCTAGTGTATATAAATTATTATTGTGGCATAAAGTGGGTTCTTTCGTTTCCGCATAGGATATTTATTGGAAGCATCTCCCAGTAGCGAATCAGAAAATTGTCGCTGAACCGTTTTTTGTTTGAATGTGGATGAGCAGCCGGATGTGAATTCCCGCCATTACCTCACTGGACGGCGAGTTGTTGGCTCAGAGCCATTAGCAGAGACTTTGTTTTACCTTGAACTTTCCATTAGAAAACGGCGATAACAATCACCCTGGAATAATCCTCCTTCCATCAGCTTAACATCATTCTCCTTCTACGGTCTACCATCAGCATCGTCCTTTTTCCAGTAAAAAAGAGAACTTTTTGTTGTTGATGTTAATCAATTTTGTTGAAATGAAAAAATAAAAAAGGGGGAAAAATTTAGAAGAACGACAAGAATGGAAACATGTCGACCGGACCAGGGTAGTTGAGCCTACCTTAGGTTTACGGGAATGGAGGGATGATGTTGAATCGGTTCTTGGACGGATTAGCTCAGTGGTTAGGGCGCCCGTCCGGAAAACGGGAGATAAGGGGTTTCGAGTCCCTGGACCGGTCGACATTTTTTCCATTCTTCTAAAATATCTATGTTGCGCTCCTGAATGAGCTTAAGGGTGAAAGCATTTCTACTTCCTTAGAAAGGAAAATAATTTTAAAAAAGGAAAGGCAAACTACAGGAAAGGAAGGAAGGAAGGTAATCTGAAGAAATGTAAATGAAAAGGAAGTTAAATAAAATAAAGAAATGAAAAGAACGAAGCGAAGGAAATTAAAAGGAACTAGAATCGAGGGAATGAAATGTTATGAATAGATAACAAACGGAAGATAAGGAAATGACAGGAAAGAAATGGAAGTGGAGGAAACAGAAATAAAGATAAAGCAAAATGAAAGAAATGAGGGAAATGAAATGACCGGAAAACAAACGAAAAGGAATTCCAATATATTGACCTGTCTTTAAGTTTACAATAAATAAAAATACGACCAATAAATCATCGATAATTTTATAAACATTTAATTATACAAACAGTACGTTTCTTCCAACTTTGTGCACTTCTTCAGGTAAATTATGAATGGATGAACTGTTTGCACTGAGAAACTAGGAGTCGCTGATGTAACCGTCGCGGGAGATTGTCCGAGGCACCAAGTTCCTCAATGTAAACAGTTCATCCATTCATAATTTACCTGAAGAAGTCCACAAAGTTGGATGAAACGTACTGTTTGTATAATTAAATGTTTATAAAATTATGTCTGATTATTGGTCACATTTTTATTTATTTAATATAAAAGTATTTTAAGGGGTAGTAAAGGGAAGCAAAATGAAAGAAAAGACTCGGTCAGGAAAATGGTTAGGTAGGCACTGGAATCAAAGAACAAGAACAAGAAACGAAGAATAATAAAGAAAAACGAGAGAAACCGAAAAGAGGGTTATACTGGAAATAAAAGGAAAAATGAAAAAGAACTAGAAAGGGATGAACGGAATAGCAATGAAAGAAAATGAATATATAACAAAGACAAGGAAAGAAAACGAAAAGAAAATGTGCAACGACAAGCGAACAGACGAAGAGAAAGTGAGGGAAACAAAAAGAAAGGAAATAAATCTAAAGTATTAGGGGAGAGAAAACTAAACAGACAGAAAGTAAATGAAAGAATATACTTTGTAGAAAATGGAAGAAAAATAACGAAAAATAAAGAATTATGGAAAGAGAAAGGTAATCAATGAAAATTCTGTGATGGTGAAAGGAAAAGAAGGAAGGGAAAGGACGCGTCAAGGAAAGAAATTTAAGTAAATGGAAGGAAAGGGAAAAGGGGATATGGAAGTGAATTAAAGTGACAGAAATAGGAATGGTGACGTAAGGTAATGAATGAAAATGAAAACATAAAAAAGCGAAGGAAAGGGACCAAAAAAGTGAGAGAAATTAAGTAAAAGGAAAGTAATATGAGAGGGAAAGGAAAAAGAAGGGCTAATAAGGGAAACGAAATATTATTAATAGATAAAAAGGGGAGTGACAGAAATGAGAAAGAAAGGGAATTGAGAGTATAAGATGATCAGGGAAAGAAAAAGAAAGGGAAAGTAGTGGGGAGAGAAAAATAAACAGAAAGAAATGAATTAAAAAAACATAATTTGATAGAAAGGGGAAGGAAAATAAAGAAAACGAAAGAAACATCAAATGAGATAATGAATGGATAACCAAGAAAATGGCAATAACAAATGAAACCGGAGGAAGGGAATCAGAAATAAAAGGAGCAAAAATAAGTAAAACGAAAAGAATATGACAGGGAAAAGAAAAAAGACGGCATCCTAATGGGGAATAGAGAAAGCGAACTGTTATTAATGGATAAAATGGGCAATGACTGGAATGAGTAAGCACAGGTGAAGTGAAATGATAGGATTAGAAGCGGATGAAAAAGAAAGAGGAAGGAAGGGAAACAAAACCTTACCACTTATCTGAATATTTATTTACTCAAGATGATACGAGTTTCGGGCAACGCGTATTTAATTTTTTGCGGTTTCTGCTGGTTTCTGAGAATAGGCGCAAAGAAAAGATGTTTTGTCTTCACCATTAGAAGAATGGAAGGTGACAAAGAAAGTAAGGGGAAGGAAAAGAATAAATTAGGAATGGATGAAAACTGAAATAAAATAGTAGGAAAAAAAGCAACGAATTGAAGTGAAAATAAAGGTAAAATTAAGGGAACGCTAAGGAAAGTGAATTAAGGAAATGGAAGAAAGGAAATATGAGGTAAGAAAATGACAGGACTTGAATTATTTATTTTTATAAAGCGGAAAGAGGGAGGACGAAGGAAAGTAAAGTGGTCGTACTGATTGCAATGCGAGTAGTTTTAATTGAGCTGGTGTAGGGAGTACACATGTCAGAGGGTCATGTTGTGGAGGATCCAGGTCATGTGGGAGGAGACCTTCTCGTACAACGAAGGCATCCCCGGAGTCCCGCAATATTTGGCGCCGGTGGACAAAACTCCAGCAGCGATGTAGCGCGCAGAGCCTCGCACCTGAAACATCAACACTCGTGTAATTTTTTTTTTTGCAAGAATTTAATCCCCTGGGATTATCATGAGGATGTAATCAAGTCTTTGAGAAGCGTACATAAAACAATGGCGACTAGTCAAAGTGAACAAAACGTCCCACGAAGAACGCAAAACGGGTAACTGACGTCATATTACATGGTAAAGCCCATTACTCAATGCCGATTTAAGCTATCAGTTTATTAGTGAATAAAGTATTCTCCGGTTTGAAGATGACGGCAAGGCTATCAGCCGTCGAAACGTCGCGCCTTATTCGCAACCTAACCGGGACGGAAACCCCAGAATACTTTATTCAGCATATACGCCGGGAAAACCTTCGTTATTTAACATCAGTGTATTAGTTAGTTAACTCAAAAAGGAGAAGAAATAAAAACCCTACGATTTGCCGAAGATATTGAAGTATGAGGGGAGTCAGAGGAAGACTTGGAAACCATAGTAAATGGCATGAACGTTGTCCTGGAGAAGCAGTTCAACATGAGGATCAATAGAGGCAAAACCAATGTGATGGAGTGTAGTAAGGGAAACAGTGCAATAACAAAGGCTGTTAGATTTTGAAGGGATATTTTGACGGAAGTTAAGGAATTCTGCTGCTCAGGCAGCATAATAACTGAAGTAGAATAGCACAGGCAAGGAAGAGGAATTTACTTATGGCTAATATTAGGACATCATTGCTAAAAATGTTCGTATTGAGCGTGGGATCGAAACGTGGACGATAATAGTTGGGGAAAGGGAAATAATAGAAGCCTTTGAAATGGACAATAGGAGAATGAGATGGTTCGATAGAATCACTAACGAGGAAGTTCTTAACAGAATAGGGGAAGAGAGAACAATATGGAGGACGTTGATCAAGAGAATGGATATATTAATAGAACACGTTTTAAAGACGGTAAAATTAGCATTAGAGGGAAGTGTATGGAGTAAGAACAGAAGAGGAGGGCCTAGGATTAGGGAAGACGTGGGATGTGCTAGTTACGCAGAAAATTAAAAGGCTTGCGTACGATAGGTTAGCATGGAGGGTTGATCAGACCAGTCTCAGGACTGAATACCACTACAACAACAATCATTATTTATCAGCAATACAACCCAAGGTGGAGTTTAGGCTCCTCAACTATTTTCACAAGCATATTAAAGGAAAGGATAGAGAAGCGCGCGGAAGGTATACTAGGTGAATCTCAGCGTGACTTTCGACCATGCAGAGGAACAACAATGGAAAATTTTTCTGGTCATGATACAGATATGCATTTCCTATTCGTTGACTTCAAACAAGCCTTCGACAGCATAAACAGACGTGAACCACACAGAGTACCGGAGGAAGTTGGCACATGTGCTAAACTAACAAGATTAATCAGAATGACGACGACAGAGACAAGAGGGAAAGTAAAGGTTTCTGGCTGAACAAGTGAAACTTTTGAAATTAATAAAGGGGTGAAGCAAGGTGATAGTCTCTCCGCTGTCCTCTTAAATATAGCCCTACATGGTGCAGAAAATAAAATCAACAAAAGAAAACCAGCCAGACATTGCTATAGTGGGAAGAAACGCCGATACACTAAAAGAAACATACCGAACAATGCAAACAGAAGCACTAAAAATCGGTCTCCTAGTAAATGAAATTGCTGCCTCACAACCCAGAGATCCCGGGTTCGAATCCTGACATGGGCTTGGATGTTTGTGTCGTCATGGGATCAAGATACGCCGGCCACGTGTCACTCCCAATTCGGAATGTGTCATGAAAGATGACAGTCCGCAGTCGACTCGGTAGGCCCAGGCCCTCAATGGGATGTAGAGTCAAGGAGGAAAGTAAAGTAAATGAAAATAAAACAAAATACATGATAATGTCACGATCTAAAGACCTAAACATCAATGGGAAATACTTCAAAGGACTGTCCTCCTTTAATTACTTGGGATCACTAATAACAAACGATGACAATAAAGAGAAGACCATAAGGGAAAGAATACAAGCAGCAAAACAGCCTACTTTGCAAACATATAACTTTTCAAAAATATACCTCTTTCGAGAAAAACAAAACTGCTTATATAAAACTCCCAAGTCCGCCCAGTTACCACATACGGGTCGGAGGTATGGACACTGACAGAGTATGACCAAAATGCACTAAGAATCTTTGAAAGGAATATTTTACGTAAAATGTATGGTCCAATAAGGCACGAAGAAGGTTGGAGAATACAATATAACACAGAACTACAAGCAATAATGGAAAGTAGGGACATGGTAAAAATTTGTGAAATCACAGCGACTACGATGGCTACGACACGCGGAGATAATGACACAGGATAGAATACCAAAGAAAATGATGAACGGTGCGATCCATGCGCCTAGGCGAAGAGGGAGACCTAGAAGAAGATGGATTGAAGACGTAATAGAGGATCTCAACTGTTCGGGTGTGGAAGAAAGCGGAAAAACAACCGAGAAATATGGAGGAAAATTGTCCAAGAAGCCACCAAGGCTTACTAAGGGCTGTACAGCTACCGAATAATAATAATAATAAGAAGAAGAAGAGCTAATAAGTGAACTGAGGCTTTCCCGGTGTAGTTGATGCAGAAATAGTACGTCGCGTTTTCATCGCACCTGCACCTGAGTGGAAACCCGAGAACTATTTCTGCAAGAAGAAGAACTATTTTCTTCCATTCTCCCCTATCCTCCGCCAGGCGTCTTCATATCCTCTTCATCTCTTTGCTCCCGTCTTTTCCGCGGCCTTCCTCTTAGCCTTCGTCCCTCTGCGTTTCACAGAATGATTCTCTTAGGCATCCTGTTTTCCTCCATCCTCATCACATGCCCAAACCATGCTCTTCTTCTGCTCTAAATAAACCTTATAATGTTTGCTCGTTTAATTAAACTGTCCAGTTCATGGTTCATTAGTATTCTGCGAACTACCATCTTCATTTCCTTCTCAAGAACCTTCGTTCAGAGGTGCGAAGAATCTTTTATCAACAGGTCTTGCAATGGTTTTATATATTTTAAGTTTCAGGTTGTTACTTAGTATTTCCGACTTCATTAAGTTTTTATATGCGTAATAACATCTTTAACCGTTAACTATCCTTGTTTTAATTTCATTGGAAATTATGACAGATTTATTTAATTGTTAACCTAAATGAGTGAATTCGTCCACAAGTTCCAAAGGAAACTTTTCTACTTTCAAGTTTTCACGTCATTTGGTGTTCTGTTGAACTCCATCGCACCTTAACAGGCTACATGAGGGTGATCCTGAAACACGCAACTCCCCTTTAATAGCATAGGAAGGGAATTGAAAAGGAGGGGGGATGCGGAAGGCAGAGAAAGGTAGCCAAGGGTTGACTAGGGCCCCCAGGCTATGGTTTAAGGACCCTACCCGGTGTTTCACCTAAAGAGATGCAGGGAAAACCCTAGAAAACCTGCATCAGGTAGATCGGGAATTGTGTATTATTCTCACTGACGGGAGACGAGTTTGCTGTGGGGTCGCAGCATTCCCTTCTCCATGTGTCCAGCAGTATTAGGAGGCAGTTGGCCGACTCGTCCAATGTGATCAGCGGACAAATCTTGCCATATGCCCAAGGTCTTCGACCCCAGTACATATACCTCCTAAAATAAGTGAAGGTTCCTTGGCATGTGAGACCTTTGATGAAAATAGCTAGAGAGAGTGCGAGGCATTCTCGATTTCTAGGTCTCTTATCAGTTGCATTATTTAATTCAATTGTAACTAACTGCGGTGATGTGATTCATTCGCTAATTATGGCTGCATCATCAGCGTAGGAACTGTTTTTTGCCTACGTTGTCAGAATTATTTATATTTTTCATTAAAGCCTGCATGGTAAGGCGAATAATATGGTCGAAAGTGCTGGAATATGTCGACTGGTACCCTAGTATTTGTCTAGTGTGACTGAAAGGAGGGAGAAAGAGCTCTAGAGGTTTTCCACGTATTTTACGTGAATTGAAAGACAAAAATAAAAGGCGAGAAGAAGAAGTTCCTCACGTCTCCAACGGCCATGAGAGGTCCTCCGCTGTCTCCGTCGCAAGAGTCCTTACCGTCGTCGCCACCTCCCACGCAAATGTGCTTCTCCGCGTTCACCCCCTTGTGAGTCTTCTTACACTGATCCGTGGCCACAGGCTCCACGTCGGTGAATCTCTTCACGGTCGATAACGTACCTGGAAAGAAAGTCTCAAATCTTCACAACGCTAATGGACAACTGTACACACACACACACGCAAAATAAATTTATCCTATATATTTTTGGATAAAGCCAAATATCTTGTTATGACACTAGATACTAGGTTGAGATAGAAAGAAGACGTCACAAAGAAAAAAAAGGAAGAACTCAAAATAAAATATCGACAGTACGGACGGCTCATTGGAAGATATTCCAACCTGTCTTTACATAACAAAACTTTGCCTTGCAACCAAATTATGAAACCAACCTCGTCTTATGGAATCCGACTATGGGGATGTGCAAAAGAAAATAATATCAACCAAATACAGACATTCCAAAATAAAGTTTTACGTGATATTGTGAATGAGAAGGCGAGGAGGTAGAGAGGGAGACTGGTTCAAGACTTTGAGAAGGCCAGGTGGAAAGGAAGGGAGGAGTGTAACAAGTGTGGTGTGAATTGTTTGCTCTTTAGTGAGAAGCTACTGAGAACAAGTAAGGCTGGCGAGAAGAAGGAGGAAAAACTGGGTTTTCCTCAAATTACCGGTAGTACTAGGTTCATCCCACTTTCCTCCGGCTGAGAGAAAATTTACAATTCAACCCGAGGGAAGAAGGAAGTTCCGGTCACCTAGTTAACTGCATCAAGACTCTAATGAAGAAAAATCAGGTTAACGAAAATCTCAGCTGATATTTAAAAATCGTCCCCTTTAATTAATTTGTAATATCGCGCAATTTTATAAATAAAATTATTATAGCATATCCTAAAGCCAAGTAATTTCATTAAATAAAATAATAAAACCCATATATCATTAACAATGATCTACTAACGTAAGTCAAATTACTACCGTTAACATCCACATCATATATGTTTATGCGATTTAAGTAAATTATAGCAACTTGTATAAATTACCGTTTTCTGTCCTTCCCCATCCGGCGATTATAAATGAATCACTATGATTAACTTCGGTCAGTCCGTCACTATAAGGAAGGCATATTGGAACAATGTGAACTGAAAAATAAAGCAGAAAGAGACACTTATTAACTTGTTGTTTCAAATCATCGCATCAGATCAAATGGGATGGTATCAGCGGACAAGTCTTAAGGTATGCCCAAGGTCTTCGACCCCAGTACATGCTCGCTGTAAAATATATTTTTAATAGTTACAATATCTGACTATTTTATAAATGAGCCCATCTGCCTAATCGTCAGAAAAAAAACAAGAAATAAGAAACTATTTAATACAATTTAATAACATTACGTTGCGCTCATTCGATTCCCTTCAGGTCTGTATTTAATTTTAAATGAAGTCGAGAGATTAAAGAAGTAGAAAATTTAAGTGTGCTCTACGCACAAGCATAATTACAGTCTACACTTAGTTCATAATGGCCAAAAAATTATAACTACAACAAGTAAATAATAATTAATCCTGCCACGCATCACAATATTATTTACTTTCACTATATGGCAATTTTGAAAGTACGTAACTCCAACAAACTATTTGTCAGAACAAAAGTTTAATAAGAAACTATAAAATAAAGTAGTATTTTTAGGAATGTAGGGGTTTAAATGGTACATGACGGTGATTTACTTTAATATCGAAGGACGGGAATTTGAAAGGGGAGTTGGTTATGTGGAAGGGAGAAGGAGGCAGTCAAGGGTTAAGTAGCATCCCCGGGCTATAGTTCAAGGATATTATCCGCTGATTTACCTAAACGAGATGCAAGGCAAACCATTAGAAAGCCTGCATCAGATAGTTGAGGCTATTGGGAACTATTCTCACACACTTCCGAATGATGGGAGACGAGTTTGCTATGCGGTCGGAGCATTCCCTTCTCCGTGTCTCCACAACTTTTAGGAGGCAGCTGGCCGACTGATCCAATGTCTGCGACTCCAGTACAAACACTTCGCAAAAGAGACGAAGGTGCCTCGGTACGTGAGAGCAACCCCCAATAGATACTCTGGATTTCCACTGTTTTTAAGAAAAAAAGGCCAAAAGCCTACTTGTCAGGAAAAAATTTATTAATAAACTTTAATACACATTATTATTTTTGGGAAGGGAGGTGATTTAAAGGTCACTTTAATAGTACGGGAAGAGAACTTGAAAGTTGGCTGGGGTGCGGATGGAAGAGAAAGGCACCTAAGGGCTGACTAGGGTTCCGATCCGAGACTATAGTTAGAGGACCCTAGTCGGTATTCACCAGAACGAGAAGCAGGAAAATCCGTAGTAAACCTGCTTCGGGTAGGCCGGGCTTGTATTTTTTAACAGACTACACGAGGGTGATCATGAAACAGGCAACTCCCCTTAATAGCATAGAAAGGGAATTCAAAAAGGGGGGATATGAAAGGTAGACTAGGGGGTTGACTAGGGGGACCGCCTGGCTGTAGTGTAAGGATCCTACTCGGTGTTTCACCTAAAGGTAATGCAGGGAAAACCCTATAAAATCTGTACCAGGTAGGTCGGGCTATTGGGCTCTACTCCCACGCTCATCTGGTGTCGTGAGACTGGATTGTTGTGGGAAAGCAACAAACCTTCCACGAACAGTATTGAGGGGCAGTTGGCCGACTGGTCCAATGGAATCACCGTATGACCCTCAAAGTGCTGGAGGGCGTCTCAGCTTGCTGGAGTTTGATGGACGAAGGGGGAGGGGGGGAAGAAGACAACCAGGAAGGAGAGGAAATCAGCCCAGACGGTCTTACCAGAACTCCACCTGGCTTTCACTCATTTCCCTATCCTCTTGCCCTCGCGCAACTTCCTGGAGGGCTTTAAATATGCTTTACCCCACCTTCACTCTCCATTCGGAAATTTATGCCTGACCCCGCATGAGAAAGGCAAAGACGCAACAACACCTGCCATTTTAGACCTGCGTCCCTTGCTGCGGGCAGCCGAAATTACACTAGTAGGTCCGTGGACCATAAGGGCGGAGCGAATTAGTGTAAAGTAATTGCAAACAATAGGTTTAACACATCGCTATGATCAAGCAGTATCGTTTAGTATTTATGGAAAATAAATAAATAACAACGTAGTAAAATATATTAAATAATTTATTATTATTAACTATTATTAGCTAAATTACGCAGTCTTTCCAATTCTTCTCTCCTTTCTACCATAGATTTACTGTTATTAATTAACAATAAACGATTAAAATTGAATGCTGGTTTTAACAATAGTCCATCTGAAGTTTTTACACGTGACAATGCAACATATGTAAGTCCTGCTGCAAATTCGTTTTTACCAATACTAACGATAGCTTTATCAAGCGTTATTCCTTGAGATCTATGGATACTAATAGCCCATCCGAGTACGATAGGAAATTGTTTGCGAGTACACGAGACTCCATTTTTTTTGAAAGATGACGTCAAGGGAACAATCGGGATTGAATTTCGATAAAGAGTTGGTCCAGTGTATTTGTCAAATTGTACCAATAAACATAGCGGCATATAATCACTGTATACTTCACCTTCAAGAGATGAATCATAAACTATATCCGTAATTGTTCCTACTGAACCATTCGCTAGTCCTTTAGCAACCCATAGATTTCTTCTTAAAATTACACGAGCTCCTATGCACAATCTTAATTCAGCAGGTAAGCCTTGAGCATCGTCAATTGTTGCTTTAGAAGCTTCGGCACAATTATGAATAGCTTTGATAAGAGCAACAGGCTGTTTTGTTTCTTCTAGTTTATTATAATTAAATAAATTAATTTCGTCATTTAAGGCCATAATGCAAACTGCATCTTTAAATGATTGATCATGTACGTTATTAATGTAAAATCGCAAAGATAAGAATTTATAATCATTTTCAGTTATAGTGCCGTTCGATACTCTGTTAAGAGTTTCTCGAAATGACTTCTGTTCATCTCCCAATTGGCGCATTATTTGTGTCAGAAAAAAAACTTTCCTGAATTGTGTGTACAATAAACTGGCTTGTATGGATTCTATTGTTTTTCCCTTGCCATAAAGACTTGTATCACCTATTGGAGGTAACTGTGACCAATCACCAATCAAATACACACAAAGTCCGCCAAAGGGAATGTCTGAATGTGAAGGTTTGGCTTCTCTAAGTCTTCTATCAATTTTATAAAATAAATTCAATCCAAGCATGCTAGCCTCATCAATAAAAATAAATTTTACATCCTTTAGTTCATCTTCAAATGTAGTTTTTGTTTCACCTGTTAATTCTGCGTACACACTTTGCGGTCGTATCCTTAAAGTGGAATGAATGGTTTGACCATTGATATTGTTTGCTGCTACGCCTGTAAAAGCCATCAATAGAGAAGCGTTGCAATTATAATGATGATTAATTTCATGAACCATTTGATTGATAACGCAGCTTTTTCCCGTCCCAGCTTTTCCTTGAACGATTACGCATTTATTTGGATTATTCTCATAATTTCTAATTTGATATTTCACGAAAAAAAGAATGGCATTTTGTTGATCGTTGAACGTGATACTTGCTGGTGTCGAATCATTATAGGTGTTTTCTAATGCCTGTCGACTGACGTCAATGAAATTCAGATTATTATTTATACCTGGATATTTGTTGTAAGCATTTTTCCAGTCAAAGAGTAAGTCAATGTCACGATTTCCAAGAGAAACTTGGGCTGGTAAAGCGTTTGGCCTCACGGCGGCTGCAGCTATCCAATCCCTTTCATTGAAAATAATCTCTTGCCGCTGATTATTATTTTCTGGTTCATATTCTTCTGGAGTTAATAAAGACATATTCAAATTCTCCGGCGCAATTAAGTTACTACGATCATATGCATTTTTCCAAGTCTCATTTTCGCTCTTCAAATTTTCATCACAACGCCATGGCAAATGTAACATAAGCTGTTGTTTACAGAAGATATCTACATTGGAATCGATAACTTTATCAATCTTCGGGTATATTAGTACAATCTTTTCTTTTCTGTTCGTAGATACACTGTTATTCTTTCCTTTACTATGTTTTTTAGCAAATTCAAATAATGTCATGTTCTCCATGTGCTGTGGCCTACTTTGATAAAATTGGATAAATGAAGAGCTAGTATTGTCATCGTCAGTTTCTCTCACTGCAGCATAATCTTGTAGTTTAATGCAAAGTACTAGAAAAGTTCTAGTGGCATGGTACAACGGACTGCTCGATAATATGTGACATGTTTCGCATGCGCCAATATCTCGTTCACCTATGATTTTAATCATTAAACTCACATAGGCTTGGCGCGATTCTTCGTCTTCGTTTTTCGATTGCACTACTTCTTCAAACATCTCTTTTAAACTTTTTGAAGCTGGCTCTGATTTCGATGAATATTTCGCTACATAACATATTACAGCATATTCTGACGTGATGACTTGAAAATCAGTATTAGCTCTCCACGTTTGCGCAATAAAAGAATTATGCTGATTGAGTTTTTCGTCGTTCCTAGCAGGTGTATATACCCAATTACCTTTTTCATCTTTTAATAATGTCGATTCTTCTTGAATTTCTTTTGGAAACTTGAATCGACAAGACCATTCTTTTCCATTCCACTTAAGACAATAACCTTTTGTGCACTGTGTATGTCTTTGAACGCGATTTAGCAGCTCTGAAAGTTTCGTTTCATCATCAATATTTACATCAGTTGATCTTGTTCGCGATGGGTGAACAATTGATGGAGGTGTAGTTGAAATTGGATTGATAGCGCTAACTAACTGATCGTAATATTGTTTTGCCTGTAGCAATTCTTCTGGGGTAGCAGTATCAAAATTTTTCGCATTTGGCGCGCCGGCAAACCAAAAAACCCCGTGTATGTGGCATGAACCACGGTGTTGAAATTCGTATCGGAACCAATAATCTGTAATGGTATATTTCTTACTAAGAATTTTGTCAATGAACAGGTTGCACCTATAAATAAAATAATCTTCAACAATATTTGGATTCTCATTTATGAGCTTTTGTCGCTGTTGTGCTATTTGAGTTTCTGTTAACTGTTCTTCTTGTACGAAATTTGCTCCCATCAGACGAGCTAAATCAGGCCACCACAAATCAGCTGCACTCAAAGTTAAAAATCCCGTGGGTATACCAATTTGATTTATCATAGCTTCAAGCTCGTTTCTTCTTTGAAACCAAAATGAATTTGAACCCCTGATTTTTGAACACCAGTAGTATAAACTACTGATTATTTGAGGATTACTTTGCATTGTGTTGCGCAGTTCTTCAATTGTGCCTTTGAATTTTGATCTTTTTGCAAAAATCGTACCACGTTTGATAGCATCGTGCCTTTGAATAGTATTTAGCGCAAAATATCGAAACCGTGGATCCCTAGCAAAACGTTGATCTTTGTACTGCATTAAAAATTGAAAATATTCCAAAGCTGTCAACTTCATATTGTTTGCGCGAGTGTTATCATTGAGTTCTGATTTTCCAAACGGCAGCAGTGCTGGAAAAGCCATAGTAACGTAGCCTTCGCATGTAAATTCATTCACAATATTTGTCGCCTGTGGCCAAGGCACTACGTTATCTAGCTCAGATTGAATTCTATTTGCTTCACTTATTTTAATTTTATGTGGTACAATGCTTTCGTAGATTTGTTCTGATTCTTCTTCTACTGATTCTGTATTTTCCGGAATTTCGACAGTTTGTATTTGCGCATGAATGCTACCATTTACTGGAAGTTGAGAAATTTGTTCTGTATCAATCTCTACATCTGCATAATAAGGATTGTTCACTTTCAAAAATCTTAGAGCATTAACAACCTTCTCTCTTCTAACGTGAAAATCCCGATGTTTGTCTAGCACTTCTCGCCTTACAATTACAACGCTCAATGATGACGGTACACGAGGCAATGAACGCGCAACATCTGTTATGTTTTGTCCTATATTAATAATATTGCCCTTGTACGCATATTGTCCCGGATTTCCTCGGGATCGGACTCTATAAACACGCATTACGGGTTGAACTCTCGCTATCAGTAATTGTTCGATTAACGTCAAATTTTGTAATTCAAGAGGCACTGCGCCTGGATCCATATTATTAACTGCAGTGAATTTATTCGGATTTGTTTTGCACTTGCTACATTTATCAAATCTTTCACTCTTCAGTTGCAAGCGATGACAATTTGTACATTCAAATAGATCCAGTTTTTCAAGCTCGTTCTCAAACTCATGTTGTAGCTGTTTAGGATCTATAGGATTCGAGGTGTGAGTAGTCGTGGGATGAGATTGTTGACTCTGTCGGTAACGCTGATATCTACTCAATCGCCCAACACCTCCGCCTCGACCTCGTTGTCTGGGCATTATCACTGCAAAATGCATTTGACTATTCATATCAAGACTGACTACACCATAATCAGTAAAAATTATGCAGTGTTATTTGCAACGCGATATACATACCATATACGAGTTCACGTATTTATTACGTACCGCAAAAAGTACATATTGGTACAAATGATGGCTGTAGCTCGATCAATATACATACCGTTTATTTATAAATAAAAGATATTTCAGGGGAGCATAACCAAATTTTCGAAGCTCTTTTTTCAACTCATGTTGTGTACGTTTATCGTTTTACAATTCAAGTTTTTATGCTGCTATAAATTCTACGTACTTGCACACCGAGATCGTTGCACGTTTTAACCTGTTAGTGTCGTCTGCACTGTTAAACCGCGAATCATGATTCGTTGTAGTTGCGACCGCGACCGCTTGGCGCTTCGCCCACTGTTTCGCATCGCCTGTCTTTGTCTTACTCATTTGTAGCATACGGATCTTATTTTATTTGTTTATTACTAAGAAACGAATCGATGAATTGTTATGTAACTGAAACAGTGCAATCTACGATACCAATAGAATAAATTATCATAATTTGAAGTAAATCAGTCGAGTATCTTCGGAGGAGTAGCGTGCGGAAAATACCTCGAAGTCGGGGATAAGGGGCTCCGCTTCGCTCCGCCCGATA
>CM067377.1:198993029-199192965 GCA_034510155.1 Eucriotettix oculatus | reverse complement strand
AACTAGGTAGGTCCGTGGACCATAAGGGCGGAGCGAATTAGTGTAAAGTAATTGCAAACAATAGGTTTAACACATCGCTATGATCAAGCAGTATCGTTTAGTATTTATGGAAAATAAATAAATAACAACGTAGTAAAATATATTAAATAATTTATTATTATTAACTATTATTAGCTAAATTACGCAGTCTTTCCAATTCTTCTCTCCTTTCTACCATAGATTTACTGTTATTAATTAACAATAAACGATTAAAATTGAATGCTGGTTTTAACAATAGTCCATCTGAAGTTTTTACACGTGACAATGCAACATATGTAAGTCCTGCTGCAAATTCGTTTTTACCAATACTAACGATAGCTTTATCAAGCGTTATTCCTTGAGATCTATGGATACTAATAGCCCATCCGAGTACGATAGGAAATTGTTTGCGAGTACACGAGACTCCATTTTTTTTGAAAGATGACGTCAAGGGAACAATCGGGATTGAATTTCGATAAAGAGTTGGTCCAGTGTATTTGTCAAATTGTACCAATAAACATAGCGGCATATAATCACTGTATACTTCACCTTCAAGAGATGAATCATAAACTATATCCGTAATTGTTCCTACTGAACCATTCGCTAGTCCTTTAGCAACCCATAGATTTCTTCTTAAAATTACACGAGCTCCTATGCACAATCTTAATTCAGCAGGTAAGCCTTGAGCATCGTCAATTGTTGCTTTAGAAGCTTCGGCACAATTATGAATAGCTTTGATAAGAGCAACAGGCTGTTTTGTTTCTTCTAGTTTATTGTAATTAAATAAATTAATTTCGTCATTTAAGGCCATAATGCAAACTGCATCTTTAAATGATTGATCATGTACGTTATTAATGTAAAATCGCAAAGATAAGAATTTATAATCATTTTCAGTTATAGTGCCGTTCGATACTCTGTTAAGAGTTTCTCGAAATGACTTCTGTTCATCTCCCAATTGGCGCATTATTTGTGTCAGAAAAAAAACTTTCCTGAATTGTGTGTACAATAAACTGGCTTGTATGGATTCTATTGTTTTTCCCTTGCCATAAAGACTTGTATCACCTATTGGAGGTAACTGTGACCAATCACCAATCAAATACACACAAAGTCCGCCAAAGGGAATGTCTGAATGTGAAGGTTTGGCTTCTCTAAGTCTTCTATCAATTTTATAAAATAAATTCAATCCAAGCATGCTAGCCTCATCAATAAAAATAAATTTTACATCCTTTAGTTCATCTTCAAATGTAGTTTTTGTTTCACCTGTTAATTCTGCGTACACACTTTGCGGTCGTATCCTTAAAGTGGAATGAATGGTTTGACCATTGATATTGTTTGCTGCTACGCCTGTAAAAGCCATCAATAGAGAAGCGTTGCAATTATAATGATGATTAATTTCATGAACCATTTGATTGATAACGCAGCTTTTTCCCGTCCCAGCTTTTCCTTGAACGATTACGCATTTATTTGGATTATTCTCATAATTTCTAATTTGATATTTCACGAAAAAAAGAATGGCATTTTGTTGATCGTTGAACGTGATACTTGCTGGTGTCGAATCATTATAGGTGTTTTCTAATGCCTGTCGACTGACGTCAATGAAATTCAGATTATTATTTATACCTGGATATTTGTTGTAAGCATTTTTCCAGTCAAAGAGTAAGTCAATGTCACGATTTCCAAGAGAAACTTGGGCTGGTAAAGCGTTTGGCCTCACGGCGGCTGCAGCTATCCAATCCCTTTCATTGAAAATAATCTCTTGCCGCTGATTATTATTTTCTGGTTCATATTCTTCTGGAGTTAATAAAGACATATTCAAATTCTCCGGCGCAATTAAGTTACTACGATCATATGCATTTTTCCAAGTCTCATTTTCGCTCTTCAAATTTTCATCACAACGCCATGGCAAATGTAACATAAGCTAACGTTGATCTTTGTACTGCATTAAAAATTGAAAATATTCCAAAGCTGTCAACTTCATATTGTTTGCGCGAGTGTTATCATTGAGTTCTGATTTTCCAAACGGCAGCAGTGCTGGAAAAGCCATAGTAACGTAGCCTTCGCATGTAAATTCATTCACAATATTTGTCGCCTGTGGCCAAGGCACTACGTTATCTAGCTCAGATTGAATTCTATTTGCTTCACTTATTTTAATTTTATGTGGTACAATGCTTTCGTAGATTTGTTCTGATTCTTCTTCTACTGATTCTGTATTTTCCGGAATTTCGACAGTTTGTATTTGCGCATGAATGCTACCATTTACTGGAAGTTGAGAAATTTGTTCTGTATCAATCTCTACATCTGCATAATAAGGATTGTTCACTTTCAAAAATCTTAGAGCATTAACAACCTTCTCTCTTCTAACGTGAAAATCCCGATGTTTGTCTAGCACTTCTCGCCTTACAATTACAACGCTCAATGATGACGGTACACGAGGCAATGAACGCGCAACATCTGTTATGTTTTGTCCTATATTAATAATATTGCCCTTGTACGCATATTGTCCCGGATTTCCTCGGGATCGGACTCTATAAACACGCATTACGGGTTGAACTCTCGCTATCAGTAATTGTTCGATTAACGTCAAATTTTGTAATTCAAGAGGCACTGCGCCTGGATCCATATTATTAACTGCAGTGAATTTATTCGGATTTGTTTTGCACTTGCTACATTTATCAAATCTTTCACTCTTCAGTTGCAAGCGATGACAATTTGTACATTCAAATAGATCCAGTTTTTCAAGCTCGTTCTCAAACTCATGTTGTAGCTGTTTAGGATCTATAGGATTCGAGGTGTGAGTAGTCGTGGGATGAGATTGTTGACTCTGTCGGTAACGCTGATATCTACTCAATCGCCCAACACCTCCGCCTCGACCTCGTTGTCTGGGCATTATCACTGCAAAATGCATTTGACTATTCATATCAAGACTGACTACACCATAATCAGTAAAAATTATGCAGTGTTATTTGCAACGCGATATACATACCATATACGAGTTCACGTATTTATTACGTACCGCAAAAAGTACATATTGGTACAAATGATGGCTGTAGCTCGATCAATATACATACCGTTTATTTATAAATAAAAGATATTTCAGGGGAGCATAACCAAATTTTCGAAGCTCTTTTTTCAACTCATGTTGTGTACGTTTATCGTTTTACAATTCAAGTTTTTATGCTGCTATAAATTCTACGTACTTGCACACCGAGATCGTTGCACGTTTTAACCTGTTAGTGTCGTCTACACTGTTAAACCGCGAATCATGATTCGTTGTAGTTGCGACCGCGACCGCTTGGCGCTTCGCCCACTGTTTCGCATCGCCTGTCTTTGTCTTACTCATTTGTAGCATATGGATCTTATTTTATTTGTTTATTACTAAGAAACGAATCGATGAATTGTTATGTAAGTGAAACAGTGCAATCTACGATACCAATAGAATAAATTATCATAATCTGAAGTAAATCAGTCGAGTATCTTCGGAGGAGTAGCGTGCGGAAAATACCTCGAAGTCGGGGATAAGGGGCTCCGCTTCGCTCCGCCCGATTATAAAAAAACAACGCCCAACTGACACAAAAAAACAATTATTGTAATTACTAAACCACAACTGTTGTGAAGAACTGAAAACCAGGTTGCGTTGTATCCTGCATTACTGTAAATGCAATCTATTTCTTTCCTGTTTTAAGCATAGAAATATTTACTTTCCTTGAAGTTTTAGGTTTAAAGCGGAAGAGAAATGATAAGAACCGCTGTTTTCCCATTTCCGCGTAGTTACCACAACGTTTTCGACATCCACTCTTCCACAAATCATTTCCGCTTACTTTTTATTTCACCGGAAAGTGCCAAAGTTTTTTGGCTTTCTCTCTCCACTGTGGAACAAATATGTATATCTTTTTGTAATTTTATAATGGTATTATTCATATTAGTCTACCATTGTTAGGGTTTTTTGATACAAAAAAGAAAGGACATTGAGAGACAAGATGCACTTGCGGATAAACGAAAAAAAAATCGCGCTGTGTTAATGCAGTGGCTGTTGCTAATGCGTATGTGCAAGATTGATTATTATGAAGTGTCGTGCCTTTCGTTGGAAGTCTTTTCTCTTGGTCTATTAATTTCTCCACTTTTGCCTGCCCTCAGCTATTCTCCTCCGCCTCTTGTAACTATTCGAGTCATCTTTCCTCCCCATGTTTACGTAAACGATATTTTCAAAGCCCTACCCCATATGCAGCACTTCACTGTGTTCCGTGTTATTTGTGGCTGTAGGCAGTTTCCGTCTTCCTCCTTTACTGAACTGATTCGCACTTTGTAAAAAAAAGACTCTTATTTATAACATAGCTTTCTGACTTCTAAATTTTCAATAGATAAAAAAGACGTCCAATAAGTCGGCATATAAATTTATCACTATTTATTCAAAAGCGACGTTTCGTCTCCTTTTTGAGACTTCTTCAGGCGTACTACAAACATAATAATTTTTTAATTTATATATTAAAACATAATATTACAAGAAATTAAATATGTCACCATTTTTTAATTTATATATTAAAAAAACATGGTTCAACAACTTAAGTAACCCTGACGGTTACAGGTACATTCTTTTCGTCTGATGGAGTAAAGGTGTAAATATGATGAATTGATAAATTATCTATCTTGCGCAAGAGTTTTCATCATTGCATTTATTAATTGCATTATTATTACGTCATCCCGTAATATGCTTATCGTATTCCATCCTTGGCTCCATCTTCTGTTCTTACCACACACACTTACCTCTAATGATAATTTTTCTAGACCCTAGTGTCTTAATACGTGACCTATTGGCCTGTCTCTTTACTTGGTCAAAGTCCTCCATATTGTTCTCTCTTCCTCTTTCTGCTTAGAACTTCCTCGTTAGTGATTCTATCCACTCATCTCATTCTCCTATAGCACCACATTTCAAAAGCCTCTATTCTTTTTCTTTCTACAAGTCCTTTCGCACTCGTTTCGTGCCCATATAACGCCTTTTTAAAATCTATTCCCCACTTCTTTGGTTTGAAAGCGATGGATATTGACCAATCACAATTATGGTTACACTTGAGAAAACACGCCACCCGATGCCGCCAACTCTCACCAAAATTTGGAAACACCCAAGACGCGACGTAAAGTCTGGTTTTATTGCCACTGCCTCAAATGCTGTCTCCTTTCTTTTGACTCCGCGCCGCCAAAAGCCCGAGAAGATGTGTTTGACCGTTACAGGATGTTAATGTTTTTGTTATTAAATAAATGAAATTAGTGGCTGAAGTAGTTTAGTGTTAAGTTACGCGGACGTTACAAGCACGTGGTCAAGGGATACAAGTGTAGAAATTATAGCTAATCTCTGCTGAGTGACCACATGACAGCAGCGTCACAGTGTTGCCCCACTTGAGGGCTAGATAGTTGTAAAATTGGGAATACAGGAGAAGTGAATCGTCAGTTGTACTGCGTTGTTTCCGAGGATATGGGCAGAAGACGTGATTTAAATGATCTTGGTCGCGGGATGATCATATGCAAGCGGCTGCACTTGCGAATAGTTCGACAGCAGATGTTAACAGGGAGTGGACTGCGAATCAAAAACACAAAACACCACGGGTCTCAACGTCAGGCTTGTGGTCGTCACAGGCTACTCAAAGGTCGAGCTGAAAGCTGGGGTTGTCCAGAGGAACAGAGATTCTTAATCAAGGACTAACTGTGAGCGAACTGTATGGGCCATGGAAGCAGACGACATGTTCCAGAGTCTATACACGTGAACGAGAGGAGACGTCTCCAGTTCACGAAGGAGCACAAGGATTGGATAGAAGACGACTGGAAAGGAGTCACGCGGTCCGATGAATGTACCATTCAGATGGTGAAAACAACACAATTGCATTTCCAAGCTGATGGTCATGGTGTGGATCCTTTTACTCCTGTGACATAACGTATGAATGCCCAAAGGGGATGTAAGTATCAGGTACATCGTGTTATGTTTACTCTGAAAAATGCTCCATGCCCTCAGATGGTTCCAAGAGCAAGACGGTGACTCTATTTTGCATAATCACCAGATCTCAATCCGATTGAGACGATTTGTGAGATGAGATGGAACGGTCCATCAGGCAGCTGGATGCAGTACCATCAAATCTCAAGCAATTGGAAAGTGCACTTCTCTTCATATATGATCTCAAATTCCTCCTACGACCTACCAACACGGAATCCATGCCCTGAAGAATTGGAGCAGTATTAAGAGGAGAAGGGGGAAGGGAGAGGAGAGGAAAGGAGATGAGAGGAGCGGAGGGTGGAGGACAATCAGTATTCACAATATGATACGAGAAACGCGCCTTCTCGATCACCTGAATATTTGATGTCGACTTAGAGGAAGGTGGATTCCGTATTTCTATCCCTCATCATTTACTTCCGTTTTGTGATCAGAGGGCGGGGATGGGATGAGTTTTCATTATTGCCTGTTTGGTAGTATTCTCTACTAGTAATCAGAGGTTTCTTACCTTTAAAGATGACCCTTTCATACAACTTGAGTAGCCCAATATCGTTGCCATAAAATCCACGTTTATACTTTTCATGAATTATTATTTTCCGCACTCCCATAATTTCTCTGGCGAAGCAGTCGTTATCCTCGTCGAACTCCGGGTTCCTCATCAAATCGTGATCGCCTAAGACAACGCGAAACCTAAAACAGACGTACAATTTCCTAAGTCAATGCCTTTGATCTCTCTCTCTCTCCCTCTCTCTCTCTCTCTCTCTCTCTCTCTCTCTCTCTCTCTCTCTCTCTCTCTCTCTCTCTTTATATTCCTATATCTCTATCACCCCATATCTATATCTGTATATCGATATCTATCTCTGTACATCTCTCAATATCTCCATATATATCCATATCTTTAAAACCATATCTTCATAGACATAAAGAGTAGGATAGAACAGGCAAGGAAGCCTTACGGGAAAAAGAGGGATTTACTTACGGGTAATATAAGTGTGAATATTAGGAAATCGTTGTTAAAAATGTTCGTATGGAGCGTGGCGTTATATGGCTGTGAAACGTGGACGATAGAAGTTGGGGATAGGAAAAGATCAGAAGCCTTTGAAATGTGGTGCTGTAGGCGAATGATGAAAATTAGATGCGTGGATGGATTCACTAACGTGAAGTTCTAAACAGAATAGGGGAAAAGCGATCAATATGGAGGACGTTGACCCAGGGGAGGGATAGATTAATAGGAAAAGGAATCACACTGCAAGGAGAAGAAATAAAATCCCTACGGTTTTATGAAGATATTATAATATTAAGGGTGTCAGAAGAAGACTTGGAAACCACAGTAATTGGCATGAACGAGGTCCTGGAGAAAGAGTTCAACATGAGGATTAAAAGAGGGAAAACGAAGGTGATGGATTTAAGTATTGGAAACAGTGGAATAACAAAGGCCTATAGCACATCATTTCAAAAGCTTCTATTCATTTCCGCAACTCCTGCGTCCACGTTTGGTTCTTATATAACGCCACGCTCTATACGAACATTTTTAGCGACGATATCCTAATATTCAAACTTATATTATTCCTTTTTTTTGTGAAAACCTTCCATTGCTGTGCTATCCTACTGTAGTTATTACGCTGCCCAAGTAGCAGAATTACTTAACTTCCGTCTAAATATCCCTTCCGAAACTAACGGCCTTTGTTATTCCACTGTTTCCCAAACTACACTCCATTAATATTTTCCCCCTCTATTAATCCCCATATTGAACTCTTTCTCCAAGACCACGTTCATATAATTTATTATGGTTTCTAAGTCTTTTTCTGACTCCCCCAATTCTACAATATCGTCGGCAAAGCCAACCTTTTATTCCCCAAATTCCAGTAGTGTGCTTCAATGTTTCGGTGTGATCAAAGCCGCGCTTTACATGCATGAAATTGTTCATTTAGGGAATTTATCATGAATAAGATGGCATTAAAATAATGTCGTAATGAGGACAATAAGAAAGATGCCAGGCTTACGTTTTGAGAGCTCTATGATGCGAAGTTCGAGGTAAGCAGTGAGCTGCTGTCAGGACGAACTGTGAGGATATTAAGGATCCTCCACAGATAAATTCTGAAACAGAATCGAAAGCATCGTGTGTAAACAATGAATACGTTTTTAGTAATATATTATATAGCAGACGAAATAAATAAAAAAACTTTTCGTCATAATTTTATTCGTTTTTAAAATTTATTGAAGTGGGATTTTATCAGAAGATGTTACAGTTGATATGACGAGCGATATAGTATTTATACATGGGAAAGACTGTTAAGGATTTTGAAGAGCCCTGGAATAAAATATCGAGAAAAGAAACTTACATACAACCTCTACAGAAGGCAGTGAGCTGTAATTAGGATAGAAGATAAAGAAAAGGTAGCAGAAATCAAGGAAGGCGTAAGGCAAGGATGAAGTTAACACTCATTCTGTTTAAATTATATATAGAATAGGCGATGAATTAAGTTAAACCGGAATATGGAAAATGAATCATACTGAAGAAATAAAAAGCCTATTGCATTGCCGACGATATTGTAGTATTAGGGTAAAATATTTTTGTACATAATGAAACACAGGTAAAATTATTTAAAACTTAAGTTAACTGAAAAAATTGGCTACAGAAATATGAAATTTGAGATTCAGACAGTAAAAAATAAACAAAGAATCAACGTATCTGGATTTTAAAGTTTAGTTGGAATCAAAAATTAATTGGGAAGTGACTAATAATAGGTTTTCATATCCTTTGTATTTGAGTAAGTGGAAATGTATAAAAAAATAATCAAATATAATTAAAAATCAAGATAGTTAAAAATGAAATCATACTGCAAGGAAAAGAAATAAAAACCCTACAGTTTGTCACTGATATTGAAATACTAGGGGAGTCAGCAGAATATATGGAAACCATGATAAATGGCATAAATGTGGTCCTGGAGGAAGAGTTCAATATGGGGATTAATAGAGGGAAAAAAGGCTAATGGAGTATAGTTTGGGAAACAGTGGAATAACAAAGGCTGTTAGATTGTGAAGGAATATTTTGACGGAAGTTAAGGATTTCTGCTATTTGGAAAGCATAATAACTAGAGTAGGATAGCACAGGCAAGGAAGGCTTTTGTTAAAAAGAGGAATTTTCTTACGGGTAATATAAAAGCGAATATTAGGAAATCGTTGCTAAAATGTTCATTTGGAATGTGACGTTATATGGGTACGAAATATGGACGATAAGAGTTGCTGAAAGGAAAAGAATAGAAGCTTTTGAAATGTGGTGCTGAAGGAGGAGGAGATGGGTGGATAAAATCACAAACGAGGAAGTTATAAACAGAATAGGGACGGGCGGACAATATGAAGGACGTTGACTAAGAGAAGGGATCGATTAATAGGCCACGTTTTGAGACACGAGGGTATTGTAAAATTTTCATTAGAGGGAAGTGTATGAGGGAGGCCGAGGATGGAATACGATAATCAGTTTGTGAAATTTGCTATTATTGCAGAAATGAAAAGTTTTGCGCAAGATAGGCTAGCGTGGAAGATTGCATCACACCTTCCTTAGGACTGAATACCACAACAACAACAACAACAACAACTAATTAAAATGAATAAATGGAAAACGCGAAATATCCAGTAACATTTCATTTAAAATCGAGAGAAAAGGCAGAGTTATGTAATTAGGGATGTACATTATATTATCTTACAAGGTTATTATTAACATTGTTTTGGGAGTTTCGTTGGCGTTGAATTTTTTTAGTTCATTTGGGAATATCAGATGAACGAGTGAAAAATATAGGAAGAGTTTATGAGAGAAGGTGAATGAGATGCCAGATTACTAGGGGAGAAATTACCGTTTAGTTATATCGGAATGAGAAAGTGGAAGGATGTAGACTATGGATTTTTCGGGTATGTTGAGGAGTAGGAGGAGGTGTAACACAGCTATGGCATCATTGGAGTGGTTAATGGAACTTTTGGGTTAAAGAGGATATGGATGATTTTATTCTGGTGGAGATGAGAGGAATCATGGATGTCGGGTTGCGAAGTTACGTACCATGGGAAGTTGGAGATGACTCTAAGGATTCTGTTTTGTTTGGATTGGATTTTATTTTGAACTGGAGTTGGCAGCAGATCCCATGCGTAGGACCATATGGGGGCGGATTAAAGAGAGGTAAATGAGTCTTTTGGTGGGGATGGAGATTGGTGCGTTTCTGTTGAGGAGTGGATCGAGTAGGGTAATTTTGGATGAATGATGGCTATAAGGTGGAGTTTCCAGGAGAGTTTGGAGTCTACCATTAGTCTGTGGTAAGTGGTGCAATTTTTTTAAATTTGGATTTGGGAGCGAAAACAGTGTAAACGAATTTCACATGACACTGGTTACACTAAGTACAGGAGCTTTCGTTCAATAGAACACCGTCCGTCCGTCACACATCACCTTCGCTGTTGAATTTGAGTGGATCAGGCCCCGTTGGTGTGAAATTTTAATTGGGTGATGGACAGAACGAAAGGAACCTGTGACATGAGAAATTCGTTTCATAGAATAAATTAGCATTAGCGGGAAGCGTGTGGGGTAAGGACAGAAGAGGGAGGCCAAGGATGGAATGCGGAGGGTGTGGGTATGGTGATAGATATGAGGAAATGAAAAGGCTTGCGCAAGGTAGGTCAGCATGGAGGGTTGCGTCAGTCCAGTCGCAGGGCTGAACACCACAGCAGCAATGAATTGAGTCTTACCCCACTTGTAGTAGAGGACCGCAAGCCACGGGAACTGAGCGAGAGCGGCTTCTTTGCCGTTGAATATCCTCCGTCCTTGTTGGATGCCGCACTCATCCGTCGGCAGAGGCTCCTCCAGAACTCTCCCTTTTTTGGAGGTGGGACGCAACAGTCGCACGGTGTAGTCTGGATCCCTCATCTTCAAAATTCTGGGTTGTGGCCAGTGACCGACGGACCCGCGGCCCCAAGTCGATTTCAGTTCCGCGTTGATTCTGGCGCCGCTTTCATCCACGGCTGCAACAAATGTAAACCATCTAACTTACTTACAACTGGTAATAATTGAAAAGCAACTACATGTTTCTGTCCTCATCTGGCGCCCTCTTCAGATTGAACTCAATTACAAAGAACGAAATATAATTTTCTTTTATAATATTTTTTGGATCATACTTCTTAAAGCTAAGCAGTTGACGTGTCTGAATATTTTTATGAGGCAGTTGTCCGACTGATGGAGTAGGATCAGCGGGCAAGTCTTACTGTATGCCCAAAGTCTTCGACCCCAGTGCATACACCTCCTAAAATAGATTAAGGCGCCTCGTCGTGTGAGAACTTTGAAAAAAAAACCTGGGACTACCAGACATTCCCAAAGGCGAGCCCCGAAGTCAGTTTGTCGAGAAATACCCGTGAGAGAAAACTTCCTCTGGCATCGTTCTGCTCAGGTTAATTTTTTTGGGTAAGAAGCTACGCGAGGGTGATTCTGAAACACGTGCGTCCTCTGAATAGCATGGGAAGGGAATTGAAAAGGGGGGGGGGGAATGTGGAAGGTAGAGCAAGGTATCCAATGGGTTGACTAGGGCACCCGCTCTGTAATTTAAGGTGTTTCACCTAAATAGATGCAGGGAAACCCCTAGAATACCTACATCGGGCTCCGATCTAATTTCTCATATAACCGATCTGCCTCAAACACGTTGCGAGTTGTGGCTTGCCCTTAGCAGTGCCTATATCATTCATCCGATAGCTGAGTTGATCATCCCAAAAATGGTTCCACCATTTTTTTTGAAGATCTCGGTCCTTTTTTTACCCCCGTTTCAGGGCAAGAAAAGGTCAATCGCCCCGAGAATTTTCTCTGCGCCTTCATGTTGGTCCCTTATGATACCATTCATCCGTTTGTCATGAAATATTGGGGGAATGTGATGTGGTCTATTTTGGAAGAGTTGCTTCGGGATGGAGGTTATCAGGAATAAAAATAGCTGTGAGAGATGTTAGAACGCTTGGAACCATACCAATGCATCTCTTCCACGATGTACCTGTAACTTTTAAAGGGATTGGATTTACATTAATTTAAATGAGCAGCTAGAATAATTGATAAGAAAAGTTATCATTTAAAAATACATATTTTAAAAAAGAAAAAAATAGAAAGAAACTTCCTTCCCTACTCTTAAAATATAAATATATTCATTTTATAAAATTAATTTACTTAATAAATTAAAATTCAAAACAAATTGACTGTTACAGGGAATGGTAGGTCAAATAATAATTGATGGTGTAATTAACTGCAGTGGATTTCAGTGGACGGCATCGATGGATTTATGGATGGTTTATTACGTTACCGACACCGTAACTTGTAAGTAGATTTGGCCGGAACCATTGAAGTGACAGGTTCTGGAGTTGGCTGTTGAGAAGTCTGTTGAATTCTCATGTGTTTCCGTCCGACCAACCACCACTCTCGTTCAACTGCCGCTCTACCACTTCTTCACACCCCGACTATTTCACTCTTCAATATTTACCAACCACGAAAACTGTGATTTCCCTTCACTAGTATAATTTTGGCCAATATGAAATATTAAAGTCCCCAGATACAAGGTTCACACTTCTGCCCTAAACTCGTAAAATGACACACATCAGAGGTAACTTTAAAATCTGTAGGGGCGTCTGGAACGTGACAAAAATATTATGACACAATATTATTCTATCCTACACATTTATGTCATTGCTGGCCAGCGGCTTCTTAATCTCTCAAAGGCCTTCTCTTCAATAGATGTTTTGATGGTGTGTGTGGCCCTGCCGGATACCTACCAAAGTTAAAGATCCCCCGCCTATTCGCAATTCGGAAAACATGTAGTTAAAATAATCCTTCTAAGAAGTTATAAAATATGTGTTCACTACTTCACATCTAACCAATGACTATTGCAGTCCTGGGTGAGCCAAGTAAAACGGATATTCAGTGACGTCATCTCAATCAGTTAGGCTGGTAACTGCTATTTTATTAACTCCGCAACATTTGAGTGTTAATGTTTTGGTAATTAGTCCTACGACTGGTCTAAGTAAACTTCCATGTAAACCATTCAAAACGTGGCCTATTGATCAATCTAACATCCTCCAAATTGTTGTCTCTCCCCTTATTCTGCTTATAACTTCCTGGATAGTGATTCTATCCACCCATCTCATTCCCCTATAACACCACATTACGAAAGCTTCTATTCGTTTCCTTTCTTCAGCTCCTACCGTCCACGTTTCGCACCCATATAACACCACACTCCATACGAGCTTTTTGAATAATGATTTACTAATATTAGTACTCAAATTAGCCTCTTCCTTGTCTGTGTTATCGTACTCTAGTTATTACGTTGCCCAAGTAGCAGAATTCCTTAACTTCCTTGAAAATATCCCTTCACAATCTAACAGCCTTTGTTATTCCACTATTTCCATACTACACTCCACTACCTTGGTTTTCTCTCTATTAATCCTCAAGTAGTACTCTATTTTAGAAGAAAAACAAGAATGGAAAATAAATGTTGGCCGGACCTTCTGTTTTCCGGGCGGTCGTTCTACCACTGAGCTAATCCGAGTTGACATCCTAAGGCCGATTCAACATCCCTCCGTTCCTGTTAATGTTAACTAGGCTCTCCTGCAATTCACTATTCACATTGTTCACATCCTAATTATAGGAAGATCCGGGGTTTGAGTCCCTAATCCGGTCCACATTTTTTTTTCTATTCTTGTCTTCCTTCTAAAATAACTATAAGCTCCTGCATGAGCATCGGGTGAAAGCTTTTTCTACTTTCCTAGTTGTAATCTATTTGAGTACTAAATACTTATTACAAAGTGTATTGTAACGCGCGTCAAGAACAATTATAATATTAAGAGATGACTTCATATGTCAAGACGCCTTGAGTGGAGCAGCTGTAAGAGTTCCCAAGCCCTAACAGGTTGAATCCTGCCAGACAAAGAGGTATTTCGAGTATATTTGCTATTTATTGATCAGGATTAAATGTGGCAACGCTGTATATTCTCCCTAGAGATTAAAGTCAGGATTGTACGGCATTAACTACGTACTAATTTTAGATGTACCTTCCGTAATTAGAATTTGTATCTCGTCCGCTCAATTTTCCAAGTTCCACTCTATGAATTGTCTGGACTTTTTAAATATGTCTGCATTTTGTTCAAAATATTGTTGGTTAACTGACGCCGTTGTACCTCATTCCTTTTTAAGAAAAGAGATTTCTTCCTGTCACTTACCATCTGGCAATTGTCCGTCGATGACCGCTGGAAGAAGCACAAGGCACCAAACGAAGCAGGACTTCATGGCAACGGCCAGAAAGTATTTCCACAAATCTCCTCCACACAAGGAAGGAACGTTCTTCCGCTCGGTTTACGAACTTTCTGCGGTGTGGGGGAGAAAGATTAGATTGCAACGCTGCAAATTAGTTAAGCACTGCGACAACTCCAGTGGCATTCTTAATTTTTTCTTCCCCCCCCCCCCCTTCCCCAAATATCCACGCAGCTACCTTGTTTTCCATTACGCATCCAATCCTTCTATTTCTTTGTATGCGATTAAGAGCACAGTGTCTATTATCTTCAACTGACCTCTTTCACAAAATACATAAATCTATTCTGAAGGGTGAACGACAATTTCTTTTATATTGAGATTACAGACGTTCTTGGCGACTACAATGAATAAAAACATTCACATTGATTTTGACAGACTCTCTCATGGCGATCAACTCACTCTCCAATCAACGAACGATGTAGAAGTGGTAGCGTCAATGAAATTAGGAACCTTCTTTGGAAGATAAAAAGAAACAACCAACAAATCACCATCTGTTAGATCCCGGCTCAAACAAAGAATTATGTAATTACACAGAAATTGCGAACAACACAATGCAACGAGTGAGAAGAAACAAACAGTCTTAGAACAGAAAAAACAATCACAAAGGCAAATACTTACATTTGTTCTAGAACATCAATTTCTAAAATGAAATTACGAAAACCGTGAACTGCCTCTGGAGAGGAGCACGGTTCCCGCCTGGATTGGTTTACCATTCTTGGACCTTCTGATGGTGTCATAGCCGCGGGCAGCTAAAACGTCAGGGCGGTGTTACACTCGGCGCCGAAAGGGCGAGAAGATCAAGAGAAGAGAAATGAATGTGTATGTGTAAGGCGGGAGTGGAAATAACAACGACCTGCTGTCTTCTCGAGATCGGATTATCTCATTGAAGAACTCCATTTCTTTATAGAGGTTGTCTACGTTTCTCCTCTTCTAACATAAATCAGGAGCAATCTGTTGATTATGGAATGCAGGCTCAAAATGAAGTAACTCAAGAAAGGAATTAAAACAAAAAGATGGGAATTATAAAAACTGAAACAACAGGAATTGCTTCAGAGTTTCAAAGAAGATAACAATATTAAATTAACAGAGAAAGGGAAAATAAACAATATGGAAGATAAACGGAAACTCCTAAAGGAAGACATGACTACAGCAGCCGACGAAAAATACTAAAAAGAATAGCTCAGACCAATAGGAAGTCATGGATACCACAAAAAATTATTGGTGAAAGGCGTAAATATAAACACGCGAGACACGAAAATTATAAAGAAAAGTACAGACGCTTGAAGAATGAGATAAATACGAAGTGAAAAGCAGCCAAAGAGGCTTGGTGAGAGAAAAAATAGTCGCAGCATATAGGAAAATCAAAGAAATATTTGGCTGAGAAGAAAAATATTAGCAACAACATCAGGAGAGCGGATGGGAGGCCAATTCTGGATAAAGAAGAAAAAACAGAAAAACGGGAGGAATATATAGATGAGCTGTATCACAGTGGAAATCTAGATCAGCCAGTAAAAGAGGTGGATGATGAAGATTTGGGGGACAAAATTATAAGGTCAGAGTTTGACAGGGCGCTGACAGACCTGAGCAATTGTAAAGTGCCAGGAATTGATAAAATCATCGGGCTGTTCAGGATAGATTGCAAAATCTACGAAACAGGAAGAAAACCAGAAAATTTTAGTAAAAACAAAATCATATCCATACTGAAAAAGACTAGGTCTTGCTTCAGAGTTTCAAAGAAAATATTAACAGTAGATTAACAGAGAAAGGTAAAATTAACAATATGGAAGAGAAACGGTAACTCCTGAAGGAAGACATGACTACAGAATCTGACGAAAAAAATAAAAAGAATAGTTGCGAACATCGCAGGGCAATTAGTTTAGTATCTCGTTGCGTGCAAAACATTAACTAAAATAGTGTATAGGAGGATGGAACGTCAAATAGAATGCGAGTTAGGGGAAGATCAGTTTGGAGGAATATTCTCTCTTCGTCTAATTTTAGATTTAGAAAAAGACTTTGATATTGCTAACTTTAACCCACTAATGAGGATTTTGAAGACCACACGAATATGTTGCAAGGAGGCTTCCAGGTTAGCGGTTTTATGATCAAGCTCGTTTCTCAGGATGCCCCGCATGATCCGGGATCCAACAGATGGTGATTTTGTGGTTGTTTCTTTTTAACTTCCTAATTTCTTTGAGACGACTCCTTCTGCATCGTTGATTGGACCGTGAGTTCACCACCATGAGAGAGTCAGACAAAATCAGTGTGAAATCGGATGACTGGTCTTTGCCATAATGTAAAACAATCATTATCTGATATGTTTCATCCCTTGTGACTGAAGATTGCTTGTTAATTACCTTTGAATCATTAAATTCAGCATCCTAGCCCCATCAGCAGACTTTGAACCATCTCATTATTATTTTTACTTAGCTGATATTGGGAATTTTCCCGGTGGCAGATATATACAAAGTTATCACAATAGAATTCGCGTACTTAGAGTCCGGGTAAATGAGGAACTATCCGATCCAATATAAATTACATCCGGTGTGCCGCAGGGAAGTGGTCTGGGCTTTTTTGAATGACGAGAATAGATTCTAAAATCAAGTTATTTTTTGACGACTGCATAATTTACAAAATTATAGAGAATGTAGATGATGAAATCGCTCTTCAGGCAGATTTAGATAAGATATATCAATGGACAGAAATTAATAAGATGAAAATAATTCCATGTAAGAGTAAAACAATTATTTTTACCTAAAGGAAAATGATCATTCCAGGGGAACATAAAATAGGAAACGAGAAAATGCCGCTTGTTGAAACGTGTAAATATCGAGGTGTGTAGTGTTTAATAAGAAATTAAACTAGGGAGAACACGTAAAGGGATGATGGAGGTCGTTACACTTCATAAACAGGATATTGAAGATTAGTACAGGAAAGGCCAAGGCAGCTGCTTACACTTCTCTAGTTAGACTTGTGACATAATATGGTGGCAGCAAGTTGGGATCCTTACAGAGCGGAGCACATCACTGACCTGGATAAAATTCAGAAACGGACTGAGGTAGGTTTTGTGTGGGGGCGAAATAAATGGGAACCACTTGGTGATAGGAGGAAAAAGGCTAGACTTTGGGCACTCTACTAATTTTTCTATAAAAACGACCATAATTACAGAATGAAGGAAAGGGACCAAAGAACGGATGGGGGCAAATATTCCTTCGTAAACAGGCGATACGGAACTGGAAGGCTACTAGAGGCTTTCCCTAGGAATAAAAATGTTTTCAAAACGAATTTAGAAAGTTTTGTTAAAAAAAGGACGTGAACTATTTTAAAATTGTAATTTTAATTATTTTTCTATAATTTATCTTTCTACTTAACTTTTATCAATACTGCCGCGGGGAAAATACCCACCTGTAGTAATAATAAATACAATACAATAAATTATTAATACAATTTACATTATGGAACAATTTTGTACTGACTTACAAATTTTTGAGCTGAAAGTAAAAGACAAATGAGGTGTCACGCCGAATTCAATTCAATGCACTTCACTTCAACATTTTAATACTTTATTTGGGAAACAATTTAGCACTTCACTGATTCTAAGATACATATATATATGTTGTTGTGGTATTCAGTGCTAAGACTGGTCTGATGAAGTCCTTCAATGGTAACCTATCTTGCGCAAGCCTTTACATTTCCTTTTAACTAACACATCCCGAATCTGCTGAACGAATTCCAACCCTTCCCGTCCCTCCCCTGTTGTCACGCAACACACTTCCCTCTGATGCTAATTTTACGAGGCCCTCATGCGTTAAAACGTTGCCTATTAATCTATCCCTTCTCTTGTTCCTCCATATTGTTCGCTCTTTCTCTATACTGTTTATAACTTCCTCGTTTGTGATTCTATCCGCCCACCTCATTCTCCTGTAGCACCACACTTCAAAGGCTCCTATTCTTTTCCTTTCCACAACTCCTATCGTCCACGTTTCGCACCCCTAAACATAGATTTTATAGGAAAACTTACTGCAATCGCACACTAATATGAGTAAACCAAATTTAAAATTACCAAGTGACTAAAAATGATTCAGAATGGACTTGCCAGGTTTTCCCTAGAAAAATAAAAAATATATATATATTAAGCGGAAATTCCGTACGGAACAGCGGATGGCGGACCGTGAAATAAAATTGTGGTCACTTTCCGGGCAGGAAAAATAAAGAATTCTTATCAGTCCTCTTCCGCGTCGACACTGAAATTTCCAGTCAAATTAAAGTATTTTATTCATCAAACATGAAATCTATCTTATTATAACGAACGAACATACTATTTGTTTGTTTTATTTCTAAAAGCGCGAGCGTTGTATGGAAGCCAAACTTGGACAAAGTAGGACGTAAAGGAATGAAATGAGAATGCTCTAAGCCAAATGGGAAGGCATCAGGACGTCTTGAATAGAATTGATGAGGAGAGAACAAAATGGAGGACACTGAAGGGAGGGATGTGCCCTACGTTATTGTAAGGGCTCTCATTTTACGCAGAATTTAATGTCATTTTATAATCTGGAAATGATAATTTTTATAATCATTTTTGTTGTTCTTGTGGTGCTCAGTACTTACACAGGTCTGATGCAACCTTCCATGCTAGCCTATACTGCGCAAGCCTTTACATGCCATCGTCCTCCCTAATCTGCTTAGCCCTTTCCATCCTTTTGCCCCCGCCTTCTCTTCTTACCTCTCACGTTTTCCTCTAATATTAATTTAACAAATCCCCACGTCTTAAAACGTGACCTATTAATCTATCCCCTCTCTTTGTCAACGTCCTCCGTATTGTTCACTCTTCCTCTATTCGGTTTAGAACTTCCTCATTAGCTGACTTTTTACGCCTATTTTTATTTAATGTAAATATTTAAGTCAGAAAACTATGATGTCATTTAAAATTTGGTTGTCTTCGTGGGTCCTGGATTCCCACGCAAGCTGATGGAGGGGAGGGGGAATTTCCGCCGGTCATGTTCCTATGTGCCCAAAAGCCGTCTCAGGGAATTAAAAGCGACACCAAACACCGACTTGCTGACGCCAATTCCAAGTTCCCAATCCTAGCTAGGTTTATATTAAGAAATAATAATATATCAACTATCACCTATCACCAGGAAATCCCCGGAAAGCAAGCTGGCAATTCTCTAAAGCAGATGTACCTAATCTCCAATCCTTCCTTAAGGAAAAACATGGCTCTTTCCTCATGCAGGGCGGAAATATTGACGAAATCTGGGAATATTTTAAGGGCATATTACTGGAAGCCATGCATAGGTACGTCCCTCGTAAATTTATTGGGACTAACGGGGATCCAGAATATTACACTAAAAGAATAATTTACTTAAAGAAACGGGTTAGGCGCGCATACAGAATTAGGAATTATAGTCAGGAAAATTACAATTATTTCAAGTCTATTTCTAAGGCTCTTGAAAATGAAAAGAAATTGGCCCATCGAAATTTCATGGAAACTATCTTATCTGATAGTAATAGCAGCTGGAAAAATTTTTTCAGTTATGTTAATAGGCGTAAAGGGAATCAAACGGGTATACTACCTTTGCAACATAATGACGTTCTTGTCACGGGGGATATAGATAAGGCTGAACTACTAAATTCACACTTCAGTTCAATTTTTAACACAAATAAGGGTCATTGTAACGTAGATATTGAACAGAATGAGGGAAATTTATTCCAAATACTAGTCAAAAGCCTAAGGAAACGGATAAATAATTTACAAAATAGAAAATCACGTGGCATAGACGGTATTCCCTGCGGAAAAAATAAAAATATCAGGGGAGGCAATTATTCCATACCTAATGAGGTTATTCCATATTTCAATAAACAATTCCAGTATACCGTGTGACTGGAGGAAGGCTATAGTTGTCCCAATTCATAAAGGGGGTAGTAAAAGTGACGTGAATAATTATAGACCGATAAGTCTTACGTCGGTTGTTTGTAAGCTGATGGAGCACCTTATTGTAGAGTACATCCGTAAGGAGCTTGATAATAACGGCTGGTTTTTCAAGGGGCAACATGGATTCCGAGAAGGTTACTCATGTGAGAGCCAAGTCGTTTCCTTGTACCAGGACATTGTCGATGAGGTTGACAGAGGAGGAAGAGTGGATGCGGTCATCATAGATTTTGCAAAGGCTTTCGATCTTGTACCTCATGACATATTGTTACAAAAAATGTCCAAAATTGGGATTGATAGACGAGTAGTTTTATGGATTAGAGAATTTTTACGAGACCGACAGCAAATGGTTAAAGTAGGGAACGAATTATCCTCAGTTGCGAAAGCTAAATCGGGTGTGCCGCAGGGTTCCGTTATTGGTCCCTTATTATTTCTAGTCTACGTAAATGACTTAGCTTCAGGCATTAATTCTCAGGTGCGTCTTTTTGCTGACGACTGCGTAATATATCGGAAAATAAAAACTGTGATCGATGAAGAACTTCTACAAAAAGATTTAGACACAATAATAGATTGGGCACTTGTTAATAAAATGAAAATAAATTGTAACAAGAGCAAGGCAATAAGCTTTTGTAGGCGTCGCGTAGAAATAGTACTTAATTATAAGCTCAGCGGTAATGAAATAGTACAAGAAAGTAACTGTAAGTATTTGGGTATATACTTGAGCAGTAATATGGGTTGGGAATATCAAATAGACCATGTGACTAGGAAAGCATGGAAAGCACTTCATTTCGTCATGCGGATTTTAAAAAAAGCAAACTGTGAAACACGGGAACTTGCATACAAATCTCTCGTGCGTCCAGTACTAGAATACGGCTGTATTTGTTGGGATCCGTTCCGAAAATATCAGGTCGAGGCACTGGAAAGGGTACAGAGGGGGCGGCAAAATTTGTTAAGCGGTGTCCTGGTCACGGAAACGAGAAGGTTCGTCAATTAGGGTGGGATATGTTAGAAAAACGACGACAAAATTTACGTCTCGGGGCTCTTTTTAAAGCGTACGCAGGCCAACAATCCTGGGAAGATATTGCATCAAAGTTTTTAGAAGTAAATTATTTCAGTAGAGGGGATCATCATTGTAAAATTGGGCAGTGTAGCTTTAAAACTGACGTTGGGAAATTTTCATTTTTAAATCGGACTGTAAGGGATTGGAACAATTTACCTGCAGAAGTTTTCGAAACATTCCCTGCCAATAGCAACGTGTTTCAGGGAAGAATTAGGAAGTGTAGTGAAGTGCAAGTGTAGTGAAGTGTAGTGTAGTGCGACGAAACAATATATGAATAATGGGTACTTTTTTATCTTTTTTGTTAGAATTTAATTTAATTTATATTATATTAGTGTAATTATTATCTATAACATATTTTATTTTTAAGTTTATTTTTCGTAACTGCCACCGAGTGCTACTCAATTGCAGTATTAATAAATTCAATTCAAAAAAAAATGTGGTGTTACGGGAGAATGAGATGGGTGGATAGAATCACTAACGAGGAAGTTCGTAACAGAATAGGGGAAGAGCGAACAATATGGAGAACGTTGACCACGTTTTAAGACACGATGATCTTGTAAAATTAGCATTAGAGGGAAGTGTGTGGGGTAAGAACAGAAAAGGGAGGGAAGGATGGAATACGCTAAGTAGATAAGTAGGGATGTGGTAATTATATGGAAATGAAAAGGCTTGAGCAAGATAGCATGAAGGGTTGTATCAGAGCAGTCTTAGGACTGAATACCACTACAACAACAACTATTTGCCTAAAGAATGTGGATATGAAAACATTGGCGGCGGATGAATTAACAAATTCATTCTAGCAGAGTCTCGACTGAGTAGCGCAATGACAGCGATGCAACGGAACCAAGCTTTCATTTCTTTACAAAAGTATTAAATAGTAAGGATTAATTCACCGAGTGCACTGCATAAGTTGCAAGGAGAGAGGAGGAGGGAAGGGAAAGACCAACGCTTTACAAGGGCCGAGACCTTGCTTGCGGTTGTTGAACCGATAAAAATGTCATCGATCGCCAGGTAATGTGGGGGAAATATTGTCCGAGACAACGGAAAATTGCCAAATCCGGGAAGGATGAATTTGATCACAATATGGCGCAAACTTCCCTTTCCTGCTTCACCAGGAACGTTGCTCAACCTCTTTGTTCCGCGTAAGGTAAAAACGGGTTCTTAATAGTTGTACATGTGAGACACACAACCTTTATTTGCCGTTTTTTAAATTTCCTGAGGCAATACGAGTGTATTTCACATGAAACAAATTTCCTATTGATGCACTGTAATCACTGTTGTACCTGAAAAGACAGTTTCTAATTAATCAAATTTGTTAAAAACATAACAAAATAAGAATTTTACCCGAAATCCCAGAGTACATTTTTTATTTAACCACATCCAAAAGGCTTCTTTTCCTTTCCGCAACTCCTATCGTCCACGTTTCGCACCCATATAACGCCACGCCGCATACCAACACATTTTATCAATGATCTCATACCAATCATACTATTCTACTCTAGTTATCATGTTCCCCAAGTAGCAGAATTCCTTAACTTCGGTCAGAATATCCCTTCCCAATCTAGCAGCCTTTATTATTCCAGTGTTTCCCATAATACACTTCATTACCTTGGTTTTCCCTCTATTAATCCTCATATTGAACTCTTTCTCCAGGACCACTTTCATGTAATTTATTATGGTTTACAAGTCTTCTTCTGACTCCCCTAATACTACAATATCGTCGGCAAAGCCCAGTAGTATAAGCAGTAGACAGGCAAGGAAGGCTTTCGCGAAAAAGAGGAATTTACCTACGGGCAATATGTGTGGATATTTTGAATCGTTCCTGAAAATATTGGTGTGGAGCGTGGCGTTATATGAGTGCGAAACGTGGACGATAGGAGTTGCGGAAAGGAAAAGAATGGAAGCCTTTGAAATGTGCTGCTATAGGCGAATGCTGAAAATCAGATGGGTGGATAGAATCACAAACGAGGAAGTTCTAAACAGAATAAGGGGAAAAGCGAACAATATGGAGAACGCTGACCAAGAGAAGGGATAGATTAATAGGCCACGTTTTAACACGCGAGGGTCTTGTAAAATTATTATTAGAGGGAAATGTGTGTGTGGGGTAAGAACAGAAGAGGGAGGAAAAAGTGGGACGATAAGAGGTGTGCTAGTTATAAGGAAATGAAAAGGCTTGCGCTGTATAGGTTAGCATGGAGGGTCGAATCAGACCAGTCTTAGGACTGAATACCACAACAATATGAAGACACGGGGGTGTTGCCAATACTCTAAAACGCGTTTGGGAACCATCACGGCCGGTGGAAGGAACCGAAATAGTCCATGTGCCTAGGGTTGTTGGGAGGAGAGGGTGAGGGGAAGGAGGCTGGGAAGCGAAATGACAACGCGTGTCTTAAGGCGCTTGTGGTGATTCATGACTCCTACATTGAAGCGGTAAAGCAAAAATAATTGAGTTTTTGGTATTCCTGTACAGCAGGACGAAAAGCGAGGGTGGTTTTGGTGAGGCCGAGTAGGCGGGAAACGTCGCCGTTTACAAAATTATTTATTGTCTGGAGTGCATTGTATTTGGACAGTTGGTATCGGGAGCTGTCCTGAGAAAGACGGGGGGTGACAGAGAGCAGTGGCTGAGGAAATTTCATGTGTAAAAGTTAATTTCGGCATGTTATGAGAAAGAAGATTCATTTGATGGGAGTACGGAAAACAAAAAGATAACATTTGATGGAGATTTAATCTGAAGAAGAGGCGCTAGAGGAGACGTGATCCAGCAAATGAACATCCGGCAACGGCAAACCAAGAATGACGTCACCACGCAGAACATCTGGTAACGGACATTTTACGATTTAGATCTTTATTATCATCATAATTAAATGCAATATATATTCAAATTAAATATACTTTTTTATTATTTAACAATTCCTTGTTATAATAATATTTTTGCGGTGTAAACAAAGAGTAAACACCACACGCTACTCACACGGGATTACTTTGCCTCGTACTAGACTATGGTGTGAACGCGCCTTGCAAATGGAAAGCGTTTGGTGATTTGACATCGAATGACCCTTTGGGTATTCCCCGACGCCTCACTCGGCATTTCCAAATAGTTGTCCGTCATTAACCGACTGTTGATTAAACACGCGAAGCTGGTTTTAAAAAAAATTATATGCACCCTGAGCCAAGTTGTGTATAGAGTGAGTGTTGAAGAGTCCTCTGGTCCTTCTCCAGAATTTCGCATTAATTGCGGCACGGAAGCTCAGATGAGCGGTCGTTGGTACCGTAATGGAGGCAAGTGTCGCAAGTCTAGATTCTGGGAAGGCAGGACGGGGAAAACCAGCGCCACCTTGAGGACGCTGCGGGTGTGGTTTTCCACAGTCTTGTTGCTTCCTCCATGGCGGTGACTCTGTGGCTCCTCGCGCTCGCGCCTCTGCTCGCAGGTATGGCTGGCTTCTTCACACACACGTGCTGCTACGTTCAGATAATTCCATCTCACATTAACTCTATTCTATTTATTACTACTACATGAGGTCATTTGCCCGGAGGCAGTTAATTCATAAAATTAAAGTAAAATGATAAATTGTTGACATACTCAAACATAGGCCTGGTATCTTTCATGTTGACCTCATTACATTATTTTAATGCCAACTTCTTCATGATAAATTCCCTAAATGAACAATTTCATGTGCGTAAAGCGCAACTAAGATCACACCGGAAAACCGGATTCTGTGCTTATACTACTGGAATTTTGGGGAATAATTTGGTCGGCTTTTCCGACGATATTGTAGTATTGGAGGAGTCAGAGGAAGACTTGGAAACCATAATAAATGGCATGAACGCGGTCCTGGAGAAAGAGTTCAATATGAGGATTAATAGAGGGAAAACCAAGGTAATGGAGTCTAGTATAGGAAATAAAGGCTGATAGATTGGGAAGGGATATTTTGACTGAAATTAAGAAATTCTGCGACTTGGGAAGCGTAATAACTAGGGATGGTAGAAGTATAGTAGACATAAATAGTAGGATAGCACAGGCAAGGAATGAAGGATTTCACGAAAGAGAGGGAATTTACTTACGGGTAATATAAGTGTGAATATTAGGAAATCGTTGCTAAAAATGTTCGTACGGAGCGTGTCGTTATATGGGTGCGAATTGTGGACGATAGGAGTTGGGGAAAGGAAAATAATAGAAGCCTTTGAAATATGGTGCTATAGGAGAATGAGATGGGTGGATAGATTCACAAACGTGGAAGTTCTAAAGAGAATATGCGAAAAGCGAACAATATGGAGGACGTTGATTAAGAGAAGGGATAGATTAATAGACCACGTTTTAAGACACCAGGCTCTTGTAAAATTAGAACTAGGGGTAAATGTGTGGGGTAAGAACGGGAGAGGATGGTTAAGGATGGAATACGCTAAGCAGATTAGAAAGTGTGTAAGTTGTGCTAGTTATAAAGAAATGAAAAGGCTTGGGCAAGCTAGGTTAGCATGGAGGGTTGCATCAGACCAGTCTTAGGACTGACAACCACATAAAAACTAAAAGAACATAGATAAATTACAGAATAAACAATTTAAAATATAATTTAAAAATATTTCAGGTCCTTTTTTTTTGTAAATTAAGTACCTAACTTTTCAGTGTTTCTAACTTCTTAAACATTTGTATTTTTGTGGAAAGCCTCAAGTAGCCTTGCATTACAGTTCCTTATCGCCCTGTTTACGAAGGAATATTCTCCCACATCCGCTCTTTTTTGGTCCCTTTCCTTTATTTTTTAATTATGGTCATTTTTAGAGAAAAAATTAGGCTTACTTACCCCGATCCCTTATTTCTGACCAGGCCGTGTAAGCTTTGCAGAGTTCCCCTAAGTCTATCCTCTTTCCTCCTATCACCGAGTGGTTCCCATTTAGTTTCAGTCCCCACACAAAACCTACCCCAGTCCGTTTCTGAATTTTATCCATGGCAGTGATGTGCTGAGCTCTGTAAGGATCCCAACTTGCTGCCACCATATTATGTCACAGGTCTAACTAGAGAAGTGTAAGCAGCTGCCTCGGCCTGTCTTGTTCTTATCTTCAATATCCTGTTTATGACCTCCATCATCCCTTTACGTGTTCTCCCTAGTTTAATTTCTTATTAAATTTACACTACCAACTTGTTTCAACAAAAACTAGACCAAACTTGACCATGACTGCAATATGGACGGATGAAATATAAAATTGTTGTTTCGGTAGGTTTATTCCGCTGCCACCAGAAATATTTTCCAAAATAGAAACATTTCAAACGTGAAATAAAATTCAGAATTTCACAAAGAATAGATAAAGATAAAAACTTTCGGAGAACAAGCTTGGTTGCACTCTAGATGAGCATCAATTAGTGTGGCGGGTGAAAGTATAAGGCATAAGTTCAATAAGACCGTAGAAAAGTCTCTTCTATTAACAAAGAAAGTAGAAAATCTTTTCTCACTAATTACATTTTATTTATTTTCTTCTATATTTATAAACATTTTGTAATTCTATTTTTACTTTTGTAACTGACCTACATTTGAAATGTTTCGTTAATGTAAGAAAAAGTTGTAGTGCAATACAATATTCACTGTCGTTATTGTATATGAATGTTCATACTTGTAAATTCTTCCATTGCAACACATGCGTGGTATCTACGTAATTGGAACAAAGTCTGTGTAGTGCCTGCAAATAAATAAATAAATAAAGAAGTAAAAGAGATTTATTCCTTATAGCTACTGTCTATTTCTAGTAGAAATACTTGAAGAGAATCAGAGCCGAGAGTGGCAAAGAGACGGCGTCAGATGCTTCAGAACGCTGAAACTGTAGGGAGAAAAGGGATGGCCAATTAAATTTATTTATTACCCAGGTCTGGTAGGGAGCGCGTCTGGGTTACACATGTATTAGGGCGGACTTTTAGCTTTATTATTTATAATAAACACCTTAAATGGGGAATGCAGAGTCAGGAATGCTCAGGCTAATGCTCGAACACGTGTAGAAAGAACTGACTAAGAGGAAGTTCGATCTTATTTCCTGACTTTGATCTCAACACAAGAACTATTTGTAAACGCAAGAGACTTATGATGTTTATGTTGTCCACTGCGCATCGTCTAGCGCAGTGATGGGCAAACTACGGCCCGGGGGCCCCCAGATGCACCTCCCGCCCCCCAAAAAAATATTCTATCCGACCCGCGCGACATTATTCCTAATTAATCTGACGAATAAATAACAAAGAATATAGCCTACAAGAAAAATAAAAAATTTCTCTCTTCTTCTCTTTCGTTTTAGAAAAAACACATTCCTTACATTCTCCTTCATATTTTTTCAGTCATTAATAGGGTTTAGTATCACAAAAATACTAGAATTTTGTAAAATGTATCATTGTTATTACTTCTTCTTCGGCTCTACAGCCCATTGAGGCCCTTGGCCAACCGGGTCGACTGCGGACTATCATCTTGCGTGACACATTCCGAATTTGGATTGACATGTATCATTCTTATTTTTAAAAAATATTGGTCCGCTTAATTTTTTTTTGCTTTCCTTTGGCCCCCTTTTTAAAAAAGTTTGCCCATCCCTGGTCTAGCTAATTCTCCTCAACCGTAATTTAGAGTGTTTCTCTCATTTTCATTTTGAACATTTAGGTGAGCATCAGGCTGTCGTCTGTTTCAGAGGCGAACGACTGCACCTGCGTGCCGGAGAAGTTTTGCACGACGGCTCCTCCGCCCACGGCCTCTGATTCGTGCCCTCCAGGAGAACTGTGCTGCGCCTCTGGCAAAGTGGGCGACGGTCTGGAGTCGCGGGCGGGCGGCTACGGAGGCTGGTCCTGGCCGTCGCAGCCCGGACGAGGACGATGGGGGGACGCGCGGCCGCGACCCAACAACAACAACTGGTGGGGCAACAACTGGAGCAGGACGCCTCAGACCCCGAGACCCGTCCAGGCGGCGCCTCAGCCCCCGAGACCCGCCCCCGCCCCCGCGGCCACGCCGGGCAGACCCATGGCGCAGCAGGACCTGCTGACGTCACACAGAAACGCGCGTCTGCTGCCGCTCGGCTCCTGCGGCTCCAGCTCCCAGCAGAACATCAACAACGGCAAGCCCACGGGGGTGGGAACCTACACGTGGCTGGTGCTGCTCGAATACGTCGGACGTACGTTGCTCCATTATTAATTTATAACCGACATATGTAGCGAGAAATGATCATCCGTTTAAAATTAATCAGAGAAGACAACGAACGGACGTGGGTAAATACTCCTTCGTAAATAGGGCCGTAAAAGACTGGAATGATTTGCCTGCAAGTCTACTAGCGACTATTCCGAAGAGTGTCAAATTATTTAGGGACAAAATTAGGGAAATGGTTAAACTTAATTTATTCGGGCTTCGAATTAGTGTTTAAGTATTTGTATATTGAATGTTTATATTAGTATATAATTTTTTTCTTATTATTTCTTTAGCTTTATATTCCTTTACTGCAATATTAACTGTATGTTGCCACCACCAGGGCTCAGCCCATTCTAACGTAATAAATCTATCTATCTATACAATTATTTTATCATCGAGAAGGAGCTTCGGCCGAAAAATTGATTTAAACATAACAATAAATTAATTACAATTAAACATTTATTTTATTGTGGTGACTCATGTTCCCCCACATTGAATCTGTAAAGCAAAAATAATTTAGTTTAATTAATATTCTACCGAGTCGGGTACAGGAGAACGAAAGCGAGGAGCGACGTCAAGGTCACGTCGGAGTGAAACCTCGTCGGTTTTGAACAATTATTGCTAGGATGATTGTTGAGTCTGCCTGGGATTATTGTTGAGCAGACGGTGCAGGGAGTCTGCCTGAGAGATAGCGGAGGGCAGAACAAGCAACATTTATGAAATTAGTTTTCCTCCACATATGGAGTACAGAAAATAAAAATATAACCTTTTATGCGGATTTAATGTGAAGGAGAGGCGCTAGAGGATCTTAATCTGAAGAAGACGTGATACAGCAGAGGAGCAGCAGGCGTACGGATAGGAACGAAGAACGACGCCACCAGGTGTTGACATCCGGTAACGACATTTTTACTCGGGTTTTCCTTGAAAACCATTCTCCTTTTGAAGCGCGATTGTTTTTATTTCATTAATATCGTTTTTCACCCGCGTTCCCGAGAGCAGCCGTTTAGGAGCTGCATAGATTCATTTTGCTTTACCGACATAGCCAAATTAATAATTCATTTTTTTCGTAAATTAATTTGTTTATAAAGTTTTAGTTTCAATTATATTATTCTTTTGTAAATAATTTTATACAGTATTACCATAGTTTCGACCTTATCATCATAAATAAAATTAAATATTTTTTAACAATTCCTTGATATAATAATATACTGTCGGTGTAAACAAGAGTAACAACACAATGTTTTATATAATTTATATCATTCCATTTCAAATATATAGCGTTTTGACGAATGTTAGTATGGAAAATCTTTTAATGTAGCTTGGTTTCTTCACGCAGGTGAATATGGAGCATTTATGCCGAAATTACATCATAGTTTTATGACTTAAATATTTACAATAAATAAAAAGACGGACAAAAAAGCCATCATTATATATATAAATAGTTATAAATTATATATTATATATTTCATGCCATCTTTTTATTTCTTTATGCTGCAAGCTCCTTTGTATAAAAAGGTGTTCAATATTTATTATATATTTTATTTATTTTTAATTTAGAAGTATGAACGAGGTCCTGGAGAAAAAAGTTCAATATGAGGATTAATAGAGGGAAAACGATGGTGATGGAGTGTAGTTTGGGAAACAGTGGAATAACAAAGGCTGTTAGATTGGGAAGGGATATTTTGACGGAAGTTAAGGAACTCTGCTATTTAGGGAGAGTAATAACTAGAGTAGGATAGCACAGGCAAGGACGGCTAATATAAGTGTGAATATTAGGACATCATTACTAAAACTACTGGTATTGAGCGTGGCGTTATATGGGTGCGAAACGTGCCGGTAGGAGCTGCAAAAAGGAAAAGAATAGAAGCCTTTGAAAAGTGCGAATGCTGAAAATCAGATGGGTGGATAGAATCAGTAACGAGGAAGTTCTTAACAGAATAGGGGGAGAGCGAGAGAATTGGAGAAGTTCGACGTAGTAAGGGATACATTCATAGGTCACATTTTAAGACATGAGGGTCTTGTAAAATTAGGATTAGACGGAAGTGTGTGGGGTAAGCAGAATAGGGAGGATGTGGGATGTGCTAGTTGTGGGGATAATGAAAAGGCTTGTGTATGATAGGTTAATATGGAGGGTTGCAATAAGGCCAGCCTTAGGACTAAATACCACAACAACGCAAAATATTGAAGAATAATAAAAATGAAACTGATTTAAAACCCGAAGATATCCTCTTAAAATATATTCTAACTCAAATTAGTCCTATACATATATATCATGAAGCTAAGGATTACGTATGATAACATTTAAGGTTTTAATAATTAGTACCACCGTTACGTTACGTTTCTAGTTATAGTTTCAAGGATCTGTGTAGTCGTACGTTTCGGATAAAATTTCTTCCAACAGGATGTAAAGCAAATACCAAACAGGGTGTTAAAGAAATAAAAGTTGTTGTTTAGTACAAATAAAAGTATTGAATTTTACTAAAATTTACTTTTAAAATCAATCGAAATGCTTCCGGTTTCCCAGTGAAGGATTAATTCAACAGTAACGTGTAGACAAATAGTCGCCATATTGCGCGCCATTTACTTTGTGCACTATTCCTTACACTCTTGCAACCCCTTTGGTGACGTCACAGACCTACCCTCGCAGAAAACTGTATCAGAACTAAAAACCTTTTTAGCCAAAATTTTCGGGTCCGTTTTAATGTCTAACTTTTACTTGCCAACCCCAACAGTGTTTTCCTCCGGGTTTCGTTTCAATTTGCCTAAAAGTTTAAATTGGTACAAATACACGAAACAAAGAGAGACGAGTCATATGTCCTTTTTTGCAGGCGGCGGTCGGAGAACCACGGACTGCGCTGGCGCCCTCATCAACCCTCGGTACGTGCTGACAGCAGCGCACTGCTACCAGCCCTTGCTCAAGAAGGGACTCAAACTGTGAGTACACAACGACCATTTCATTAATCCAACACTATGCTATGCATGTTTCTCTCCCCCCGCCACTTCCGCGACAAGCTGGCTGACAAGCCCCTTTCATGAGAGAATTTAAATTGTGTTGCACCATAATTCAGTTGGCTGAGAGGAAGTGCGCAAAAATCTTAGGTCACTGCCACCGCTATCAGGTGACCACGGAAGAGGTCCTTCCCGTCTTGGCCCCTCTAATACGAGCCGGGACGGCCGCCATTTTTAATCTACTTCAGTGCATCGCAGTGTAGAACTCCCTTTCCAGGTGTGACAGTTCTGGTGTTTTCCATCAGCAATGTGGTTTGTTGTGCAGCTGTAAACTGTAGCCATTCTAGGGGCAAAGGAGATCGGTTATTCAAAATTCACACGTATGTTAAATTTTAACATGTTTCAACATTAGAACCACTTTCAGTAAAACCAGTATGAGCAGCAAAGAAAAGATGGTTGGAAAAAATTAAAACCAAATACTGTTCCAACTCTATTTCCTTAATTCAAATCCACCAAAGATGCAGTCTTCTAAAAGAAAAAAATGCACAATTTCTCAAATGACAAAATGAGAGGCTTAAAACATTTGTGCGGTTCTTCACTTTTAATTCAAATAATTTATATGTGTTATAATTACGGGTAATATAAGTGTAAATATTAGGAAATCGTTGCTAAAAATTTTCGTATGGAGCGTGGCGTTATATGGGTGCGAAGCGTGGACGATAGGAGTTGGGGAAAGGAAAAGAATGGAAGCCTTTAAAATGTGGTGCTATAGGAGATGGAAGGATAGAATCACAAACGAGAAATTTCTTAACAGAAAAGGGGGAAAAGCAAACAATAACGAGGACTTGGACTAAGAGAAGGGATAGATTAATAGGCCACGTTTTAAAAACATGCGGGTCTTGTAAAATTAGCATTAGAGGGAAGTGTGGGGGGTAAGAACAGAAGACTGAGGCTAAAGATGGAAATCGCTAAGTAGATTAGGGAGGGATAAGGATGTGGTGGTTATGAGGCTCGCGCAAGATAGGTTAGCATGGAGGGGATTGCATCAGACCAATCTTAGGACTGAATACCACAACAACAACAACAATGTGTTATCCAGGTTCTTCAGAATTGATCAAACAAACAATGGAAATAGTTTATTACATGCCTTTTTTTATTCTGAGCTGAATGAACTTTACCTAAATGTTTTAAAATTTCACATCAAAGATATTTTAAATTATGAGAGAAACATCTAGAAACACTATCAATATTAATTGAAGCTCAATTAAAAAATACTCTGGATCGATTTTGCCCTTATTATTTACGTCATTACAATAAAAACAATTTGAAAATGTTTAATGTTTTTCAACTGGCATGCGCTTCGTATGTCCATGAACTTGATGCAGGAGCAAGGCAAGAAAGTTCCGTAAGATTAAAAATGGCGGATCGCCAGGCTTTACATTACAAGGGGCTCAAGCAGCACTCATGACGTCATCACAACAGGCTTTACATTACAGGGGGCTCTAGCAGCACTCATGACGTCATCACAACAGGTTTTACAATACAAAGGGCTCTAGCAGCACTCATGACGTCATCACAACAGGTTTTACATTACAAAGGGCTCTAGCAGCACTCATGACGTCATCACAACAGGTTTTACATTACAAAGGGCTCTAGCAGCACTCATGACGTCATCACAACACGTACCCTGCAGCAAGGTGCCATTACAGCAGGACGAGATTGACTGAGTTGTGACTCAAATTATTTAAACTTTCACGTGTTCGTTTTTGTCATTTTCAGCCCAATGACTGGTCTGACGTAACCCCCATGTTGCGCAAGACTTTTCTTTATCTCCTAACAACCACACTCCTTATTTGTTTATCGTATTCCATCCCTTGCCTAGCTCTTCAGTGAATTTCCAAGGTGTCTTAAAACGTGGCCTATTAATCTATCCCTTCTTCTTGTCGACGTCCTCCTCATTGTTCGCTGTTCCCATATTCAGTTTAGAGCTTTCTCGTTTGTGATTCTATCCACCGATCTGATTTTCAGTATTCGCCTATAGCACCACATTTCAAAGGTTTCTATTCTTTGTCTTTCCCCCAACTCCTATCGTCCACGTTTCGCGCCAATATAACGCCACGCTCCATAGGAACATTTTTAGCAACAATTTGCTAATATCGCACTTATATTACCCGTAAGTAGATTCCTCTTTTTCGTGAAAGCCTTCCTTGCCTGTGCTATCCTACTCTAGTTGTTATGTTGCTCTAGTAGCAAAATTTCTTATCTTCCTTCCCAATCTAACAGCCAAATCCAATTCTTCCTACTTAGTGATCATAAAGAACAGTTTTTAAAACGAAACTGATAGAGACATGAAATGAATTGTGTATGCGTGATTGTGATGTAGTACGTTTGTTTCCTGCCAAGCAATGGAACAGCAGTTATTTACGTGTCACACGTGCCATGTCATGTTCTGGTGTTTGTCACAGGAAGGATCTAGCTGCAGCGCCGATCCCAGTTAATACAGGTTGATGTTGCAGGGATTCGGTAATCGTGGGAGAGTACGACCAGAACCAAGACCCGGACTGCGAAGGAGTAAAATGTTCTTCCAAGCAAACTGTCAAAGTGGAAGACGTGATTCCGCATCCCCAGTACGGTGCAAATAACGCCAACGACATCGCCCTCGTCAGATTAGCGCAGGACGTCCAATTCACGGGTAAGCGGGTCAAGGCCAAGCATGGAGACCTTCTCTACCACCAACTATGAAAATAACCTCGTAAAGCTTGGGCTGTTTACAGTATCCTAAGGAACGGTAACTCACAACAACCCCAACCCATCTATCACGTCGTTCCATTGCTTACCTCCAAGTTCCTCTTCAGTTCACTTCCCTCTAATGATAATATTTCAAAACCCTCATGTCTCAAAACGTGGCTTATTAATCTATCCCTTCTCTTACTCAACGTCCTCCATATTATCCGCTCGTCCCTTTTCTGTTTATAACTTCCCCGTTAGTGTTTCTGTCCACCCATCTCTTTCTCCCATATCACCACATTTCAAAGGCTTCTATTCTTTTCCTTTTCCCCAACTCTTACCGTCCACGTTTCGCACCAATACAACGCCACGCTCCATACGAACATTTTTAGCAACAATTTGCTAATATCACACTTATCTTACCCGTAAGTAGGTTCCTCTTTTTCGTGTAAGCCTTCCTTGCCTGTGATATCCTACTCTTTATGTCTACTATACTTCTACCATCCCTAGTTATTACGCTTCCCGAGTAGCAGAATTCCTTAACTTCCGTCAAAATGTCCCTTCCCAATCAAGCATCTTTTGTTATTCCCATACTACACAGCATCACCTTCGTTTTCCCTCTATTAATCCTTATTTTCCACAACGATTTTCCTAATATTCACACTTAGATTACCCGTAAGTAAATTCTTCCTTTTCGGCAAAGCCTTCCTTGCCTGTGCTATCCTACTCTAGTTACTACACTTCCTATGTAGCAGAATTCCATAAGTTCCTTCATATTATCCCTTCCCAATATAACAGCCTTTGTTATTCCACTGTTTCCCATACTAGACTCAATTTCCGTGGTTTTCCCTCTACTAATCCTCATATTGAACTCTTTCTCCATCATCACCTTCATGCCATTTATCATGGTTTCCAAGTCTTGTTCTGACTCTCCTAACACAACAATATCGTCAGCAAAGCGTTGGATTTTCATTTCTTCTGCTTGAAGTGTGATTCGTTTTCCATATTCTTTTTAACTTTCTTCATCGCCTGTTCTATATATCTGTTAAACAGCATGGGTGACAGACTGCTGCATCCTTGCCTCATTCCTTTTTGATTTCTGCTTTCTTTTCCTGCCCTTCAATTCTAATTACTGCTGACTGCCTTCTGTAGACGTTATGGATAAGCACGTGCTCTATAAAATCCTTAATACGTGCTCCATTTCACATGATCAAATGTAATATGTTATCAAAATTAATTCAGAGGGTAAGCTGTATCTCCATCACCTATATATATTGTAATAAACTTTTTATGGTATAAAAAATTAATTAATCAATAGAACAAATTATAATCAATTTTAAAATTTTTCCTTTATTAATTTAAAGTGATTATACGGGCTTAATCTCGGGGGATTTTGGGTCTCTCGAGAGATGGAGTATGCAGTAACTGAAAATAGAAGAAAACAATCATTAAATATTATTTAACCAGAGCAATGAGCAAGTTTCACAGCTTTTTTTAATAACTTACCCTACAAACATCCACCTCACGAATTTTTTCCGCGTCTCTCTGGCGTCTTGCAGGATTTTTATCGATGAAGGTAGAAGGAACCAGATCCGCAACTCATTTACATCCTCGAAACATCTAACGTCTCGGCCCACCTCTCACAGCATCTGCTCTCGTCCGTCTTCTCCTCAATTCGTCTGACTTCTCTTGATCTGCTCTGCCCACGTCTGTCCTCCCCTCCACTCATCTGACTTCTCTTCACGTCCGTCCTCTCCTCATCTCGTCTGAATTCTGATCCCGAGCCACCCATCGGCTCCCCTTTTTATATCTTCCGACGGGAATTTCCCGCCATAGGTCTATTTTATAAAACTCCGGGGTTCCCCACCTCAGGTCCCTTACAAAATTCCGGGGTTCCCCGCCCTCATTTTTTACACACGCTCGGCGGGGGTTTCCCGCGGGGGTTCACCATCGTTTTTTTACACACGCCCCGAGGGAGAATCCCGCGGGGAATCACCATCTTTCAGCCGAGTAGACATTGTTGTTGGCCGAACTGCGCCTCATAACGCCACAATACCACAAAATCCGCGTTGTTATCACAATATATATACATGTTTATATATATAGTTATAATTTGTTAGTTGTTTTATTAAATTATTTTTCTACCTTGTGTTTAATTTATCGAAAAATTCAAATATTTAACGTAATTATGTATAGAATATATCAAAGCTGTATTTTTACATTAACTTATTACGACAAAGTATTTAAGATTCTTGATTACTTTTGTATTATGTGATCTTTGTTTCTAGAGTTTGTCAGCCCCATTTGTCTCCCATTCACGGATGTCAGACAAAACGACCAGGACTCGTTTGTTGCCGGTTGGGGGAGAACTGAAGACAGTAAGTCAATTGCCTACTCATCAATATTCACGACACACACCCTCTATGCTAACATATCTAGCGCAAGCCTGCTCATTTCCGTATAACTACCACATCCTACCTTTCTTAGCAGATTACATCCTTTCCCTCCCTCTTCTGTTCCTACCCCATACATTCCCGCTAATGCTAATTTTACAAGACCTTCATATATGAAAACGTGGCTATTCCCCTATTCAGTTAAGAATTTCCTCGTTAGTGATTCTATCCACCCATCTTATTCTCCTACAACGCCACATTTCAAAGGCTTCTATTCTCTTGCCTTTCTCCAACTCCTATCGTCCACGTTTCGCACCCATATAAAACGCCACGCTCCAAACGACCATTTTTAGCAACGATTTTCCTAACTATTCACACTTATATTAGCCGTAAGTTAATCTCTCTTTTTCGCGAAACACCCTTTGTTATTCCACCGTTTCCATTACCTTGGTTTTCCCTCCATTAATCCTCATTTTGAACGGGTTTTCTAGGACCACGTTCATGCCATTTGTTATGGTTTCCAAGACTATTAACGAAATAATTTTTTTTACACAGGCCTTTCATATAATAAATAATAATTTGGTTAATACCTCACACACACAGTTTGTTTCCAAAATCGACCCTTCATTATTGAAGACAATCTGTGAGGTGGTTGTTGTTGTTGTGGTATTGAGTCCTAAGACTAGTCTCACGTAACCCTACATGCTAACATATCTTGCGCAAGCTTTTTCATTTCCGCCTAACTACTACATCATACATCCCCCCGTATAACCTTTAAAGTGCAGTTTCAAACACACTGACGTTATTATTTTAAAAAATGAAATCTTTTCGCAGACGTGTACAGTCCGATCAAGCTTTTCGTGCAGATTCCCGTGGTGAACGACACTTACTGTCGGGACATCTTCCAGAGCAAGTACAAAAGGGTCATCAACTCACAGATGCATTTCTGCGCCGGCGGTCGAGCTGACAGGAAGGACTCGTGCAATGGAGACAGCGGAGGACCTCTCACGGCCGTCCAGAGGGTAACCACTCACTCACTCACTTATATGTATATGTCATAAAGCGACATTTAGTAAATTATATGATTTTCACAAGACATGGTGAAAAACATTCAATTGAAAGTCTCTCAAGGTTAAATTAAAATATAAAAGTTCGACATTGTGGAATTTGTTTCTTCACTTTACTGTAATCTTGTTAATAGGTCCACAGGTTCGTCACTGAAGTTCAAGAGTCGTTTCACTAGTTTTAATTTTTTTGGGGGTGTATTTCTAATCCGTTGTAGTATTTCTTCAGTAAGGGTTGAAACACCCAAAAAAAAATTTCGGATGACCTCGTCCGGAACGAACCATGGGGGCGTTTGCCAAGGGTCTCTGTACTTTTGATTGGAACCGCTCGATAATGTCTATGTTTGATCTACAAGCTGTTCCCCAAAGTTGTATACCGTACAGCCATATTGGACGGGTAATAGTTTTATACAGCAGTAATTTAGTTTCTAGAGAAAGTTGGGATATTCGTTACCTTAAGCCAATAATATTTCTGGTATATTTGAGACCTAATTGTTTACGTTTGGAGAATATATGCTGTTTGCATGTAAGTTCGTCTATCTGCATGCATTCCCAGGTACTTTACGGTTTATATATATATATATATATATTGTAACATGAAAAGTTACACTCAACAATGCAGGCCAGCTTGCGAGTTGCAATTGTTGAGGAACGACGCAGCCCGGGCCAACAATGTGTCTGGCGAGACTTTAGGGAGTCGTCATAGGGTAGTGGAAGGAGCAGGATGTGTCGGCGGGACGACGGGGAATGACCACGCCTTGCAGATATAATTTTTCTCATGCTCTGATTGAAATTAAAACTATAAAATTCATCTTTTGGTATTTTTTGTGAAAAATACCTGGCGCCCTAAAGGAATTAAGAAATCCGCGAATACGGAGGAACGCGGAATCCGCTACAATATATTGTAATATCTTCTTTGTGTATAAAACATTTATTAATTTAAAGTACAAATATGATCAATTTTAATATTTTTCATTTATTAATTTAAAGTGAATACACGGGCTTAATCTCAGGGGATTTTGGGTCTCTCAAGAGATGGAGTATGCATCAGCTGAAAATCGAAAGAAAAATCATTGAATATTAATTTATCCGGAGCAAAGAGCAAGTTTCACAATTTTTTTATCGCTTACCCACAATTACTGGGCCAACAAACATCTACCTCTCGAATGTTTGTGTGTCTCTCTGGCGTCTTGCAGGATTTGATCACGTCTGCTCACGTCCGTCCACTCGTCTGCCTTCTGCGGGGTCGGACCACCTCCGTCCTCTGCTCCACTCGCCTGCCTTCTGGGGTCGAGCCACGTCCTCTCCTCTCCTTGTTTCACTTCTGCTCGGTCCACGTCCGTTCTTTGCTCCACTCGCCTGCCTTCTGCCCTCTGGTCCTTCGCCTGCCTTCTGCCCTCTCTTTTAAACCTTCCGACGGGAATTCCCCTATTTCACAACATTTCGGGGTTCCCCGCCCTCATTTTTTAAACTCGTTCGGCGGGGTTTTCCCGCGGGGGTTCACCATCGTCATTTTTATACACACTCGGCGGGCCTTCCCCGCGGGGAACCACCATCTTTCGGCCGACTAGCCATTGTTGTTGGCCGAACTGCGCCTCATAACGCCACAACCTCACAAAATCCGCCTTTTTTATCACATTCTATATATATATATATATATTGGCTTATATTTTTTTTGCAAAAAAACCAAACTATTGTCTCAAATTCATCTTTCATTTAAAAGCTGTTGTCACGACGCAAGAGCTTTCACACAATTTTTATGAAATATTTACTAAATATATAAACATGTTAAAAAAAGTGGTCTTTACACAACAGTCATTGGTGCATCATATGTGAGTTATTTTCCAGCTAAAACGTGTCACAATGTCTCTTCCTACCGGAAGGTATACACACATCGTCGACTGGTGTAAATACCGTCGTAAAAACACGAGGATCTTCTACGTCGGTCATCACATTCACGTATTATGTTTATAAAACAAATTTACATGCATGCATTAATAATTAGTTATACGATTTAAGCACCTACTCCATTTATATATAAAAGTTACAGTTTAATTCATGGTATACTACAAAGTACAACGGGTTGTATGATTTTATAATGTGTCCAACTTTATTATCAATTATAAAAATTAATTTCTTTAATTTATTAAGGAGCCGCACAGAGACTTGAAAAATGACATAGACGGGAATTGCAAATCAGCCAAAGAGGTTTGGCTCCAAGAGAAATGCAAAGCGGATGAAGATTTCATGTTGAAAGGGAAAACAGACGCAGCTTATAGGAAAATCATAAATAAAAACATTCGGCTGAGAAGAAAAATATTAGCAAGAACATCAGGAGGGCGGACGGTGAAGACAATTCTGGATAAAGAAGAAAAAGGCAGATAGATGGAAGGAATATCTAGAAGAACTGTATCGCGGTGAAAATATAAATCAGTCAGTAATAGAAGAGGAAGAGGAGGTGGATGATAAAGATTTGGGGGGTCCAAAATTTTAAGCGGGCTGACAGACGATGATTAATTTTAAAGCGTCAGGAATTGATAACATTCCAGCGGAGTTGATAAGATGATCCGGCAAAGATAAAATATCGAGAAAGGGGGCTTATACATTACCCAGTACAAAAGACAGGTAGCAGAGAGAAGATCAAGAAAAGAAAGCCGTAATCAAGAAAGGAGTCAGCTAAGGATGCAGTCTGTCGCCCATGCTGCTTAACTTATATATAGAACAGGCGATGAAGAATGTTAAAACAGAATATGGAAAAGGAATCATACTATAAGGTGAAGAAATAAAAAGCTTACGCTTTGCCGACGATATTGTAGTATGATGGGAATCAGAAGAAGACTTGGATACCATAATAAATGGCATGAACGGAGGCCTGGAGAAAGAGTTCAAATATGAGGATTAATACAGGGAAAACCAAGGTAATAGAGTGTAGTGTGGGAAACAGTGGAATAACAAAGATTGGGACGGGATATTTTGAAGGCAGTTAAGGAATTCTGCTACTTGAGAAGCGTAATAACTAGGGATGGTAGAAGTATAGTAGACATAAAGAGTAGAATAGCACAGGCAAGGAAGGCTTTCGCGAAAAAGAGGAATTTAGTTACTGGTAATATAAGTTTGAATATTAGGAAATCGTCGCTAAAAGTGTTCGTATGGAGCGTGGCGTTATATGGGTGCGAAACGCGGACGATAGGAGTTGGGGAAAGGAAAAGAATAGAAGCTTTTGAAATGTGGAGCTATAGGCGAATGCTGAAAATCGGATGGGTGGATAGAATCACAAACGAGGAAGTTCTAAAGAGAATAGGGGTAAAAGCGAAAAATATGGAGGACGTTGACTAAGGAAAGGGATAGATTAATAGGCCACGTTTTAAGGCACGAGGGTCTTGTAAAATTAGCATTAGAGGGAAAAGTGTTGGGTAAGAACAGAAGAGGGAGGCCAGGGATGGAATACTCTAAGCAGATTAAGGTAGAAGTTGGTTGTGCTAGTTTTGAGGACATGAAAAGGCTTGCGCAAGATGGGTAGCATGGAGGATTGCATCAGACCCGTCTTAGGACTGAATGCCACAACAACAACAAGTTTATATTCAAATTGAAATATGTGTTTCGCAGATTGTAAGGATGTAAATCTTAAGAAGATGTGACAAAGCGCCGAAACGTTGTTTGAATAGTAATATAAAAATAGTTTGAAAAAAACGGTCGGAAATTATTTTATTTTGAGTTTGCATTAAAAGATGAATTTGAGACAATAGTTCGGTTTGATTTTGCAATATTTTTTATTTTATGATGTCTGGAAGAACTGTATCAAACATCGTGATCTAATCTAATCAGGTAATCGGACTGCAGTAAGTTTCACAGAAAAAAATGTGCGTAACACAATGTGTTTCGAAAATAATTAACGGTAACTATCAAGCGTTTAAGCAGATGTGATTGATCGATGAAATGTTATGGCGTGCACCGGACACTAGAGCTTTATTCCCGTGCTTCCTTTCAGGATTCCAGTGGTAATAACCGCTTCGTGGCCCTTGGCGTCGTGTCCTTCGGGCCGAGGATGTGCGGTGAGCCTGGAGTGCCTGGAGTCTACACCAGAGTCTACTCTTACCTGCCGTGGATCCTGGACCAGCTCAAAAGCTAGGACAACAACTAACCAGCACCCATAACTGTATATATATATATACACACATATATTTAACTTCAATAAAATGCAGAAAAATATATGGTGATCACGTTGCCATAGTGGTTTTTTTCTTTATTCCCACCTCAGTTGCTCGAGTATCGCGTAGGAGATATTTTGCAACGCCGGGCACTGCACGCGTAATCGACGGAAACTCTAACCACTTTAAACGCAACTTTCAACAATAATTTTTCCCGTTGTTTTTACAACAATCTACATAACAAATAATGTAATAAAATTAATTTATTATATTGCGAGGAATGGCCAAAAAGTCAAAAACAGAATCATTTAATTGGAATACGATTCCTCCCCCTCCCTCCCCCAACTTTTTCGGACCTCCTCAGCTCAATATACCAAAAATATATATAATTTAATACACAGTTGGATAAAGAAGAAAGAGCAGAAAGAAGGAAGGAATATCTAGAAGAACTGTATCACGGTGAAAATCTAGATCAGTCAGTAACAGAAGAAGAAGAGGAGGTGGATGATGAAGAGTCGGGTGGTGTGGTGAAGGGGGACAAAGTTATAAGGTCGGAGCCTGACAGGGCCATGGCTGACAGACCTGAGCAACTGCAAAGCGCCAGGAATTGATAACATTCCAGCAGAGCTGATAAGGTCATCGGGCGAAGAAGCAATATCATGACTGATCCGGATATTCTGCGAAATCTACGAAACAGGAAGAATCCCAGAAGATTTAAGTAAAGCCATAATTATACACATACCAAAGAAAAATGAGGCTGACAGATGCGAATAGCACAGGACAATTAGTTTACTATCCCATGCATGCAAAATATAGTACATAGGAGATTGGAATGGCAAATACAATGCCAGTTAGGAGACCATCAATTTTGATTTAGGAGAAATGTAGGGACAAGAGAAGAAATATTAACTTCGCGACTAATTTTAAAGGCAAGATACGAAGAAACCGGCCCAGGTTCATAGTATTTGTAGATTTAGAAAAAGCTTTGGATAATTTGAACTGGAACATACTATTAAGGATTTTGGAAAGCACTGGAATAAAATATCGAGAAAAGAGGCTCAGTTGTTACCCGTTAGTATATTGTTATTCGTGATCTGTAGGCATAATAGTTTGGTATATTCTTTTATCATTAACATCAAGATTACCTGCGTTTTCGTGCCTCAAAATTAAAAATATGCATTCTTATTATGAAGGTCTTAGATACAAATGAAAGATTAACTTATCCAATGGGATGAGCGGAGAACTGTTGCGTTATGCCTAAGGTCTTCAACCCCAGTACATAAACCTCGTAAAATAGGTGAAGGTGTCTCGGAATGTGAGAAATTTGAAAAAAAATTAATACCAGGGGGAGTACGACATAGTCAGGTGAGCCCCGCAGTCAGTCTGTGGAGAAATGTCTGCGAGAGAAAACGACCACAGCCTACTTCCGTCACGAAGCGAAATAGGAATTTGGTGGCATTAGAGAGGGAATAAGTGTGACCTTGCTGCGAGGCTGCTATCGGGAGACATAATCAACCTGCTCCGGAGGCTGTCCGTTGTTGTATTAACGACGTCACGACCATCATAACGCGACGGTAATTAACACTGACTGGAAATGCGTCCTTCCGCGCGCTGTTCCTTTCCATTATCGAATCAGGACCAAAACCTCTCTGCCTTTCCTCCCTTCTCCCACGAAACTGTTCTGAAAATGCGACGTCCTAAAATAAGAAGTTTCGCAGTGATGTACTGACCAATGCAATTATTTAAGTGCGTCTCAAACCACACACACAAAGATTCAATCAGTCCAGTTTTCTGACCCGGCGCTGGCGATCAACAGATAGTCAATGAAGAATTCATCAGCCCTTAGGCGTTCCTAAACCAATCATCCGATTGCCGTGGGATTCGTTTTTTTTTGCGATTAACGCTGATCATCCTGAGAAAAAAGGATTCAGTCCATCTTTTGAAGATTCAGTATCCTTTCTTCCCCCACCCCACCCCTTTCAAGCCAAATCGGCCCCAATTCAGTGTTCTTCTCTGCGACTTCATCATGTTTCTCCCGTGCTGTTGTGGCATTCAGACCCAAGATTGGAATGATGCAACCCTCCATTCTTACCAATCTTGCTCAGGCCTTTTCATTTCCGCATAACTACCACATCCGACATCATCCCTTATGATTTCCTAAACCATTCAACCGATTATCGTGAAAGTTTGGTGTAATGTAGTTCCTCTACGCAGAGAAGGTTTCTGATCACTTATTATCAATTACCAAACTTATATATGGTTGAGGAAAATAACCGAAAATCGTTTAATTCACGGACGTATAGAGGATACCTTGAACAATGCTCGAAACACTAATTGAACACGGGCCAATTCATTACCGTTAATCCTGCTATTAACTGCCTGAGTTATGTGTTGCAGCGATAGGATAATCAATTGATTTATGTTGTTGTGTTATTCATTTTAACAGACTAAAATTTCCCCCCCACTTAATGATTAAATTTGTACTTAAATCGCTCATGTTGCTTTTATTTCTGGTGGTAATACTTGTGCAAAGCTCAGGAAATAGAATGCGACTTAGGAGAAGATCAGTTTGGTTTTAGGAAGAATGCAGGGACAAGAGAAGCAATATTGACTTTGCGTCTAATTTTAGGAGACAGGATAAGAAAAAACACAGGCCTACGTTCAAGGCATTTGTAGATTTAGAAGCAGCTTTCGATAAGGTGGACTGTAGCAAACTATTAAGGATTTTCAGCAGAACAGGAATAAAATATCTCGAAAGAAGAGTTACCCATAATCTCTACAGAAGGCAGTCTGCAGTAATTAGAATAGAAGATCACGAAAAGAAAGCCAAAATAAAGAAAGGGGTAAGACAAGGATTCAAGATGTAATTTATACACATAACAGGCGATGAATTAATTTTTAAGATGGTTTCACTTTGTTACTTTTTATATCATATCCTTTTTTATCAGTGTTCGTTATTTGTTGTTGTTGTTGTGGTATTCAGTCCTAAACCCTCTATCCTGGGCAAGCCTTTCCATTTCCACATAACTATAACATCCCAGATCTTCTCTAATCTGCTCAGTGCATTACATCCCTGGCCTCCCTCTTCGGTTCACTTCGCCCAAATGATAGTTTTACAAGAAACTCATGTCTCAAAAATAGCATATTTATCTATCTGTTCAAAGTCCTCCATATTTTTCCGTCTTCTCCTATTCTGTTTATAACTTCCTCGTTAGTTAATCTATCCACCCATCTCATTTTCCTACAGCATAAAGGTTTCTATTCTTTTGCTTTACTGCAACTCCTGCCGTCCACCCATATAACACCACACTCCATACCAACATTTTTAGCAACGATTTTCTAATAGTGACACTTATATTACCCGTAAGAAAATTCCTCTTTTTCACGAAAGCCTTCCTTGCCCCTGTGCTACCCTACTCTAGTTATTACGCTGCCCAAGTTGCAGATTTCCTTAACGTCCTTCAAAATATCCCTTCCCACTCCAACAGCCTTTATCCTTCTACCTTGGTTTTCCCATTATTAATTCTTTTATTGAGCCCTTTCTTCAAGACCACGTTCAGACCATTTGTCTCGGTTTCCAAGTCTTCTTCTGACTCCCCTAATACTACAATATCATCAGTAAACCTTAGGATTTTTATTTATTCTCCTCGCAGTATGATTCCTTTCCCATATTCCGTGTTAACTTTCTTCGTCAAGTGTTCTATATATAAGTTAAAGAGCTTGGGCGACAGACAGCATCCTTGTCTTACTCCTTTCTTGATTGCGGCTTTCTTTTCTTGATGTCCAATTATAATTATTGCCGACTTCCTTTCTGTAGAGGTTTCATTTTTCTCGATATGTTAAACATTGCAATAGATGTAAGGATAAACAGAAATTCGCCGAGCGGTAGCAGGTTGTAAGGGAAGCTGCGTCGACCCGAGGTTGTCGTGAGATCCGGAGCTCGGACATTTCACGTAATCCTGTGGCATTTGTTGCTGTTAAGGTCATCGAGCGGAAGGCATCAATTAGAAAGTATTGCGAAGCAAAGTTGGTAACTGGAACGCTGCACGGAGACCGAGGAGAATAATGAACCATTACAAACCTCACCACACACACTCACAAATGTCGCTGCGCGTAAACCAGTCAACTCGTAACGAGAAACCGTTTCAAATTCGTAAGAATTTCTTGTAAAAACATGGTAAGTAGGGAAGAAGGAGATTCCGTGACTGCAGCTGCATGTCCGCGGCGGAAGAAATGCCGTAGAATAGTGAATCATCCAGCGGATAAAACCTGAGGGCGTCGGTATTCTTCAATATCCCACAAGCAATTGAAACACAGCTACTTCGCTTCTTGCACTTCCAAGTCCAATTCCAGAGTATATATTCAACAATTCAATCCGTCATCTCCGGTATTCCGCGGGGAAGCGCTATTGATCCATTCCAGATTAACCATAATCTGTCGATTATGAAATACAGGCTGAAAAGGAAGAAAATTCAAGAAAGGAAGTAAAACGATTAGATTGAAACTAGAAAAACTGAAACAACAGGAGTTGCTTTAGAGTTTCAAAGAAGATGTCAAGAGTAGATTAATGGAGAAAGGAGAAAAAAACACTATTGAAGAGAAATCGGCTCTCTTGAAGGAAGAAATGACTAGAGCAGGCTACGAAAAAATAGGGAGAATAGCTCAGACCAATAGAGAAGCATGGAAAACACAAGATATCATAAAAATTATTGATGAAGGACGTAAGAAAATGGTCAAAGAGCAGTACAGTCGCTTGAAGAAAGAGCCAAAGAGGTTTGGCTCCAAGAGCGGTTGAAAATTTCATGGTGAAAGGGAAAATAGACGCAGCTTTTAGGAAAATTAAAGAAATATTTGGAGAGATCAAAGAACGAAGGCTTTCCCGGTGAAGAATATGTAGAAACGTTTCTCGGGTTTCGAGAAACGCTTCTACATTTGGAGAGATGAAAAGAAACATTGGGAGAGAGGAAAAGAAACATTCGGAGAGAGGAAAAGAAGCATTCGGAGAGAGGATAAACATCAGGATAGACGATGGGAAATAGTGATGGGCGATCCGTTCGAAATCTGATTCACAGAACACTCTGCTTCTGCGGAGTGAGTCATCATTGAATCGTAAAAAAAAGAGCGGTAGCTCTTTTGATTCACTCCGCTCCTGCGATCCTAGAGCTACCAGCTGTTTGAATCACTTAGTCACCAATCAGATCACCGGACCAGCGATCCCAGGGTCTGAATCACTCACTCAGGAATCAGATCGCGGAAATCAGAATCTTTCTCTTTCTGGATCATGAGGTAAAATTAAGTTAAAAGGCATATACACAAAATATTGTAGCCGAACGTTCATATTAAATTTTATTATAGATTGTGTAAATATAATTACCTATTCTGGCTGAATCTTATCCTACACTTTTCACTTTAGCCTCTCAAGATCGCTTCACACTATATTATGCTTTTACTAACATTATTAATAATTAACTTAATTTCTTATAATATCGAAGTAGAATTTGGATCAGGTCCTAAATTACGTTAAATTCTTCTTAATATTAATACAAATGACGTGTTGATAAAGATAAGTATAAAAAAAATTAAAAATACAACTTTTGCAATAATTTTTATTCAGTGGTGTAACAGTTACAATATAAGCATATGTATATGAATATTGCCAGTAATTTTGTTCCTCTTTAAAAGAAAAATCCGAATCCATTAGTGACCATCCAAATACCTCAATTATTAAAATAAATTTCCCAGAGGCACTTATTTAATATCATAACAATTATTTATTTATTAATAAATAATGAAAAGTATATATAATTTATGTAAAAAATTATAAACTCATATATTCACTAATGAGCGGTGAAACATCTTTCTACTGAGCGAGTGGTTCCGATCCGATCACAAAAAAGAACGGTTTTGCCCATCTCTAATGGGAAGTCAATTCTGGATAAAGAAGAAAAGGCAGAAAGATGGAAGGAATATCTAGATCAATCAGAAATCAACGAACAAGGGGAAGTGGTACGTTGAAGAGTTTAGGGGACAAAATTTTAAGGTCAGAGTTTGACATGGCGCTGACAGACCCGAGCAATTGTGAAGCGCCAGGAATTTATCACATTCCAGCGGAGAGTTGGTAAGAGGCAATAGCATGGCTGTTCAGGATTGTTTGAAAAATCTGGTTAACAAGGAAAATATCAGAATATTTTAGGTACAACACAACGATACCAATACCGAAGAGGACTGCGGCTGATAGACGAGAACAGCACAAGACGATTAGTTTAGTATTGAGAATGATTATGGGGGTATTATTTAAATAATTTAATGAAATTACTTGCGGTTTGGGATATAATATAATACATTTATTTATAAAAAAAACAGTGACTTATAGGGGTCCTGTGCCCTATTAAAAACAAATAAATGAATACAAGGTAACGATTTTTAAATAACAGGGTTAATTACCCAATGGCGAACCTGCTTGATGCAGGTTACTAGGTGACCAGAACTTCCTTCTTCCTTCCAGTTGAATTTTATATCTTCCCTCTGTCGCATAAAACTGGGATGAACCGGGTACAACCGGTGCTTGAGGAAAACCCAGTTTTCCTCCTTCTTTCGTCTAGACTTCCTCGTTCTCACTACTTTATCACTATATAGCAACAATTTACACCTCACTTTCAACTATTGTTACACACTCCCTCCCTCCCACAACGCCTTCTCAACGTCTTGAACTACTCTCCCTCTCTACCTCCTCGCCCTCTCAGTGTCTATAACTATTCTGCCTATTATTCGGCTTCTCGTCTCCCAGGTTAACTCGTATATCCCTTCTCCAAGGGAAAACGCTATCCAACGTGATGTTTGTTCCGCCAATCCTCACGAGTGCTTCGTCCAGTGCGGGAAATTTTCCATGATACAGGGAACAGTGTCCTTCGCAAATTTTGAAGGGTCTTCAGGAAAGCGAGCTTAGTATTATAAATCCACAGACAGGTATGTCCCCCGTCCGGCAGTCTGGCACCGGGGAAAAAAACACTGCCTTATCGCCGAGCCATAGTGTTCTTGCTGAACCTTCCGATCGTTCAAACATTCCAATAAAATTAGGGAGTGGTCCTACTGCGCTACAGTATCACATGCGTGAAAAATGTTAAATAAAATAGTTTATAGGAGAACGGAACGACAAATAAAAGGCAAGTTAGGAGATCAGTTTGGCTTTAGGAATAATGTAGAGAAGCAATATTGACTTTGTATCTAATTTTAGAAGACAGGATAAGAAACAAAAAGGACTGCCTTCATTACATTTGTAGATTTAGAAAAAGCCTTTGATAATGTTAACTGGGAAACACTATTAAATATTTTGAAGAAGACAGGAATAAATTATCGAGAAAAAAGTGTTATGCATGACCTTTATAGAATGCACATCGACTAATTAAGTATGTAATAAGCATTGTATCGTAAATCAGGGTAATTTAAAAATGGAAGTCGACTAGATTATTAGCCTTGTTTCCCCTATTTATCTCTTTAAAATATAAAAAATAAAAGTGTTAATAGGATTTTAATTTATTTTAAACAAAATACAAGCTTTATAATTTTGCGGAAATCGTTGTAAGGTATGAGTGGTGTAAATTACGGCGGCGGCGCCACTGTCCGCGTCCTCCGGAGGATTACCGTAAACAGCAGCGCAACAAACGCTGGTCACAGAACAACCATCCCAGTAAAAAGTTGATTCACGTCGACCAAAGATTAACTTGGAAAGGAAGAACCCCCTGAGACCATTGTAATATAACAGGACTATCGCTGGTTTCACCCCCTCTTCAGGGGCAACTCTATAAGCAGCTGCGTTAAAAACCACCCCTGCTACTTGAATCTCTTGAAGCACCAAAAGAGAGATTAAAGTGGATAATTTTTTTACACAATAACTTCGTATTTTCATTTGATACATATACATGCCCACCCCCAAACTCGTCTCCTGACATTCGGAAGGGCGTGAGAATAGTACCCAATGCCCGACCTACCTTATTGAGGTTTTCTAGGGCTTTCCCTGCATCTCTATAGGTGAAGCACAGGATAGGATCCTTAAACCTCAGCCCGGGGGCCCTAGTCTACCCTTGGCTACCTTGCTCTACCTTCCGAATCCCCCCTTCTCAATTCCATCCCTATGCTATTAAAGGGGAGTTGTCTGTTTCACGATCACCCACATGTTAACCATATAAAGAAAGAAAGCACGCAAGCCGGGGATGTGGCTAGAAGGGTTGCGCAATAATGCCCGGAGAGACGCATTGTCGTTGGGCTGACGAAAGCGGAAGCGTACAGAAGTCGTTGGTAGGACATTGGAGGTGGATAGACGTGCTTCCTGGCTGCGAAGATTAGCAGCCACGAGACGTATAAAGGCTGAGGGGAAACCACGAATAAGTGGAAACGTATCCCACTTCATACAATGTCGTCGGTAGGTGAATAAGTGATTTGAGAATGAGTGAATGATCACGGCCTGTATGGATTATCAATTTCGTGCTCCGAATCGTAATTAAAACTTTAAATTAAATCTTTTGGTGTTCTTATGATCAAAAAATACCTAACGCCCTAAACTTTCTTCAAATTAAATAGCGAGGAAGAGCTGAGCCAGATTGGAAACGACGGAATCTGCTACAATATATATATATATGTTGTTTTGGTATTCAGTCGTAATACTGGTCTGATACACCCTCCATGCTACCATATCTTGCGCAAGCCTTTTCATTTCCTCACAGCTAGCACAGCCCACATTCTCCTTATCACCTTAGCCTATTCCATCTTTGGCCTCCCTCTTCTATTCTTACCCCACACACTTCCCTCTAATACTAATTTTAAAACTCTCGAGCCTTAAAACGTGGTCTATTAATCTATCCCTTCTCTTGGTCAACGTCCTCCATATTGTTCGATTTTCCCCTATTCTGTTTAGAAGTTCCTCGTTACTCATCTCATTTTCAGCATTGGCACATTTCAAAGACTTCTATTATTTTCCTTTCCCCAACTCATATCATCCACGTTTCGCAACCATATAACGCCACGCTCTATTCAGTAACGATTTCCTGGTATTCACACTTATATTACCCGTAAGTAAATTCCTCTTTTTCGCGAAAGCCTTTCCTTGCCTGTGCTATCCTACTCTTTATGTCTACTATACTTCTACCATCCCTAGTTATTACGCTTCCCAAGTAGCAGAAGTCCTTAACTTCCGTCAAAATATCATTTCCCAATCTAACAGCCTTTGTTATTCCACTGTTCCCCAAACTACACTCCATTACGTTGGTTTGCCCTGTATTAAACATCCTCATATTGAACTCTGTCTCCCAGGCCGTGTTCATGCCATTTATCCAAGTCTTCTTCTGATTCCCCTAATACTAAAATATCATAGGTAAAGCGTAGGGTTTTTATTTCTTCTCCTGGCGGTATGATTCCTTTTCCATATTCAGTTTTAACTTGCTTCATCGCCTGTTCTGTATATAAGTAAAACAACATGGGCGACAGACTTCATCCTTGACTTACACCTTTCTTGATTACGGCTTTATTTTCTTGATCTCCCATTCTAATTACTGCTGCCTGTCTTCTGTTTTTAAGTTACGGAACAGTAAAGAATGTGAGGAAAGCCTGACGCACATTCCGACACGCTTGTCTCGCGTGTGTGTGTGGACGCGAGTCACGTGCGTGACCTATTTCTCGCAACTGGAGGAATTTGGCAGGTTCTCCACCCTCGCACCCTTGACTTTTGAGTTGTGTTTGGAGTCCGTCAAGGTCGGACGTTCGGTCGGCTTTCTAAGGCGAGAGAGAGAGAGAGAGAGAGAGAGAGAGAGAGAGAGAGACTCCTCAGCCTCCCGTCAGTCTTCGCCGACATGAGGACCGCGACGGTCGCCTTCTTGTTGCTGGGTGAGGACTCTACCTACCTACCTTGCTATTCCTTTGCAACATTAGAGGCCCATTTTTCATAACTTTAAAATCGCTCATATTTACATCTTACCACGGTTTAATGTCACAATTGAAGCTCCAAACTAACTTTATGAAATAAACAATAGAGCCAATTTCTCAGCAAACAATTTTATATTTATTTAAATGGGTAGGTACAATTATCTGCGGTAAAAAATGCTTTTTAAATTGAGTGTTAATGAATTCTGTACAGTTTTATTTCCATTGTGTTCCTTATTCCATATGTAGGTGTAACTTTTAATAAGAAACTAAACTGAGGCGAACACGTAAACTTAGAAGCACGGAAAGGTCGTTACGCTTCATAAACAGGATATTGAAGATAAGTACAGGAAAGGCCAAGGCAGCTGTTTACACTTCTCTAGTTAGACCTATGGCATAATATGGTGGCAGCAAGTTGGGATCCTTACAGAACTCAGCACATCACTGCCCTGGATAAAATTCAGAAGCGGACTGGGGTGGGTTTTGTGTGGGGGGTGAAACTAAATGGGAACCACTCGGTGATAGGAGGAAAGAGGCTAGACTTGGGGGAACTCTACGAATTTTTCTATAAAAACGACAATAATTACAGAATGAAGTAAAGGGACCAAAGAACGGATGGGGGCAAATATTCCTTCGTAAACAGGCGATACGGAACTGGAAGGCTTTCCCTAGGAATACAAACGTTTTCAAAACGAATTTAGAAAGTTTTGTTAAAAAACGGACGTGAACTATTTTAAAATTGTAATTTTAATTATTTTTCTATAATTTATCTTTGTACTTAACTTTTATCAATACTGCCATCGGAAAAGCTTACATGGCCTGGTCAGAAGTACGGAAGCGGCTATCTATACCTAAATTTTTCTCTAAAAACGACAATAATTACAAAATAAAGGAAAGGGATCAAAAAGAGCGGATGTGGGCGAATATTTATTCGTTAACAGGGCGATAAGGGACTGCAAGGCTTCTAGAGGCTTTCCATAAGAATACAAATGTTTTCAAAAAGAAGTTAGAATCACTGAAAGTTAGGTGCTTATTTTGTAGAAACATGGACGTGAAATATTTTTAAATTGTATTTTAAATTGTTTATTCTGTAGTTTATCTTTGTTCTTTTAGTATTTTTGTGGTATTCAGTCCTAAGACTGGTCCGATGCAAGCCTTTTCATTACTATATAATTTACACAGCCCACATCCTCTCCAATCCTTGGCCTCCCTCTTCTGTTCACACTTTTCCTAATGCTAATTTTGCAAGACCCTCCTGTCTGAAAAAGTGACATATCGCTTCTCTTAGTCGACGTCTTCCATATTGTACGCTTCTCCCCTATTCTGTTTACAACTTCCTCGTTTGTGATTCTATCCACTCATCTGATTTTCAGCATTCTCCTATAACACCACATTTCAAAGGCTTCTATTCTTTTCCTTTCCCCCAACTCCTGTCGTCGACGTTTCTCACCCATATAACGCCACGCTCCATACAAACATTTTTAGCAAAGATTTCCTAATATTCACACTTATATTACCCGTAAGTAAATTCCCTCCCTTTCGTGAAAGCCTTACTTGCCCGTGGTATCCTACTCTAGTTATTACGCTTCCCAAGTAACAGATTATGTTTTTAATTTTTTTCTCTAACTTATATTTGTTTTTTAATCTATCAACAATTTATCTTTGTACTTTAATTTTATCAATACTGCCACTGGGAAAATGCCAGACCACCTCTACTGATAATAAATGCAATATCGACTCCTCTTTTCGTTGCTGAGCTATAAACAAAAAAACGTTCACTGATGTGACTTTCCACCAGTGGCTAGCGTCGCTGCCTCACAACCCAGGGGTCCCGGGTTCGAATCCTGGACGTTTGTGTCGTCATGGTCACGGAGACTGGGATTAAGACTGCTGGAGAGTCGATACGCTTCACTCCATATTCGTAATGTGCCACGAAAAAATGGCAATCCGCAGTCGACCTGGTAGGCCAAGGCCCTTAATGGGCTACAGAGCCAACGAAGGAGAGTGTAAATACTATTACATGCACCGTAACAACGTTCTTCCAAGATCATTGTAATTCATATCTACTGAAAAGTTGCGTAGGCGGTTAAACACAAATTGAAAATTATATTGAATTGAATTACATTCGAAGACTGGATTGTATGTGATACGTATTGTAAGAATAGGAGCAAAATGAATCTATTATTACCTTCAACCATGGTGTATTTGGCAGAATAAAGGTATTAGAAACGTTGGGGGATACCATAAGAAACAAATATGGGTTATACTTAAAAAAAATAAGGACTTGTTGCGAGTCAAGACAGCAGAAATATAAACACGACGCTCCGTAAAAGAGACTAAAAAACCGAAGAGAAGGCTTAGAGTAGAACCTGAGGAGGAAAATAAAAAGTAGAAGGAACAAATTATGCATTTGGATAGTTTTAATGTAAGGAGTCGATTTTAAGGTTCAATAATATCCTTGTTGAATCTCTAACATCGATTTTCTCAGAGTGTGATTTTTTTAACGGTTTTCCAAAATATCTCTTGAACTTATACATATATTTCTTTCTAACTTTCAGAAAATTACTACAGTATATATGTCTACAACCTACACTACAATAAATAAAGTAGTATAAATACTTTTTGCGTCTTTAATATTTTAATTATTTAAAAATGATTGATTTTTTGTTGACTTAATATAATTTACAAAAAAAAGACTTAGGAACCATGTAACTGAATGATTCTAGTAAATGTTGTAACCAAAACTCTGAACCGCATTTTCCTTATAAATAATTCAAACTACAAATTCAGTTATCAGGGAAACGGTGAAATGAAACAATTTTTATAAGTTTTATTAAATTTAAAAATAATTGAGTATACAATTGAGTATGATACTTAAATTTGTAATTTATTTAAAGGATAAAAGCTACAAAAACGTTGTAAAAGGTTTTGTGCAAATAATGTCTACCGATTTATATAGAGCACTCGGTAACGGTACCTACACCCCTCCCCCTCCTCATTTAATACATCTACAACGTTTCCTACATATTTGTGGACTTCATCAGGTAAATTTCAAATGGATAACGTGTATATAAGAGTGGATAATTTCGCGTCCTGCGACGGTTGCAGCGGCCAAATATGGACGAAATGTCGTAGACGTTGTGGTATGACTACAAAAGGAAAGACATCTTTGTCTGATGCGAGGAAGACGAGATTATCATCTTTGGCTTGAGACCTGTTTCTTTGGAGATTCGAAAGATTATTCTTATTATTGGCTAAAATTTAAAAGGAAGATATTAAAAAGGACAATAATGTTTTAAGGAGCGATCTGCCTGAGGAATTAATTAACATTGAGACGATTTTGACGTACTATTGTTTTCATATATTTGCAAAGAACTTCGATCCATTCACTTGAGTCAGGATGTAAAAAGGTTAAATTTCCCTATGTTTATCAGTCTCATTATTAACCAAAACTAAACTTCAATTTTGATTTCAAATTTATTCGGCACGTATTGCCGTAGTCATCTACGAAATTTAAATACAATATTTTTGTAACATTACAATAATAAATGGCATGAACGTAGTCCTGGAGAAAGAGTTCAATTTGAGGCTTAATCGAGAGAAAACAAAGGTAATGGAATGTAGTTAGGGAAACAATGGAATAACAAATGCTTTTAGATTGGGAAGGGTTATTTTGAGGGAAGTTAAGGAATTCTGCTACTTGGGAAACGTAATAAATAGGGATGGTAGAAGTATAGTAGACATAAAGAGTAGGATAGCACAGGCAAGGAAGGCTTTCATGAAAAAGACGAATTTACTTATGGGTAAAATAAGTGTGAATATTAGGAAATCGTTGCTAAAAATGTTCGTATGGAGCGTGGCGTTATATGGGTGCGAAACGTGGACGATAGGAGTTGGGGAAAGGAAAATAATAGAAGCCTTTCAAATGTGGTGCTGTAGGCGAATGATGAAAATCAGATGGGTGGATAGAATCACTAACGTGAAGTTCTAAACAGAATAGGGGAAAAGCGAACAATATGGAGTACGTTGACCAAGAGAAGGGATACATTAATAGGCCACGTTTTAAGGCACGAGGGTCTTGTAAAATTAGCATTAGAGGAAAGTGTATGGGGTAAGAACAGAAGAGGGAGGCCAAGGATAGAATACGCTAAGGAGATTAGGAAGGATAAGAGTTGTGCTAGTCATGAGGAATGAACAGGCTTGCGCAAGGTAGGCTAGCATGGAGGGTTACATCCGACCAGTCTTAGTACTAAATACCGCAACATAAATTTTATGGATTTTTTAAAATAATTATAACAATATAAAAATGTATAGTATAAGTTATTAAAAATAATGGCATTAATGAAATAAAATTTGTATTAAGGTCAGAAAACAAGATAAAAATTTATTCAAAGAAGCTAAAAGAAAAAATTCCTGTAAAACAACAAAATAACGTAATACATAAAATTAATTGCAATGATTGTAACAAAATATTAAATCAATTAACGTATGATATTAAAACATTGAAGTGAAATAATTTTCGACCTATTTTTTTCAGACCTTTTCTTTTTCTTTTTTAACCAAACAACGTTTTGGCTCATATTCGCACCTTCTTCAGGTTTTCCTCTTCACAATAAAATTAGAGTTACATCCAATTTTTAAACATTCAACACATTATAAATTGTTATAATGAATATTAATAAAAACCTTTCTGAAAAAAACCGGTCGAAAATTATTTATTTTTAAGATTTTAACAAAAATTATGTAGGACACACTAGAACTGATGTAAAACCTAGAATATATCATCATAAAAAATTATTATTATAATACTATGTACAAATCAGTCTTTTAAGCAAATTTAAATAAATTCCTTGTAGGTTAAGTTTTTTGTAAATATATTGTGACAAAGGTATGTGAATGGTAAATTATTTCTTTTTTTTTTGGGTAACAGGCTACATGAGGGTGATCCTGAAACAGGCAACTCCCCTTTAATAGCATAGGAAGGGAATTGAAAAGGGGGGATGCGGAAGGTAGAGCAAGGTAGCCAAGGGTTAACTAGGGCCCCTGGGCTATGGTTTAAGGATCCTACCCGGTGTTTCACCTAAAGAGATGCAGGGAAAACCCTAGAAAACCTGCATCAGGTAGGTCGGGCATTGGGTACTATTCTCACGCCCTTCCGAATGACGGGAGACGAGTTTGCTGTGGGGACGCAGCATTCCCTTCTCCGTGTCTCCACCAATTTCAGGAGGCAATTGGCCGACTGATCCAATGGGATCAGCGGACAACTCTTGCCATATGCCCAAGGTCTTTGACCCCAGTACATATACCTCCTAAAATAGGTGAAGGTGTCTCGGCATGTGAGAACTTTGATAAAAAATACCCAGAGAGAGTGCGAGGCATCCCCGACATGATCAGGTAAGCCCCGCAGTCACTCTGGGCTGAAGCGTCTACGAGAAACTCCCGCAGCGCCTATTCCGAGCGTAAATTATTTCTAGATTTATTAAACTATTCAATTGCAAACCACGAAATTAAACCGCGAGAAAAAGACTATAAATTTTGTTTTCGATACGTGACGTATTATGACGTCAGTTACGTTTGTTTTAGCATAGCATCGTATCCGGCATAACTATACAACGTGTAAACAGTTATATAGATGCGAGATATAAAATCGTTACAATGTATTAAATAAATATAAAACTGGTTGTGTTGTTTATTTATTGAAATCTAATTAAAATATTAGGACAGAGTTCGGCTGCTGCACCTATTCGTTTACATCTAAGGATTTTCCTTCATTTAATCCACAATTTTCAATTACGAGTCATTTGGTACACAGTTTTCCTTTATTTTAGCCGCATGCATGACAAAAAAAAAGATCGGGAATATGATTATGATGTGTTAGGGGTAAGACTGTTTTAATGTACAGCTGGCGAGTAGGTTCGTGATCCGAATTTCTCCCAAAAATTATTTATTTATTTGGAAACAGGACCTTTCGGTCAACATTGCCGTATTCGTCTGAGGAAAATTATAAATAATGTAATATAAATAACTGGACAGAAATCAAGTGGTTCAAAAATTATGTGAAAATAATAAAATTCTATTGTTGGCATAATCCATTTTATTCGTTATTTCTGCAAGCCTCGAATATCGTCAGTTTTTGAGTGCGTCGGATGCCATGACGTTACGCCAAATCCTGGGCCTTTGGCAGTCCTTCCTATCCTCCTCCGCCACAGAACATCGTCAAATCTATTCAGCTAAAGGGTACTGTCGTATTGGACAGTTGGTATCACCAGAGACTGCGCAATTACTAGCACCAGCGAGGCTCTTTGACTGAGATGTTAATCAGTACAGAGATATGATACAAACTACTCCACAACGTCAACGGTGCTCCGTTTCTGACAACACGCACCTTATATCTATAAAATTCGTACAATAATTTTATAATCATGGACTAAAAATCTCGAAAACTATCGAGATTTACGGTAATGTCCGTCCTAAAATGTTCAATAATTCGGCATTTATTAATGTTGTAATATTTTACAGCTTTATTTGGCATCTCAGTACTGTGGTGTTCGTTTGCTTACACCAACAAAAGTATTTTTTGTGCAATCAAATTGTTAAATAATAATAATAATAATAAATGTATTTAATTTGAATATTCCATTTAATTACAATATTACGTTATCAAATTTCCAGAAGAAATCTAACTCAAATTAAATTTTAGTGAAAATATAAATTTACGAGTAAAATTTAATCAAATTGGCTCAGTCGGTAAAGCAAAAAGAATAATCTACGCAGCTTCTAAATGGCGGCTGCTCCCGGGAACGCGGGTGACGAACGATATAATTGTATTAAAAATCGCGAATCAACGAGAATGGTTTAAGTGGAAAACCGGGTTAAAATGCCGTTACCAGATGTTAACAATGGCCTGGTGACGTCGTTCCTGGTTTGCCGTGCAGGATGTTCCTTCGCTGAACACGTCTCCTCTAGCGCCTCTTCTTCAGCTTAAATCTCTATCAAAATGTCCTCTTTTTGTTTTCCTTACTACAAAACAAAATCTTCTTTCTCGAACAATGGCGAAATTAACTTTTCTGCATATTGTTTCCTCCACTGCTCTCTCTCTCTCACCCCGACCTTCTCAGGAGAGCTCCCCGAACCAACTGTTGAATCTACAATGCACTCCAGGCAATCAACAATGTTGCAGACGGTGACGTTTCCCGCCTACTCGGCCTCACCAAACCATTCTCGTTTATGTCCTGTGTACGCTAATAACAAAAACTAAATTATTTTTGCTTTACCCGATGAATGTAAGGGTCATGAATCACCACAGTACTTTCCTTAATAAATATATTAATAGCCTGAACGTTTTTCCTTTTGAGCTTATTTAGTTGTTGATTTAAAACGTACTTATCGTCATAATCTATTTCCTGATTTAATTTAAAATAAAACGTTGGAAATCCAGTGTTTGTTTTAGTATGGACTTGTTTTACCTTTGAGATGATATTTGTACTTGTGTGTCCAATGCAGTTTTCTTTTCCATTATTTTACAATCAGGTTTATAAATAACGTCAATCGTTTAATGTCGTGTAGTTATTCATATTGTTGTCTGGTTTGAAAACGTATTTAATTTATTTGATTCCATTACTTTATGTTTTTTTTATTATCTCTTTTAATGTGGTGAATTCTTGGGTTGTTGTTGTTGTCGTTTTCAGTCCTAAGACTGGTCTTATGCAATACTCCATGCTAACCTATCTTGCGCAAGTTTTTCATTTCCTTATAACTATCACAACACACACATTCTCAATAATCTGCTTAGCGGATTCCATCCTATTCTGTTCTTACCCCCACACAATTCCGTCTAATGCTAATTTTACAAGAGCATCGTTTCTTAAAACGTGGCCTATTAATCTGTCCCTTCTCTTGGCCAACGTCATCCATATGGATCGCTTTTCCCCTTTTCTGTTTAAAATTCCTCGTATGTGATTGTATCCACCCATGTCATTCTCCTATAGCACCACATTTCAGAGGCTTCTATTCTTTTCCTTTCCGCAACTCCTATCGTTCACGTTTCCACCCACGCTCCTTACGAACATTTTTAGCAACGATTTCCTAATATTCACGCTTATATTACCCAAAAGTAAATTTCTCTTTTTCGCGAAATCCTTCCTTGCCTGTGCTATCCTAGTCTGGTTATTACGCTTCCCCAGCAGCAGAATTCCTTAACTTCCCTCAAAATATCCCTTCCAAATCTAACAGTTTTTGTTATTCCGTTTTTTTTCCAAACTACACTCCATTATCTTGGTTTTTCGCTCTATTAATCCTCATATTGAAATCATTCTCCAGTACTACGTTCCTGCCATTTATTATCCTTTACGACTCCCGTAATGCCACAATATTTTCGGCAAAGCGCAAGGTTTTTATTTCCCCTCCTTTCAGTATGATTCCTTTTCTATATTCCGTTTTAACCTTCTTCATCGCTTGTTCTGTATATGCATGGCTGACAGACTTCATCCTTGTCTTACTCCTTTCTTTTCTTACTGTAGAGGTTATGTATAAGCCTCCTTTCTGAATAGGTGAATAATAACAACAAGGTCTGTGAGTCAGGCGATGATTGACAGGAGGAACGAGGAGGTTTAGTGCACCTCGGCAGCTAAACCGTTATCTCGTTAGCACCTGGATGTCAACAAAGTTACATAACTCAGCAGGATGTGGATGCAGCATTACGCCACTAGGGGCGCTGGCGCAATAACTCCTGTACGCAGATTTAACTTACACCTTGATGGCAGGATCTCCTTGTTCAATGGCGAGGAAGTTTCAGAATCATCAATAACGACTATTTAGTTAACATAATTAGAACTACGACGTTTCTTCCATCTATGTGGTCTTCTTCGGGTAAATTTTTAAATAGAAAAAAAAATTATTCATTGTGTAATTTTTTTGTCTATTTAAAAATTCGTCTCATGAAGTCCACAAAGATGGACAAAATGTCGTCATTGTAATTATATTAACTAAATAGTTATGAAATATTTTGGCTAGGATATATAGAAAAAGCGATCGAGGCAGTTAAAACGGAATATGGAGAAGGAATCACACTGCAATGAGAATAAATAAAAAACCCTACAGTTTTCGGATGATATTGTGTTAGGGGAGGCAGAAGAAAACTTGGAAAACATAATAAATAGCATGAACATGGTCCTGGAAGAAGAGTAACAATATGAGGATTAATAGAGAGAAAAACCAAGGTAATGGAGTGCAGTATCGGAAACAGTGAAATAACAAAGGCTGTTAGGAAGAGAAACTTACTTACGCCTAATATAAGTGTGAGTATTAGGCAATCGTTGCTAAAAATGTTAGTATGAAGCGTGGCGTTGTATGTGAGCGAAACGTGGATGGTAGGAGTTGCGGAAAGAAAAAGAATTAAACAGTTGTCCGATAACCAAGTTAAAATTTAAGTCTGAATTATCCTCATTTTTGCTTAGCCACTCCTTCTATTCAGTAAAGGAATTTATAGACGAATCAGAGACGAGTAATTAGTTTATAATGTTGGAATCGCCTTTCTATTTCGTTACAAAAATTTGTTATAAGTATATTTATCTTTTATATAATAAAATAATGTAATAAATGTACAGCCTGACTCGTTCCACATCCTTGAAGCTTAGCTTCTTTACAGGATCTACGGAATATGATTATTATTCTATTATATAGAAGCGCTTTTAAATGTGGCGCTGTAGGAGAATGAGATAACCGGATACAGTTACTAACGAGGAAGTTCTAAACATAAAAGGAAAAGAGCGAACAATATGGAGGACCAAGAGAAGGGATAGATTAATAGGCAACGTTTTGAAACATGAGGATCTTGTAAAATAATCACAAGAGGGAAATATGTGGGGTAAGAACATGAGGGAGGCGAGGAGGGAATACGCTAAGCAGATCAGGGAGGATGTGGTAGTTATTGAAATGAATAGGCCTGCGCAAAATAGGTTAACATGGAGGGTTGCATCAGACCATTCTTAGGACTGAATACCACAACAACTACAAGAAAACACCTGGATGAAAATGGCAGTTTAATCTGATTTTACTTGGGTTAACAGGCTACATGAGGATAATCCTGGAACAGGCAACTCCTCTTTAATAGCATAGTAAGGGTGCTGAACGCTACGGATGTAATAAATTATTTATTTAAAACAACTGTGACCGTCAAAGGATTTTTTTACTGCATCTTCATCATAAACATAGTCGCTTTTTCTTAATCTTCCGTACATTTCATATTTGAAAGTATTGTGTTGATAAATAATCCACTTAATTTTGTTTTGTTGCTCTGAGATAGATTTTACGCGATTCAAATATCGGGGCTGATTTTATATTGCCGCTAATTGAGCTCTGAGCGAGTTTCTCCTCAAGGAGAGTGGGTGAATCATTTAATTATTTCTATTTAGAGTCGCATTAACTTTTACAGTCATTAGTGACAATCAATGACGTTTGCAACTGATTATAAAATTGTCTTCCTGCATTATGACGCCCCTTTGACGCTATGACGTCACTCTAAAGTTTTTAACTGGCTATATCTCTGGAATTTTCAGTTTCCGTAAAAAGATGTTACGGCACACTTGCACTTGCAAACAGTCACAGATTGGTCAGGACGAGTGACGTGTCAATCGCAGCTGTTTACGTGGGCCGGACAGTGACGTACTAGTGGTGTTTCAGCGTTGGTGATGTTGAGGAGCGCCGCCCACGCCGAGAGAAGCTGCTCGGACATCTGCAGGAAGCGCTACAGACCAGTCTGCGCCAGCGACGGCTCCAAATTTACCAGACAGTTCCGCAACGCGTGTGACCTCAAAGTGTTCAACTGTCGTAACAAGACGAGTAAGTGTTAACAGTATAGCGTGACGTCATCACCACTCCTTTAACTCCACAAGAGAAACAGCGCTTTCTTGAGTCCGCTAAAATCTATCTTAAATGAACAAAAGACAAATTAAACTCGATTATTTACTTACACCACATCTTACTATTATCAAATATGCAATGTGCAAATATAAGGTGAAATATTTCGGCCAAAAATTGTCACAATTAAATTTTTTTATTAATTAAATTACATCACTAAGTTAAGTTCCATTATTTGGAACCTCCTCAGGTGATCTACAAAAACAGTTATAATTTAAGTGATGATAAGAAAAAATAAGTCGATTAAATACGCCTATATATAAATTACTTAATATGTACTTACAGAAATATAATGCAAAAGTATATATTAAGTAATTTATATATAGGCATATTTAATCGATTTATTTTTTCATCTCATCACTTTAATTATAATTATTTTTGTAGATCACCTGAGGAGGTTCCAAATAATGGAACGAAACGTAGTGATGTAATTTAATTAATAAACAATTTTATGTGACAAATTTGGCCGAAATTTTTCACCTTCATTAGTCGAGGTTCGGTCAGAACAATTATAGAATTTGTGCAAATATAAGTTTATACGGACGATTAACAAAAGTGACCATGTTTCGAAATTAATATTGCATCAACATATTTCTCAAATAAATGCTGATAATGTACAATTTTATATTCGCAAACGTTGGAGTAGAATATAAATTGTTTTTCCTAGGATCTAAATTCGGAAAATAAGTTTTTTTTTTCATATTCTTGGGACCGAAACCTTGAATAAGCATTATAATGAAATATTTTGACTCAATGATCTCATTTCTAAAACTGCATCTTCTATTTTATAACCTGATACCTCACAAGGAAAAATATATTTGCAGGACGGAAAATGACGGCGCCTACGAATTTATGTCGTCAATTTCAGAAATAGAAGTTAAGAATAAATATTTATTTCATTCGCAAATGTTAGAGGAAAATATGCACTGTTCTTCCTAGGGTGTTAAAATAATATATTCCTTGGACATTTAAACTGCATAAAATTGTCTCCTTGAATATTGACGTTGTATTTATTCTAAATTTGTCAATTATAACTAAAATCAAGCAATTACCATTCTCAAAATTTTTTGTAAATAGTTAGTCAGGATTTTCTATAAAAGTGAATAAAACCTTATTATTCTCAAAGCATACAAAGAAAGAATTAAAAAAATATTTTCAATCAAAAACTTCGTGTTGAAAGATAGAAAAAAATATTTTGTTAATTTGCGTGTTTATAATTAGTTTTCTATCCAAAAGCTTAGTTGACGTATTCAAATGTTTTGCTGTGAATTAAAATACGGTGACATATCAATAATTTAATAGGGTAGTGTTTCATTTTTAAAATTTCCATTCGGTACAAACATATAGAAAATATCTTATTACTTAACGAATGATACTTGGAAAAACAATTTTCCATTTTCCTCCGACATTTGAGAATAGAAAGTTACATATTTTTAACATTTATTTGAGAAATACGTTGATATAACTTCGCATCCAACTCGCAATATGGATTTCGAGACATGGTCACTTTTCTTAATCTTCCGTATAAATTTATATTTGTACGTTACATATTTGAAAATACTAAGATATGGTGTAAATAAATAATCTCCTATAATTTGTTGCTTTAAGATAGATTTTACTGGACTCAAAAAGCGCTGTTTTTACATTGGTTCTTATGGAGCCAGCAGCTGCATGATCCTAGAGGAGTGGGGATGACAGTCACGCTGTTGACACTGCATCTATATAAAGATACTCTTTGAGTGAGTGGTTGTGCCGCGCATGCGCGGACTAGGAGACGTCATAGATACTTTTTTATTTTATTTTATTGATAATAACTAAGCTGATCTGTTTTCTAGATTCAATAACAGGTCGTTTTTAACAATGCTTTTCTTTCGTTGATACATTATTTTTTTTTACATATATATATATGATTACAATAATGAAAGTATATATGCTTCAGGTTTGAAAGTGGTTGCTGAAGGAAGGTGCACCAGGGGGAAGCCAAGCGCTCACTTAGCTCACTCGCCATCTACAGTGACGCTCAGTCCTCCTGTTTCCCCTTACAAAATGTTGACACACACAACTCATTGTCACCAATAAACTTCAATCAGTAATTATACATTTTTTAATAAATCCACGTATGCATTATTCTGTAATAACTACTATTTTATTTTTTATGGCGGTTATTGTACTGTTTTTTTAAACCTTTCCTTACATTAAATTCTGTCTCCCATTTCCTTCCGTTCAACACCGCTGAACAGTCAGTTCGTTTAATAAGACAGTCGTGATAAGGTTTTCCGCCATTACGACGTCTTCCCGGTGCAGCATACTTCTAAAGCGCTCTTCTTCTAAATCGTCTGTTTTACTCCTTAGGGGACGACCTGTAACTAACATTGCAGTTTTTGTGTCAGAATAAAACTCAGCGACTCACATTACACCGGTACAAAGAACAATCCTCGATACTTTTCTGAATATTTTTGTGTGTTGTCCTTCCACCCCTACCCCTAAGATCAAGGATGGGGTTGAAATTGTACGCTAACAGTATCGGATGACACATTATCAAATTAATTGATCCAAAAATGTATTTATATACTATATATTACATGATTTATATGATATTTTAGAAGACAGGATACGAAAAAACCGGTCTACGTCTATGGCATTTGTAAATTTGGAAAAAGCGTTTGATAATATTCACTGGAACACACTATTAAGGATTTTGAAGAGCACTGGAATGAAATATCGAGAACGGAAGTTTATACATAACCTCTACGAAAGGCAGGCAGCAGTAATTACAATAGAAGATCAAGAAAGGAAAGCCTTAATCAAGAAAGGAGTAAGACAAGGATGCAGTCTGTCGCCCATGCTGTTTAACTTATATATAGAACAGGCGATGAAGCAAGTAAAAACGGAATATGGAAAATGAATCATACTGCAAGGAGAAGAAATAAAAACTTTACGCTTTGCCGACGATATTGTAGTTTTAGGGGGATCAGAAGAAGACTTGGAAAGCATGATAAATGGCAGGAACGCAGTCCTGGAGAAAGAGTTCAATATGAGGATTAATAGAAGTAAAACCAAGGTAATGGAGTGTAGTATGGGAAACAGTAGAATAACAAAGGCTGTTAGGTTGGGAAGGGATATTTAGACGGAAGCTAAGTAATTCTGCTACTTTGGAAGCGTAATAACTAGGGATGGTAGAAGTATAGTAGACATAAAGAGTAGGATAGCACAGGCAAGGAAGGCTTTCGTGAAAAATGGGAATTTAATTACGTGCAATATAAGTGTGAATATTAGGCAATCGATGCTAAAAATGTTCGTATTGAGCCTGGCGTTATATTGGTTCGACACGTGGACGATAGGAGTCGGGGAAATGAAAAGAATAGAAGCCTTTGAAATGTGGTGCTATAGGCGAATGCTGAAAATCAGATGGGTGGATAGAATCACAAACAGAATATGGAAAAAGGGAACAATACGGAGGACGTTGACCAAGAGAAGGGATAGATTAATAGGTCATGTTTTAAGACACGAGGGTCTTGTAAAATTAGCGTTAGAGGGAAGTGTGTGGGGTAAGAACAGAAGAAGGAGGACAAGGATGGAATACGCTAAGGAGATTAGGGAGGATGTGAGTTGTGCTAGTCATAAGGATATGAGATATGATGGGTTAGCATGGAGGCTTGCATCAGACTAGTTTTAGGGCTGAATATCACAACAACGACAACATGATGGAAATATTGGCCTTTTTTTGCTATTTAAATTTTTCCACCCCCGCTCCTAGGGGTGGTTGTCTAGTCGTCCCTTTAAGGAGCTGTTTTTCCGAGTCTCAAACAACACGTGTACTAAATTTGATCGAAATTGGTCGTCAATGAATGGAATGAACCTCATATTATATTGAACGTTCAGAGATGCTACATAAGGAATCCGCCAAAGAAGGTCAAGCCATAAGGTGGAACTGTGTTATCTTTGGAGTTTGTGATGAACACAAAGCCGTGACACCTCGCATTAAGTACGTGCTGCAGATGTTGTAAGTGTATGTTACATTCAAGTAAAAAGTGGACGAGAAATGGATGTAACGTTGCGTTACGGACCTTACCTTTGGAACGGTATACTTCGGCATAGGATAGAAAGGCTCTACGGTTTAATCGGTAAATATATCGCTTAACTTGTAGTGGACCAATATCAGGCTGATAATTCATGTGACATTCCCCGCAGGAAAACGAAGACACGGTATAAATTGGCTGTTTGATTCCAAATTAGCGTCATAGTCTGTTCCTTTCAGCCTATATTAACCAGGTTATGTCTGTAAATTATTAAATTAGTATAATTCAATAAAAGTACTTTTTATTTTTAAATGGGCAAATAAAATTGAGGAAAAGTCAATGGAACTGGTGGAGCTATAATCCCCACGTATACGCCGCCCTAACTCGGGATTGGTACACAACTAGGCGACGTTGCAGTCTATTAACGTGTGTAGAATGAAGGGAAAATCGTGATGTATACGTTTTGGGGAATCGAAATAATAAACACAAAGGGTCTATGACGTCATTTCTGGTACTAAACTCATCTTTTACGCAGCCAAAACGTTTCGTAAAATCATTACCAAGTATAGCTTTTCAAATTTACGGATTTTTTATTTGAAAGTAAATTAATTAAATGAGTAACCCGGCCAATTAGTGCTATAATTAAATTTAAGTTGAATTACATTAAAATATTATTTTATATTATCGTTGTCATATTAATAGTTCAGTAAAATATTTTTCTTCATTAGAAATACATGGTTATAAGTTAATGATTTCATCATTGAAATATTTGTAGTTTACTAAAATATTGTCCTTCATTTCACCAATCACGGCCTTAGGGGACGGACCTGTCGGTTATGACGTAATAATTGAGACCTGTAAGTCATAAAATAAGTAAATAATTAAATGCAAAATGGTAAGAGTTCAACGTGTAGTTCCTTACTTTGAAACCTCTTTAGGTGCAAGAAAACCTTCATGTAAATAATTTGCCAAATCAACCAGAAATATGGAAACACCAGGTCCTGGAAGAAGAGTGCAGTATAAGGATTAATAGAGGGAAAACCAAGGTGATGGGGTGTAGTATGGGAATGAGAAAGGGTGTTAGATTGGGAAGGGATATTTAGACGGAAGATAAGGAATTCTGCTACTTTGCGAGCGTAATAACTAGGGATGGTAGAAGTATAGTAGACATAAAGAGTAGGATAGCACAGGCTTTCGTGAAATAGAGGAATTTACTGATCGGTAATGTAAAAAATATGATATATTAGGAAATTATTGCTAGAAATGTTGGTATGGAACGTGGCGTTATATGGGTATGAAACGTGGAGGGTAGGAGTTGCGGAAAGGGAAAAAGAATAGAGGCCTTTAAAATGTGATAGTATAGGAGGAAGTTTTAAGCAGAGTAGGGGAAGAGGGAACAATATGGAGAACGTTGACCAAGAGAAGGGATGGATTAATAGGCCACATTTTGAGAGATGAGGGTCTTGTAAAATTAGCATTAGAGGGAAATGTGTGGAGGAAGAAGAGAAGAGGGAGGCCAGGTATGTAATACGGTAAGAAGATTAGTGATGATGTAGGATGTGGTAGTTAAGAGTACATGAAAAGACTTGCGTAAGTTAGAGGGTTGCATCAGGCCAGTCTTAGGACTGAATACCACAACAAGAACACATTATAAAATAACATGTTTTTCGTGGCCGACATAACTTCAGTATTTGACATCGGTTTTTGGGCTGTTAGGCCACGTGAATTCTCGGCGTGTCTGCCAACGTTTCGCTTGTGAGCACCAAGCATTATCAAGGCTAGGTGACCTTCAGGCAGCTGCATATATAAGCAGCCTTGCCAGCAAGGCTAATCAGTCCTGGCCTAGCCTTGATAATGCTCGGTGCTCACAAGCGAAACGTTGGCAGACACGCCGAGAATTCAAGTGGCCTAACAGCCATAAACCGATGTCAAATACTGAAGAACACATTAGTTAAAATTTTAAAAGTTGAGGCCCTGCCTTTCCACAAAGTATTCGTCGAGGCAAAACAATTGCCCGCGCTGTGCTCAGTTGTTTTCTGAAATGTTTTTAGGAAGACTGGAAGAGCTGGAGTACAAGGTGTTCCTTAAGCCTTACTACATTTGGGACGACTTGGAAATAACGATGGAGGAGGTGAAAGTGTTCAAGTGCCGCGTCACGTTTCTCAAGTTCAACTGCCGCTGGGACGTGGATCCCGTCTGCAAGGAGGCGTTGAAGGCGATCCAGACGGCGCGCTCCAAAATCAACCAAGTCCTGGCGCCGGAGCGACACGACGTGGAGGAGGGCAAGCTCGTGATTCATCCGGTGCGCCACGTGCTGTTCGAGATGATGTGGAACCTGCCTCTGCCCCTGACGCCGGTCGAGGAGATCCTGGTCACCTTCCTCAAGACCGTGATGAACGTCGACTTCGCGCGCGACATCGTCAACAGCGCGCTGGAGGACGCCTTCGACCTGATGACGATGCCGGACTACATCAGGAAGCTGTACCCGCGGATACCCCTGAGCGTGGACGACGCCCCCGAGGTCAGGACGCCGCAGCCGGTGACGCCCAGGCCGTCGCTCGAGGAAGAGGCGTCGCTGAGGCAGATGGTGCAGCAGCATGTGAACAACGCGCTGAAGGCGCTGCCCGACCACGAGTTCCTGCTGGCGACGCTGTCGGAGGTCATCACCGAGACCGTCCTCCGGGTGGCCTCCAGGAGGAACACGAACGTGAACGCCCAGCTGTCGGCCTCCAGACTCGTGCTGAGCCACTTCGAGGAGAAACTCTACGCGCTGCACAGGGTGCGCATCCAGGCGGAGCACACGTCCAACTTGATCATCACTTCCCTCACTGGCAACTTGCCCATCAAGCACGAGACCATCTCGGAGGAAACGATTACGTCCTCCAAGTCGACGCCGTAAACTCGATATCTACTGAAATTATTTATTTTATATTTATTTATTTATTTTATATTTATTTATTTACCTTTAATTTAAATTCACACCTTTCTTTATCAATTTGGACCGGAAATTTATCGAAACTCAGCTGTAGGTTGGTAAGAGTTGTTACATTCGGAAAATTATACCTTTACACTGTATTTGATGCGAACTCATGTAATATAGTAAAGAGAAAATATTTAACCCTTTCTGGATTAAAAGCTAAAAAAATTAAACTAAATTCAAATTCGAAAATAAAATAAAAAGCTTTTTTTATCACTCATTTATCAATCATAAGACACCGAAATTAAAGTTAACAGTATATTTAGTCGATTATAATAAAATAATTATCTCACAGCAGTAATTCGTTATAAAAAAGCAAAGTTACAATCATATTAAGTATCCAGTGCCCGACCTACCTGATACAGGTTTTCTAGGGGTTTCCCTGCAACTCTTTAGGTGAAACACCGGGCAGGATCCTTATACTATAGCCCGGGGGTCCCAGTCAATCCTTGCCCTACTTTCCACATCCCCCTTTTCAATTCCCTTCCTATGCTATTAAAGGGGAGTTACCTGTTTCAGGATCTATCTGGTTTTCTTCAAAGTTCTCATATACCTATTTTGGGGAGTGCATGTACTGGGGTCGAAGACCATTGGCATAACAGGGTAAGTTGTCCGCTCATTCCATTCGATCAGTCAGACAACTACCTCCTAAAACTGGTGGAGACACGGAGAAGGGAATGCCGCGACCCTACAGCAAACTCCTATGCTATTGAAGGGAATTTGCCTGATTCAGGATCACCAACATGTAGCCTGTTACCCAAAAAATAAGGGGCTTCCCTTTAATTTTACAGGAATAATTATCTGTAACTACAAATAAAGTACGCATGTACTGTGTATGTTTCTTGGGGATTCAGTTATTGAAATGTAGAGAACATCAATTTCTTAAATTAAACTGAATTAATACAGTAAATCAGGTTTCACTTTCAATAAAAATTAGGGGACAAACTGATGGCCGTGTAGGAGAGAGAAAAAGTAAAGCCCATTCACGTGAATAAATACTATTCTGTTAAATAAATTCATACCGAAGCGTAATAATTAGGAATGGTACAAGTATAGTAGACATAAAGAGTAGGATAGCACAGGCAAGGAAGGCTTTCGCGGAAAAGAGGGAATTTACTTACGGCTAATATAAGTACGAATATTTGGGAAAATCGTTGCTAAAAATGTATAGGCGTTATAGGAGAATAAGATGGGTGGATAGAATCACTAACGAAGAAATTCTTAACTGAATAGGGGAATAAAGAACAATATGGAGGACGTTGACCAAGAGAAGGGATAGATTAATGGGCCACATTATTATATATGTCGAGAATCAGGAGTTGTGATTATCGAGTATTTTGAGTTATGTCTCAGATTTCGTCTAGTTCTTTAAGTTTTTTCTGTGTTGTTTTCCATAGAGTCTCTGGTGCTTAAATTTTTGTCCAGTTTTATAAAATTTTCCATTTTGCTCTAGGACATGTCCATTTTTATTTGTTTCTCTTAAGCGTTTATCTATGATATTGTAGTATTTGGGAAGTCAGGAGAAGACTTGGAAACCATAATAAATGGCATGAATGTGGTCCTGGAGAAAGAGTTCAATATGAGGATTAATAGAGGCAAAACCAAGGTAATGGAGTGTAGTATGGGAAACAGAGGAATAACAAAGGTTGTTAGATTGAGAAAGGATATTTTGAAGGAAATTAAGGAATTCTGCTACTTGGGAAACGTAATAATTAGAGTAGGATAGCACAGGCAAGGAAGGCTTTCCCGAAAGAGAAGGATTTACTTACGGATAATGAAAGTGTGAATATTAGGAAATCGTTGCTAAAAATGTTTGTATCGAGCGTGGCGTTATATAGGTGCGAAACGTGGACGATAGGAGTTGGCGAAAGGAAAAGAATAGAAGCCTTTGAAAGGTGGTGCTATAGGAGAATGCTGTGAATCAGATGGGGGGATAGAATCACTTAACGAGGAAGTTCTAAACGTAATAGGGGAGAAAAGCGAACAATATGGAGGACGGATGAAGAGATCTCGGGATTCTAGTCGGGTGATGTATGTAATCCACAACGTTTCTATAGCTGGCACCGCCGTCATCTTCAGGTGAAGTGACGCTGACCAAGAGAAGGGATAGATTAATAGGCCACGAGGGTTTTGTAAAATTAGCATTAGAGGGAAGTGTGTGGGGTAAGAACAGAAGACGGAGGCCAATAGTGGGGATGTAGGTTATGCTAGTTATGAGGAAATGAAAAGGCTTGCGCAAGATAGGTAACCATGGAGGGTTGCAGCAGACCAGTGTTAGGATTGAATACAGCAACACACACCATAAAGTATTTATAATTTTTTTGTATAAAAAAATTATTAAATAGCATCTCAAATGTTTGATTTCCTTTGTTAAAGCTGTATCTGATCTTTTTAAAGCTGTGTGTATTAGATTATTTGCAACATTCCTTTTTTTTGAGAGAATGTATTATTTGAGAAATAATTAATTAGTGTATCTGCTGTCATCGGTTTCTTATACCATTTTGCTATCTCAAAACTATTTTTTTAAAACTTAATTTTATTTTGTAGATGAATATGGCAATGCCTAGAGCTTCTTCCAAATATTTTTTTTAAAATCAAAATTAAACATATTTTTGGTTTATTTAAGTGAAGTAAGGAAAATTTACAACGTATCAAGTAGTTATTTTTCAATCAAAAACATCGTCGCAATTGGAAGAGAACGGCTCGGTCACTGCACAAAGGCTACTTTACCGTAGTTGCCATCTTTTTAAAATTTTCCTCTTTTGTTAAATGGTTCCTAGCGTGTATTCCTACTTATTGTGTTTCATACAGCCGTGCAACCATTAGCAAGACATCTTCTTCGCTCCGAGTATTCAATTCATACTGTTTACTGATTTTAAATTTTAAAAAATTCGTAAATTGTTAAAAAGAAATCAGGTAAATAATGTGGTAGAATATTTGAACGGTAAATTTTGCTGAAATACGAGTTGAAATAACTGTTGGTACTCAAAGTAATAAAAAAAAAGAAATTTGAGCTTTTATTTCAAAAGCTGTTGGTCGAGATCATGAAGCGTGTCAGATTTGAGATGAACACCTGGAAGATGTCTTCGGACACGTCCGTGAGACTCTTGGAGAAGACCCTCCTGGACGTGAGCGACATGATCGAGTGCCTCATGAGCTGCAGGAGGTCGTTGTCCTGGAACCACTCCAGCGGCAACTTGTGCACGATGGACTTGATCCTCACGCAAATCCTGTAGGTGAGTCGGTGTTCCCCGAACATCTCGTCCAGCATCGCCATGAAGTCGATTTTGTTCTTGTCGATGGTGTAGATGTTCTCGAGGACCTCCGAGAGGAGCGCCTCTGCCGGCCCCGGGGGCAAGCTGATGCCGTAGAAGAACTCGTATAAGACGCTCATCGGCGGGTACACGTCGAAGTCCTCCTTCTGGACGGGCGGGACCTTGGGCATGAGGGCCGCCGTGATGACTGGGACCTCCTTCTCGACGGCGGCCATCACCTTCTGGCACATGGGATCCCGCTCCCACGTGCAGTTGTACTTGAAGAGCGTCACGCGGCACTCGAAGATCGTCACGCGCTCGTACGATATGTCGAAGTGGTCCCATATGTCGTGAGGTTCCAACACGAAGAGGTAGCCCAGTTCCTCCAGCCTCTCTGCGCAATGCCACAGGATTCCAGTGAAAATACTATTATACCCATACCGAAGAAAGGCAGCAACAACGTAGGAGACGCCTACTTGTGGAGTGAAGTGTATGTGTACTGAAGTGCGAATGCCAGTGAAGACTAAGTGCGTGCGCGAGTGTGCTGCATGATGCCTTAGGGTAGTGGGACGCGACGTATGAACGAGTGTTAGAAATTAGATAAGTTAAAATTATTTAAGTACTCAGTTGTAAGCCAATTGGCAATCCGCCCCTCGCGAAGTAGTGCCTAGCAGGTACGTTGTAAAGGGAGGTGGTTTTTAGTGGGTAAAAATCCCACACACCGTGAAACTCGGGCGGGTTTCACGGCGTCTTTGATAAAAAAAGGGGGGCTGATAGATGTGAAGAGCACAGGACAATTACTTTAGTATCCCATGCATGACAGACATTTTTTTTTGATAACAGGCAACATGAGGGTCTCCTGAAACTTGTGGAGACGTGGAGAAGGGAATGCTGCGACCCCACAGCAAACTCGTCTCCTGTCATTCGGGAGGGCGTGAGAATAGTATCCAATCCCCGACCTACCTGATGCAGGTTTTCTAGCGTCTTCCCTGCGTTTCTTTAGGTGAAACACCGGGTAGGATCCTTAAACCATAGCCCGGGGGCCCTAGTCAACCCTTGGCTACCTTGCTCTACCTTCCGAATCCCCTCTTTTCAATTCCCTTCCTATGCTATTAAAGGGGAGTTGCCTGTTTCAGGATCACGCTTATGTCGCCTGTTAATCCCCTCAAAAAAGTTGTTAAAGCTCTATTTCCAAAAACAAAAATGCATGCAAAGGATTTTTTTGGGGTAACAGGCTACATGAGGGTGATCCTGAAGCAGGCAACTCCCCTTTAATAGCATAGGAAGGGACTTGAAAAGGGGGATGTGGAAGGTAGAGCAAGGTAGCCCAGGGTTGACTAGGGCCGCCAGGCTATAGGGTAAGGATCCTACCCTGTGTTTCAACTAAAGGTGATGCAGGGAAAAACCCTAGAAAACCTGCATCAGGTAGGTCGGGCTAGTGGGTACTACTCCTGCGCCCTTCTGATGACGGGAGACTGGATTGCTGTGGGAACGCAACAAACCCGCCTCCGTGCCTTGATCAGTATTGAGAGGCAGTTGGCCGACTGGTCCAATAGGATCAGCGGACAACTCTTACCGTATGCCGAAGGTCTTCGACCCCCATACATACACCTCTCAAACTGCCCAAGGTCGTCTCAGCCTGCAGGAGTCTTAAATTAGCTACCTTGGCCATGGACCAAGGGGGGAGGGAAAGAGGAAAACCAGGAAGGAGGGAGTCAACCTCCACCTGGCTCTCACTCATTTCCCAGCAGGATATCCTACTTCATTTTGTTCCTTATGCATGCAAGAGATTAACTAAAATAATATATAGGAGAATGGAACGTCAAATAGAATGCGAGTTACAAGATCAGTTAGATTTTAGGAAGAATGTAGGGACAAGTGAAGCAATATTGACTTTGCGACTAATTTCAGAAGACAGGATACAAACAAACAGGCCTACGATTAGGCATTAGTAGATTTAGAAAAAGCCCTTCGATAATGTGAACTGCAACAAACTATTAAGGATTTTGAAGAGCACTAGAAAAAATATAGAGAAAAGAGGCGTATACATAACCTCTACAGAAGGCAGTCAGCAGTAATTAAAATAGGAGATCAAGAAAGGAGTAAGACAGAGATGCAGTCTGTCGCCCATGCTGTTTAGCTTATATATAAAACAGGCAACGAAGAATGTTAAAACAAAAGGTGCAAAAGGAATCATACTACAAGGAGAGCAAATAAAAACCTTATGCTTTGCCGACGATATTGTAGTATTAGGGGAGTCAGAAGAAGACTTGGAAACCATAATAAAAGGCATGAACATAGTCCTGCAGAAAAAGTTCAATATGAGGATTAACAGAGGGAAAACCAAGATAACGGCGTGCTGTATGTGAAAGAGTGGAACAACAAAGAGTGTCAGATTTGGAAGGGATATTTTGACGGACGTTAAGGAATTCTGCTACTTGTGAAGCGTAATAACTAGAGTAGAATGGTAGAAGTATAGTAGACATAAAGAGTAGGATAGCATAGGCAAGGAAGGCTTTAATGAAAAAGACGAATTTACTTACGGGTAAAATAAGTGTGAATATTAGGAAATCGTCGCTAAAAATGTTTGTGAGGGGCGTGGCCATATATTGGTCCGAAACGTGGACGGTAGGAACTTGCGGAAAATTTTTCGCCTCATTAGAGACCATCCACCCATCTTATTTTCAGCATTCGCCTATAGCACCACATTTGAAAGGCTTCTATTCTTTTCCCTACTCCTATCGTCCACGTTTCGCACCCATATAACGCCACGCTCCATACGAACATTTTTAGCAACGATTTCCTAATATTCACACTTATATTACCCGTAAGTAAATTCCTCTTTTTCGCGAAAGCCTTCCTTGCCTGTGCTATCCTACTCTAGTTATTACGCTTCCCAAGTAGCAGAATTCCTTAACGTCCGTCAAAATATCCCTTCCCAATCTAACAGCCTTTGCTATTCCACTACTACACTCCATTACCTTGGTATTGCCTCTTTTAATCCTCATATTGAACTCTTTCTCCAGGACTACGTTCATGCCATTTATTGTGGTTTCCAAGTCTTCTCCTGACTTCACTAAAACTACAATATTATAGATAAACGCGAAACAAATAAAAATGGACATGTTCTAGAGCAAAAAGGAAAATTTTATAAAACTGGACAATAATTTAAGGAAAAGCACCAGAGACTCTATGGAAGACAACAGGGAAAAAACTTAAAAAACTAGACGAAATCTGAGATAGAACTCAAAATACTCGATAATCAGAACTCCTGATTCTCGACATATATTTTAAGGAAAACAGAATCATTTCGATAATTACTGAAAGGAAACTTCCAGAAACTAGACACGTACACAAGATTATCTGAAGTGAAACTTTAAAAAAACCTGGACATAACCTTAAGAAAAACTCATCAAAGTAGGTTTCTATGAAGAAAAACTCAATAAATACTGAAGCAAATATGATGAAACTAAAGATAATCTTTGCCATGGAGTAGCAGGCTGCAGAGGAGGCACGCATTGAATAAAAAGAAACTTAAAAATATATAAGAAGAATAGATAAGTTGTTAGGAAGACGAGACACCAAAGGAAGAGGAAAATGAAGTATGATACACAGGGCGGTGTAGGATGGCGGGATACTCACGTACTAAACCGTAGAGACGCTGGAGTCTGTGCTGGACAATTCCACTCCATTTGTACGGACCGTAGCGGATTAAAAGAGGTTTCCGAGGTTCCTCCTCATGTTCTGATTTTGACATTCGAAGCGTTCAAATATACCAGCGAAATATAACCAAAGAACGACCCCGCCAAAGATAATACTATTACTGAGATGTTCATTAATCCAGAGGCTTAAAATAATTTCTTCTTCGATAGCTGGAATAAACACGAGCTGACTACTATTTAAAATATATTACGTTGTTTCATTCTCATAGCCATTAGCTAAATGTGATTGACTTTTTTTGGGGGGTTAACAGGCTACATGAGGGTGATCCTGAAACAGACAATTCCCCTTTAATAGCATAGGAAGGGAAATGAAAAGGGGTGTGTGGAAGGGTTGACTAGGTTCCCTGGCTATGGTTTCAGGATCCTACCCGGTGTTTCACCTTAAGAGATGCAGGGAAAACCCTAGAAAACCTGCATCAGGTAGGTCGGGCATTGAGTACTAGACCATGTTTAAGAATTATAAAAACTTTTTCCTTCTTATGGTGTGCATGTGAGAGTTCCGGCTATCTGCCTCCTGAAACTGGTGGTGACGCGGAGAAGGGAATGCTGCGACCCCACAGCAAACTCGTCACCCGTCATTCGGAATAGTACCCAATGCCCGACCTACCTGATGCAGTTTTCTACGGTTTTCCCTGCATCTCTTTAGGTGAAACATCGGGTAGGATCCTTAAACTATAGTCCAGGTTCCTAGTCAACCCTTGGCTACCTTGCTCTACCTTCCGCATCCCCCGTTTTCTTTTAAAGGGGACTTCCCTGTTTCAGGATCAGCCTCATGTAGCGTGTTAAACCAATAGAAAAAAAGTTTTTCCTTCCTTCTTCAAATGTCTGTCATACCGACATATTTCAACCTTTAAAGTACCGGATATTCTCAGGGCCGGATTTACAGTGTGTAAGATACACAAGCTATAACTTAGAGCTGCTCAAAAAATGCTCTAGATACTAAGCATTCCCCTGTAGAATCAAATTTGAGGTTTTTGCTTAGTGTGATTGTCGCAGTTTTCTTTGGACAAAGGTGACAAAATTATTTATTCATTGAAATTGCAATTAAAACTTTACTGGTGACTTTAAAGAAAATGCTGTTGTCTAAGGTTTCAGCTATGATATCTATAATTAAGGCTTCTGAAGATAACTGGAATAAAATATCGAGAAAGTAGGCTTATACATAACCTCTACAGAAGACAGGCAGCAGTAATTAGACGTAATGAAGTAAGGAGTAAGGATGTAATCTGTCGACCATGCTGTTTAACATATATAAATACTCGTAATCCTTATATTGAACTCTTTCTCCAATACCCTGCTCATGCTATTTATTAAGGTTTCCAAGTCTTCTTATGACTACTATATCATCGGCAAAGCGTAGGGTTTTTATTTATTTTTCCTTGCACTTTTATTCATTTTCCATATTCAGTTTTAACTTGCTTCATCGCCTGTTCTATATATAAGTTAAACAGCATGGGTGACAGGCTGCACCCTTTTCTTACTCCTTTCTTCATCTCTGCTTTCTTTTCTTGATCTTCTATTCTAATTACAGCTGACTGCCTTCTGTAGAGGTTATGTATAAGCCTCCTTTCTTGATATTTTATTCCATTATAATAGCTAAAGTCTCGTCTGATAAGTGTAATTTTGTTTCCCTTTCTCCCTTACAACTGTTGAAATTATTTATCTTTATACCCTTACATTTACCATATCGGATTGTCGGAGGCTACCATCTATCAAGGCGAGGCAGCTATTGATAGGGGTCGCTAATCTTGGGAAAATTCTAAGATGTGGCAAATTGTTCGTATTGAATTTCACACTTACCAATGAGTAGTTTTCAATCTTTACCACAAAAAATTAATTTGTAATTGTCGGAGTTATTAAAAAATTTATTTTGCTTAGCTTGGTTTCTTAGTTTCTCCACGGAGATTTTAGAATTCCTCTTCTTTAAGCACTTGCACAGGTCACACATCACCTCCAGAGGAGTCTGTGGGTCAGAGTGAAACTTGCATCTCATTAAAAAACTACTTTTAAATAATAGACTGTTGCTAGTTCCTCTTCTTATCTCCGGATTTGACATCTTACTGTCGCAACCTCTTAGAATTTTTACTGTTGTCCTCATTTTTCTGGTGATTTAATGCACAAATCCTGTTTGACATGGTTCATTCAGTTCCCAGCTTTGTTGTTATTCAGTTTCTTCTATTGAGGGTGACTCTGATTCAGGATGTTGGTATTGCAGTTTCACATAGTTCATGATTTCGTTTGGTAGGTTACAATGTAACAGTTGGGCAAAATTTGACTACGGTAATGTTGTTGTTGTGGTATTCAGTCCTAAGACTCGGCTGATACAACCCTCCATGCTAACCTATCCTGCGCAAACCTTTTCATTTCCTTATATCTGCCACATCCCACATCTTCCCTAACCTTCTTAGCGAATTCCATCCTTTTCCTCCCTCTTCTGTTCTTACCCCACACACTTCCTTCTAATGCTAACTTTACAAGACCCTCTTGTCTTAAAACCTGGCCTATTAATTTATCCCTTCTCTTGGTCAACGTCCTCCATATTGTTCGTTTTTCCCCTATTCTACTTAGAACTTCCTCGTTTGTGATTGTATCCACTCATCTCATGCTCCTATAGCACCACATTTCAAAGGCTTCTGTTCCTTTCCTTTCCCCAACTCCCATCGTCCACGTTTCGCACCCATATAACGAACATTTTTAGCAACGATTTCCTAGTATTCACAGTTGTATTACCCTTAAGTAAATCTCTTTTTTTGGAGAAAGCCTTTCTTGCCTCTACTATCCTACTCTATTTATTACGTTTCCCAAGTAGCAGTATTCCTTAACTTCCTTCAAAATATCCCTTCCCAATCTAACAACCTTTGTTATTCCACTGTTTCCCATACTACACTCCATTACCTTGGTTTTGCCTTTCTTAATCCTCATATTGAACGTATTTTGCACCTACTTGCCTATATATAAGGATTTTCCTTCATTTAAGCAACACTTTTCAATCACATAACACATAATTTTCGTTTATTTTAACCAAAATTTTGAAAATAATGATCGGAAAATGTTTATGACGTATTAGGGATAAGACTGTTTTGACGATCAGCTGGCGAATAGGTGCGTGATCCGAATTCCACCCCTAATCTTAATTCAACTATGATGTATCGTCATCGAATTTGGGAGCTGACAAGGTATGAAGAAAAATAAAAACTTTTAATGTTCAAAAACTTATGTCATTATGTATGTCACCTCTGTACAAGGTATTATTGTTATAACTTACAGATCAACATCAATGCAAAATGGCGTGGACAGGACCCAACTAGTGAGCCTCTCGTGATGTCCCACAGACTCTTTGTACTGAGTGGGAAAATTTTCCACTTGTGCTGTTATTATTATTTACAGCATCTCTCTTCTGAGACTGCCAACATTATTACTTCAAACAGAATAACTATGCTCAACTCCCACTCTGTTTTCTGTAATGTTCCTTCTTCCTCCCCAAACATTTATAATATCCCTGGCTACTGGTTTCTCACAGCTCCAATGGACACAGCTTTTTGTCAACAGAAATCCTTCCTCAGTCAAAATCTTAAATGTGTATCAGACAACTGTATTTGGAGAATGTGCTCAAGACTGTATAGTGATGCATTGCAAATCATTCATAATTTATTGAAATCAGATAAATGCAGCTATTAACCAAGTGTAAACATGAGCAATATAAGACTTATCAGGAAATCTTTCTACATCCAGTGAACTGGAAATGAGGAAATGGTCCTCTTTTTATGACCAAATAAATATATAATACTTCTGATAGAAATGGAATTTGAGTGCTCAAACGAGAAATCAATCACAGTCAATCATGCCACAACAGTGAATTGGTCTATTGCACAACTGGAGCAGTGTCACATTTGCAACAAGACTTGAACTGAAGTTGAGATGCATGACAATAACTGATGCCAATGGTGAGATACAAAGGAAGAGAAGAGCAAAGGTGACAAGATGATGAATTAGTACAAATCAAAACAGTAGTTGTCAGTTCAGTAGCCAAAGGAAAGTTGTGTAATGATATAGGCAGCAAGATTCACATTTCACTAACATAACAATTTCATTCCATTAATAGTTCTCCCTTACTTTCTTAAGGTTGAATTTCCATGATCGGAAGCTTGTCTGTTTTCTGTTGGTCATGCTGCCTTTTTTCCAGACCAGACCAGCTATGTGAAGCTGAAGGCCATTTTGCCCATGGTGGACCATCCCAAGTGTGAGCAGTTCTTCAACATTTGGCCTCTGAACATAACTGACTCCCTGCTGTGCGCTGGTGGTGTTCAGGATGGGGCCTACTCCTGCATCAATAGTATTGGAAGCCCTCTCATGGTATATTAGACCGAATCCAAGAGGATCGTGTTGGCAGGCATCCTGTCCTACTACCCCGGCTACTGTGGCACCTATGGCTTTCCTGATATCAACCATCAGAGTCCCCTTCTACATCAGCTGGATCCTCGACAACATTCGTCCCTGAACTCTCCCTCAAGTAATCTAAGCAACTAAACCGCTGACTCTCCTCATAACCTGGTACATCGTTCAAAATAGCACATCAGCATTTCTAGTTATAACTATAACTGGAGTCAAATAGTGCAACTGTATTGTGGGCTGTTCAAAATGATTATTAAAATTTTTAATCTGGGTCCATGTTATTTATAATTACTATCAATCTTTTTCAAATACTATATTGCACTAGTACAGATTATAACACTAAAAGGGTTTGTATTGATAATTTTACAAGACCCTCATGTCTCATAAGGTGGCCTATTAATCTATACCTTCTTTTGCTTGTAAGGTATGATTGTTTAAATAATATTTAAGATCTGCTATCTCTGTTATGCATGTGGTAGTATTAGTATTAACTAATATTCCATTCATCACATAGAGAAGTAGAACTTCAGGGATCTTGAACAAGTCAGAGATTGTACATAAATTGTTATGATTGCTTAATTGCTATTAACTTTATTTTACTATTTGCATTCATATGATTATGTTGAACTTATGATAAGATATGCTGAAGTTGTACAGAGAAGACAAGACAAGACATACAGTTTGTACCTGATTTACAATATTGATAAATATTGCTAAATCTTATAAATTAGTGTCTTAGCTATGCATATTGTAAGGTCTATACTAAGATACACTCAACTCTGTGAATTCTTCAACAGAGTAGAAGGCTGAGTGACAAAGTAAAAAATTAGTTAGTTCATGTTTGAATAGGAATAGGTTACTGTTATTAATCACAAATAACATCAGTGATTCAATATACTGGCTTGCAACAGTAAGTAATCCCATTTTCTATACATCTGTTTATTGAAATAATAAATAAATGTTTGTTTTAAAATTTTTTGGTGTTCTATGTATTTAGGAAATGATTTGGTTCAGGTAAGTCACTCACTTTCTGTCCTTATTAATTGTTTTAATTAACCTGATAATGTCATTTCCTGATGCATATTCGTCGGATGGCTGATCACTGGAAATGTCTTCCTAAATTTCTGATGAAGGAGGCGGTGCCTCTGAAAATTTAAGAACTCCAAACCTCACAAGGTGTCTATGAACCTCAGATCACATTGAATATTTGGATAGAAAGAAAGATAGAATTATTTGGGAGAAAGGCAGGAAATTCTCTCTTTGAAATCATATGTATGGCATAGTATCATGCTCAAAGAAATACATATGTTAAGCATAGGAAGGAATGGAAGAAGTAAGAATGACTGAAAATATTTGATGTGGCCAGGACTCGAACCTGGATACATGAAATCATCAGTGTAATTGCCACTAGAGCCGTGACGAGCGTCTTTCAATTTCCATCACCACACCGAGTACAACCAAAACATTTTCAGTATATATACATTAGTTTTTTTCTCATGTTAGGATGGATAGAGAAAAAGGATGGAAGAATTGGGAGTGTCCGTTAAGAATAAATTATATATTGGACAAGTGACGAAGTCACACATTGGATATTTGGGTAGAAAGAAAGGTAGAAATATTTGGGAGAAAGGCAGGAAATTCGCTCTTTTAATTCATATGTACTGCATAGTTTCATGCTCATACCATATTATAGTTTTAGGTACAAACAGCATATAAAAAGTAACATATGAAAGTAACAAATAGAATAGGTGAAATAGGTTTACTGAAAGTTCTGGATGAGGAATTGTGTGTCATGTTAATGTTTACTCATACAATGCACAATAAGGTTCTCGGTTAAATAAGGCATATATATATAATAAAATTATTTGAATTACATATATACATAATATTTAAACAAATCTACCTGGACTCATTTTACTGAAGTTTTATCCACATATTAACACACTATTTTCACCTCATTCTGATAGAAAAAATATTCAGTTTCTACAACTATTTCAATTAATATTTCTTGTCCACTACAAATTTACAGGTAAGTTAACAAATTCATTTTCAAGGTTGGTCTGATTTGAATTCCTTTAAAATTGTTGTGTTAGTGTGTAGCTTTATGAGTTGACTGGCACACTTTCTGGTTCCTAATAAACAATAAAATGGTAATTCAGCTTATGAAAGTTATTATTCATTGATCACAAATAGCTATTTAATCCAATCTTTAGTATTAATTTATTGAGTTTCTATTGTAACTTCAAGTTTTGTCTAATTTCATACTGAACAATTTTCCTACTTGGAGATTTTATTGGAAGTTAATATTTAATACTGTAAATATCCTCTCACACAGTTTGATAATACAGCAGTGCCAACTTACTGTGGTGTATTGGTTAGCATTGCTGCCTCACATCACAGAGATCCTGGGTCTTCGAATCTTGGTACGGGCTTGGACATTGTGTTGTTTGAGTAACCATACTTTGATTCCCTTATTTAGATATAAGTTGTGTACAGACACTAACAGCCTTAACTGTTGATTGAACTTTAAACAAACACTAAAAAAATACATTAATACAAAATTTAATTCATTTTCCTTCATTCTGCATTTCATTTCAATGTGCCATATTAATTTTCAGAGCACTGTTGTGGTATTCAGTCCTAAGACTGGTCTGATGCAACCCTCCATGCTAACCTATCTTTTGCAAGCCTTTTCATTTCTGCATAACTACCACATCCTCCCTAATCTGCTTAGCACAATCCATCCTTAGTGCCTCCCTCTTCTATTCCCATCCCACACACTTACCTCTAATGCTAATTCTACAAGACCTTCTTGAGAACTATACCAATATAAAAGTAAAAGTTGCATTGACACATAGGTGTAGTTATTTCATTCACAAATTCCAATGGCTAATATCTTGACAATTTATTTCCAATCCCTTAACTATTAGAAATATCATTCTGATTCTTTGTTTATACAAAGCAATAATGGAATCCATTTTGATATATAAGACATTCAGGTCTGCTATCACCTGACAATTTAATTCTTGTCTTAAAAGAACAATTTCCTTTTATAATATATTAAAGCAACTTTTTCAAGTTTCTCAGTAGACAGTTTATTTATAGCTGCTTATAAAACTAATTACACTAATCAAAAGACAATTTCAGGTTTTCATTCTTTCTTTCTGTTAGGGTGTTTCTATTCTTTGATAACAGAAGAGGTTTCAACTAATATTCATTTGGTCTTCAATTTTCATGTGTCTTCTTATTAAAAGTTTATCAGATCTTAAATGCTTTAATTCTGAAATGTGAAAACATTTACTAATGTAATAGAATAATTCTGATTGAGCAAAGTTCATAAATACAATGTTTGGTGAATGATTCTTAAAATACAACACATTATGGAAGATGATGTTCAAGATTAAATGAAATTAAATGTCAATTTGTAGATGTTATTAAGTGAAAAATTTTTTCCTAAAATTTCATCTTAAAATCAAATTAAACAAACAGCTGTGTTCATACATGAAAACCTCACAAAATTCAGCATATTTCTGCTATCTTCATTATTAGCATTCAAATGAGTACACGTTATCCATTTTGTAGCACAAAATAACTTCCTGTCATGACGAATATGTGAAAATATTTATTATTTTATAATTTCACATCAGTAGTTTGTAAAGTATGTTATATTAAATTAATGTAAAAATTTATTATCAAAGAATGTGGAGATGGTGTGTAAATCAAAAATAATTTAAAGTCTAAACAAAACGATAGAATATAAACTGTAAATCAATTGTTTGAAAATAAAATTAGAATAAATGTGTGTACATCACCAATTATAGAATGGAAATGAGTAATTAACCAATACTCTATGTACAAGAAATCACGACTATGATAATTTGGAAGAATATGTGTTTATATTTTGCATATTTCTTTGTAATGAAATATACAGTGCGGCATATTGAAACTCACAACAGTTTTGATCTTTTCAAACCACTTTTATATTTTAAGCTGCTAATAAATATATTTTGTGTAGTATTTTGTCAGCTTCGAATTTCTTACCTTTAATCTGCGATGAAAATAATCTCTTTTCAACAGAAATAGCGAAAGAAAAAGTGTTTCACATTTTATAATGCCACATCTCAAGACCTGCAGTGATGGCAGAGGGGTATAGAGTCGGATTGCAGGACCGTAGACTCGGGTTCGAGTCCCACCTGACACAACCATTTTTGTTTGTTTACTTTATTTAGATTGTTTGCCTTTACTTTCTAGTATTTTCTGTTTCGAGAATGTTCTGATTCTGGAATATTCCATGTATGTATAAATTAGACCGGGTTCCAAATCGGAGTCAGTCTTACACAGTACGAGCTTTTTACAGCACTTCGCTGTTGAATAAACGCATATAACCTCTACGTGTGCATTATTGAATCTCAAGATCCCTCAGAAACGTGACTTTTTAGTGGAGGTGCCAGGTAGATTTTTCACACTTGAACCAATTTTGTACTGTCATACTTGTGTATTAGCATCACACAACCTAGAATGGACTATTTTCAAAGTATTAACCAGTTTTTTGTTAGTCCATACAAATTCCAAAAATTTGTATGGACTAGCAAAAATTGGTTGTTATGTTATTTTATAGAAATGTATGTTAGGTGATAAGTTTATCAAAGACAGGCATATGTTTATGTAACAAACAATCAGCACTTTTTATTTACAGTCACCTACTTACAAGTGTTGATTTATAAATATTTTGTAATCATAATAATGAACAAGCTGCAAAAATTGGTGAATTATTCGACGATGAAACTGATCTGAAAGAAACATTATGAAAGCAGTCCTTGAAAAGTTCCGACACGGGGGCTACGGAGCCGGCGGAGGGAACAGGTAATCCCAGTGGTGGTGGTGGAACGTCTTTCCCGACCCGAAGCCGAGCAGGATGAGCGCAGCCACCATGACTAGCAGGATGCAGAGCAGCGTCTGCAGGTCCCTACGACCGTCTTCACCCTCCTGGAGGCGGCTGGAGGCGTACACGAGCGACTGGCGCACGGCGCGCATCACCGCCCCCTGACACGCCTGCACCAGCTGCCTCCCCAGCTCCACCACCGGCTGCTGGTCGCCCAGGACTCCGCCCCTCGCGAGGTGGCGCCGCGACGGCGGTGTGGGGTGGTACTCGTCCTCTTCCTCCTCGTCGCTGCTGTAGCGAACCACGGGCGGCTTGGACGACGCGTGATGGCGCCTGCGTCGGCTCGGAGGTGACGGCATCAGGCTGATCATTTCTTCCTCGGACTCGAGGTCCCGCTGGGAGGCGGAGATGTGCGACCGCGGTCTGGACGCGGCTCTGGGTGGTATGTAGTCGGAGATGAAGGAGTGCACGTGCTCGTGCGGAGGAACGCTTTGGAGGTGCTGGACGCTCGGCAGGGGCGGTATGCTGGGCGGGGGCGACGCCTCGACTTTCGCTTCTTGCGCCGCCACTGTGGTAGGAACTTGAACCGGAGGAACGGGCGGGCTGGTGGAGGTAACTTGCGTCTCTGGAGGGACAGGGACCGGGACCGCGGGTATGGCTGGGGGGCTCGAAGGATGCGGCAGAGCGTCGTAAAGATCTTGCAGGAAGCCGCTCGGAAGCTCGATGTTATTTACGACCAAGTTCCCGGACTTGCTGCTGAGCTCCGCCACCTGCATGGTAACTCCGTCGATGTCGGACACGACGATCTTCTGGGCCTGGAGCTCACCTACGTTCAGCCTTTCAACGTCTAGCTCGGCGACTTGCAACCGCTGGGCTTTGAGTTCTACTTCGGTGTCTGGATCGGGCATCACATAGTAAGGTATCGGCTTCTCAATTATAATCGGTTGCGGTGGCGTGGGTGGGCGGGGAGCCGTTGGCTCGGGCCATTTAGGGGCTTCCTCTGTTTCCACCCGTCTCACAGGCGTTTCCTCGACAACTGCCGCCACGGAAGCTTTAGAAATCCTTTCGGGCTGAGGTTCAGGCACCGACGTCGGCTCGGGCTCTGGCGCCGGAGTTTCGTCCAACGACGACGACGGCGGCAGTTTCCCGTTAGTCTCCGTCGAGGCGTCGGCGAAAGTGGGAGGTTCCTCCACGGCGGCTTCCACGCACAGGTCGTCGGGAAGAGGGTCCGTCTGAGTGGCGACCGAGGCTTCCTCTAACTCCTCGTCGGTGGTTTTCTCTAGGGGAGCTTTCAACAGACCTTCTTGTTCGAGTAACTGTAGCGAAGACGCTTTGTGTGAGTAAAACGCGTCGTCATTTAAAGCCGCCAAAGCCTCCTCTACGTCTTCTATATCGATTTCCGTCTCCTCCGGTCTCGGATCTTCGTGAGTGTCCTTTCCCTCTCTGGTCTTTCTCGGCGGCCTCGGGGGTGGAGGCAGCGGGCGACCTTTCATCTTCTCTATGACGTCCCCGGATTGCAGATCTCTATTACTCTCCTGCGACTCCTCGGCTCTGCTGTGGGCGGCGTCTTCCTCAATCTCGACGTACGGCTCGTTTTTCGCGTCCTGCTCCACGTACTCGTGCTCGAGGGTGGCCTGGGACAGCGCTTTCGTACGTCGAGGGGGACGCGAAGGCCCGAGGGTGCTGTAGTTCCTGATGGGCCGAACTGGAGGCGCCCGTATCGCCCGTCTGGGGAGAGAGAAGAAGTGCGACGGGCGGTTGCCGTTGGCGTGCCCCAGAGAGCGTCTTCGTCGGCCGGGGACCGTGGGCACGGTGGCCTTGGGCCTCCGCGGCCTCTCCGGCCGCGCCGTGACCGACGCGTACCCTCCCACCTCCGCCTCCAGCTCCAGCTCCACGTCGACGTCGACCTCGACCTCGACCTCCACGTCAGCCTCGCCCCCGTGCTCCGAGGGCAGAGTCGAGGCTGCCCGCGACGTCCTGTCCTCGTCGGCCAGCGACGTGCCCCTGGAGCCTTTCCGCCGCCCCCGCTTGGGAGCCACCGGCGTCCCGCTGCCCTCGTATGGCGCTGCGGGGATGATGTAGTCAGGTTCCGCTCTCAGAGCAACTTGCTGCAAAGGGAACATTTATTATCACTAGAGGTCGTCTGGCATTTGCCCGGTGCCAGTATTGAAAAAATTAAAGTACAAAGGTAAATTGTTGATCAATTAAAAAAAACAAAGATAAATTACAGAAAAAAATTAAAAATATTTCACGTCCCTTTTTCGTACAAAATAAGCACTTAACTTTTCAGTTTTCAAACTTCTTTTTTAAAAAAAACTTTGTAATATTAGCTTCTAGTAACCTTTCATTGCAGTCCCTTATCACCCTGTTTACGAAGGAATATTTGCCCACATCCGTTCTTTGGTCCCTTTCCTTTATCGCTTTTAGAGAAAAATTTAGGTATAGTTAGCCGCTTCCTTGTTTCTGAGTAGGCCGTGTAAGCTTTGTAGAGTTCCCCAAGTCTAGCCTTTTTCATCCTATCACCGAGTGGTTCCCATTAAGTTTGTTCCCCACACAAAAACCCCAGACCGTTTCTAAATTTTATCCAGGGCACTGATGCCCCGTATTCTGTCACGGGTCTAACTAGGGAAGTGTAAGCAGCTGCTGCCTTGGCCTGTCTCGTACTTTTCTTCAATATCCTTATTTATGAAGTGTAACGACCTCCATCCCTTCCGCGCTACTAAGTTTACGTGTTCGCCCCAGTTTAATTTCTTAGTCCTGGTCCGGTTGTGTTTTTTCCATCCTGATCTTATAAATTCAATTTCATGGCCTGAGCTTCAAATTAATTTCAATATTGAAATTATTTAATTAAAAAGCGGGAATTTAGCTAATTTATAGTTTGCAGATATTCTGTGTTGTAAAAATGTTTTGCAAATCCAAGTACTTACTTCGTCTCTAGTGTCTGAAGTCTGCACGCTATCCAGCCAGTCTTCTTTGGTATAATGTCCATTGAGTATCGCCTTCACCGCTTCATCTTTAATAATGCTATCGCGCTCCATTACCTCGTCCTCGATGTGCCCGTTTAGATACTGATTCTCTGCATTCAGTTTCTCGTGAGAGCCGCCGCCAGTGTAACGAACTTCAATGGATTCGTTGAAGTCGTCGTCGTCGTCGTACTTGGCGGGGGACGGTAAGATGTCGGTCAGGTCCTTCCTGCTCCTGCGCTTTCTCTTGGGAGCCTGCGGCGGTTCCGGCAGGGGCTGGTCGTCCTCCACCTCCGTGGCCCAGTGCTCGTCGAGGTCCTCTGACGGAGGCTGCTCCACCGAGTCCTGAGGCCCTGTCAGCTTGAAGGTGGGCGCGTCTGGCTGGACGCGTGGCGTCGCTGTTTCCTCGGGTTCGTCCTGCTGCTGAGCGTCGTCGCGCATTCTGCGGTTCCTCTTGGGTCGAGTCGGAGGGAACGTGTTGTAGGAGACGTCCTCGTCGGGGACCACGACCTCCTCCGAAGGCGAGCGCGACTTGCCACTGCCGCGCTTCCTCCCGTGCAGAGATCGGGTTCGCGCCGGTCTCGAAGGTTCCCTTTCCGGAGTCCCTCGGTAGTGCATCGCCAGCTGGTCGCCGCCTTCGCTCTCGAAGGAGTCTCCCGCGGCGCTCATCTTGGTGAGAGCGCTCACCGGCGACCGGAAAGCGTCCCTTATTTCCGAGGTCAGGTACCGGCCCACCGCCACGTCCTCTTGGCTGATGCCTTTCTCCCGTAGGAAGAACTCGTCAGAGTCGATTTCCTCCAGAACTCCCGCACGGCGTCGATCCGAGGAACTCCCCGAAGAGCGCTGCTCGCGGTCCGAGGCCGCGCTCTCGATGCTCCTCTCGGATTTGGACTTGTCCAGGACGGGCGACGCTTGTGGCTGCTCCACGGAGATGGCGTACCCGTAGTCCTTGTCCCTGAAGGCGGTCGTGGACTCGGTGTTACCCGAGTTTATCTGGTCCTCGACGTCGTCCCTCTCGCTGTCGCTGATCTCCATGTCGCGCACGGCGCGGATCCTCTCGCCCGGTGGACCGCCCTCCGATTCGTCGTCGCCCAACTCCGGCCTGTTCTCTTCGTCGGCGTACTTAATATCTGAGAATCGGTGCATCCATCGACTTCCTATCGGCCCCTTCTTCCTGGACTTCGGCAGCGGAGGCGTCATAGCTCGTGTTCCTTTCGGAGAAGAAGTAGCGAAATCGTGTTTCTTCCTTTCGAACAACCGCGGATAGGATTTAAAATCAAAGTCAAAGAATTTCTTCTGAGAGGAAGCGGATGATTCGGTGGAAACCTTGTCGCGCAGAGGGCGTCTGCTGCTGCTGGTCGTCTTCTTCGGCGCCGTGCTTCTGGCGCTACTGATGCTGGGCATGGAGAACTTGGGCCGCTGAGGCATATGGAATTTGGGTCTTTCGGGGAGGTTAAACTTGGGACGCTCTGGAAAGTTAAATTTAGGTCTTTCTGGGAAGTTTATTTTAGGTCGTTCCGGGAGATGGATCTTGGGACGTTCCGGCAGATGTATCTTTGGTCTCTCCGGAAGATTGAATTTTGGCCTCTCCGGGAGATTGAATTTGGGTCGTTCGGGAAGACTAAACCTCGGCCTCTCCGGCATGGTGAACTTTGGGCGTGACATGTTCCTTAGTTTGCTCCTTATTCGGCCGGCTTGAGACTTTATCCGCTGGTGGAACGGCCTGCCGTTGGTCACTTCCTCCTCCGCCGTCATGCGTTTCCTAGCGTCTCTCTTGAGAGGCAAGTCTTCGAGGCCGGACGAGTCCAGCTGGCTCGTGTTGAGCTCGCAGTCCGTGTGGGACTCGGTGGTGGTTGGCGTGGGAGTAGTGATGTAGCGCGCCCCCTCGTTGTTGGAGTCTCCCATCTCCTTGCCGGCCATCACGGCTTCCTCCGTGTCCCCGTCTCCAGGGACGATCAGCTCGTCGTCCAGAGGGACCCGGAGGAACCGTCGTTCCCGGCTGTCGATGCTGCTCGTGTCGGAGACGTCTTTGCCTCCTCCACCGTCATCAACCTTCTCCGCTGCAACCGCCAGCTCCATCTCCACGTCATCCTCGAAGCTCTTGGCGGACGGTAAGGTCTGGCCGCGCTTGTCCTCTGGTTCCCTTACCTCGGTCGCCACGAGCTTCCCCGAGTCGGCCAGTTTTGCCTCGGCTGGAGGAGGGGAGATGATCTCGTATTCGTGGTCACTGCAAATACAAACATGGAATTAATTCTAAAAGTCCACAAGTCTAAAGGCGACGCTGAAACGAAGAAATTGTACTTTTTCAACATCCTCCTAAAGATTGTCCAAACTATTGTCGTTTGAGGTAACAAGCTTACCGAGGCCATAGTGTTATAATAAAATAATAGTGTTACAACTATAACCAATGTGAAACTTCGTATTGCCTTCTGTAACGGACTAACTCATCTGCTCGGGCTTTGGCGATGCGGAATCAAAAGAACGGGAGACAGCAGTTGAGTCAGGGGCAATAAAACCCTGACTCCGCGTCGCGATTTTGGAATTTCCCAACTTTTGTGAGAATTTGGCGGCGTCGGGTGGTGTATTTCCCCAAATTCACCATAAATGTTATTGGTGGATATCCATCCCTACCACTTTAGTGATAAAAACTCAAGAAGCAGGGAGGAGATTTTGAAAAGCGGAGATATTTGTTGGAGAGCGGCGAGGAGAGAGAGATTGGAGATTTAGGACAGTTTTGGAGTTGGAAGAATAGGAGTTCGGCAGCTGTGATCTGGAGAAAGAAAGATAATAGGAGGAAGGAACTGGAACCTGCATTAAGCCGACCCCTGTGACCCTTTGCTAATTTTCTGTTTCTGCCATGGTCCGAGTAGATTTTGTGTTTAACATTCTATTCTATGAGAAGGCCCATAAATGCGACCTTGAGGTTAGAGTTAAAATTATTAGTTTTAATAATTTAATGTAAATCATTTTTGTAAATATATATGTTGTCTTTTTTATTGACGAAAGAAGTGCCGGCATAAATATCGAAACATTAAAAATTGTAATTATTATTGTAAAAATGTTTTGAGACCAAGTAAATTATTGTTTTCTTAATTTTGTTACAATATCTTATGATTATTATAAATATCCCACATAAAATAATAAATTTACCCCCTATATTCATTATACTTCCTTTTGCTTAATATTTGGAAGATGCTATGCTTAAGGAGCTTTTCAAATTGATATCAATAATCTACACAAATAAATAAAATTAAAGTGTCTGTCTGTCCGTCCGTATGTTTGTCGCAAATAGACTCCGAAATGGCTCAACGGATTACAATGAAAATGTGAGAGTTTCAAAACAGAAAATTTAACTTTAATATTCGTGTTTCTTTCATTCTGAACATGATTTTAGTATAATATAAATTCTACGGGAAGGGTTCTTGGCATACGTGCGTTTGAATGTCCAAACGTGAATGAGAGTTGAATATACTCTTCATCTGTATATGCTCCGAATTTCAATGTAAATTTCAAAGATTGAAACAGGAATTTTAGCTTGAGAAGAAAGACATGAATGGAAAAATGTCGACCGGACCAGGGACTCGAACCCCGATATCCAGTCGGGCGCTCTAACCACTGAGATAATCCGTGCAAGGACCGGTTCAACATCCCTCCAGTCCCGTAAACCTATATAGTATATAGGAGGATGGGACGGGAAATAGAATGCGAGTTAGGAGATCAGTTGGGTTTTAGGAAGAATGTAGGGACGAAAAAGCAATATCGACTTTGCGTCTATATTTGAGACTAGGATAAGAAAACACTGGCCTACGTTAATGACATTTGTAGGTTTAGGAAAAAGCATTTAATAATGTAAACTGTAAGAAACTATTAAGGATTCTGAAGATGACTCTGCAGAAGGCAGTCAGCAGTAACTAGAATTGAAGAGGAAGAAAAGAAAGCGGAAATCAAGAAAGTAGTAAGAGAAGGATGAAATTTGTCACCCATGCTTTTTAACTTATATATAGAACAGGCGATGAAAAAAGTTACAAATGAATATGGAAAGGTAATCAAACTGCAAGGAGAAGAAATATAAAAAAACCATAAGGTTTGCAGATGATACTGTGGTACTAGGGGAGTCAGAAGAAGACTTGGAAACCATAATAAATGCCATGAACGTGATCGTGGAGGAAGAGTACAACATGAGGATTAATAAAGAGAAAACCAAGGTGATGGAGTGTAATATGGGAAACAGCGGAATAACAAAGGGTGTTTGATAGGGAAGGGATATTTTAAGTTATGCTGCCTGGGAAGCATAATAACTAGAGTAGGATACCACAGGCACGGAGGGTTTTTTTTTTTAAAAAAAGAGAGGAACTTATTTACGGCTAATATAAGTATGAATATTAGGAAATGTTGACACGGAGCGTGGCGTTATATGGGCGTGAAACATGGTCGGTAGAAGTTGCAGACAGAAGAATAATAGAAGCTTTCCAAAATGAGGTGGGTGGATAGGGTAATACGGGAAGAGGGAATAATTTGGAAGACTTTTAAGTGATAGGTTAATAGGCCAAGCTTTGGTACACGGGGGTTTTGTAAAATTAGCATTAGAGGAAATTTAACAGAAGAAGTAGGTCAATGATGTAATACACTAAGGACATATATAAATGAAAAGGCTAGATGAAGGGTTGCATCAGACCAGTCTTAGGACTGAATACCACAAGAGAGGAGTAACTAAACCTGCAACTCGTTAGACTTATTTTTATAAAAAGGCCCTCGCCAATTAAAATTTTTAAGACTAACGTAAGCTGAGACATATATTTCTTTGATAATGGCGATCTTCAGTCTGTCAACTAACATTCTGGATCCTTCCCCCACAAAGACTAATAACTGTTAACGTTGCCAATTTAGTAGTAGTAACCTTCTGAAATGACAAACCTATACGAATATCCAATGACATTTATTTACATTGTGTTGTCTACATTGATCAAGACTTGGACGGAAGCTGATTGGTTGAGGTGAGTGGGTATTGGATGCTTCTGTGACAGACGAGTGGGAAAATTTGGTCGAGTGCCATCAAGTAATTCGAGAACCTGATTTATTTATCGTTATGTTTAAACGTTAAATTCCTTTAAGCTCAGCTTATTAACTTTTTAGCAACGATTTAGGGAGGCTATTACAGTGTAATTTTCCGAAGGAGAATGCAAAAACACGTTTGAATTATTAGCTAACGTTATCTGTATTACCTTCTTCATGAATATCGTTGGTTCGTCTTAATAAAAAAATATATATTTGTACTGTCTGTGGTCTGACGTGACTAATAACACTGTATTTATCAAAGAGTATCAATGCCCTTTGGAATTTATCAATGTCATTGTTACTTCTCTTTCCTAAAGACATAACACTTTCGATAGAAATGTCATTGAAACATCAGTAAAAGAAAGTTAACTACAAAGAAATGAAATAAAAACCTACATTTAACCGCATAACAACTATTCTGTACATATTTGTAATTTGACTGAAACGTTTTTCTATATTTACAAATATTCGTCAAACAGCCAATTAGTCAGAATATGTATCTTATTCAAGACAATATAAACAACATCAAGTCCATAATATTGGTTCTCCTCTGGTGTTAAAAACCAAACAAATTACTACTGAAGTGAATCTCTACTGGGGTAAATTCACTATCGGAAAATTCTGCACGACAACGCTCGATCCTTAACGCCGAAATACAAATTTCATAAAAATAACGCTATATTATAAATACGTTGACACTAGATTTTACTTCTGTTCCCCATAAATTACACTCACACAGATACCTGGATGATTAATCGTGGATAGACATGCACGACAACCCTCGACTCTGATCGCCAAGATCCAAAATTTATAAGGAATAACTCATATATATATTTCACCATTCTTTTCCTCAATCACATGCCAACAGATATATGGGTCATTCAGATTTCCAAGTTTATCTCGTAAAATGTAAAATATTTTTTGTTTGTTAACATTTCCACTTCATTTAAAGCTAGCGTAGAGAAGATTCCATGTTCATATTTTCATTCTATGCACTTCCTAATTTCACACGGTCAAATAATTAAATTTAAATTAAATAAACCACCGAAAATTTGAGTTACATAAATGTTGTTGTTGTTGTGCTATTCAGTCCTAAGACTGGTCTGATGCAACCTACATTGCGCAAGCCCTTTCATTTCCACATGGATACCACATCCTCCTTATTCGTATTCCATCCTTGGCCTCCCATTTCTGTTCACTTCCCTCTAATGCTAAATTTACAAATCCCTCATGTCTCTAAACGTGACCTATTAATTTATCCCCATCCTCCATATTGTTCGCTCTTCCCCTATTCTGCTTATAACTTCCTCGTTAGTTACTCTATCCACTCATCTCATTCTCCTATAGCATCACATTTCAATGGCTTCTGTTCTTTTCCTTTCTGCAACTCCTATAGTACACGATTCGCATCCATATAACGCCACGCTCCATATGAACATTTTTAAATATCGATTTCCTAATATTCACACTTTTATTACCCGTAAGTAAAATCCTCTTTTTCGCGAAAGCCTTCCTTGTCTGTGCTATCCTACTCTTTATGTCTACTTTACTTCTACCATCCCTAGTTATTACGCTTCCCAAGTCGCAGAATTTCTTAACTTCCTTCAAAATATCCCTTCCCAATCTAACAGGCTTCGTTATTCCACTGTTTCCCATACTACAGTCTATCACCGTGGTTTTCCCTCTATTAATTCTCATATTGAACTCTTTCTCCAGGGTCACGTTCATGCCATTTATTATGGTTTCCAAGTCTTCTTCTGCCTCCCCTAATACTACATCATCATCGGCAAAGCGTAGGGTTTTTATTTCTTCTCCTGTACATAAATGTAAAAGCAAAATCAGGGGACTAAAAAAAACATCAATTTAGGACTTCCACTGGACAAAATCCGTTTTACTTTTTTAAACAGAATAATTTTACGCCTGAGGAAGTCTCAGAAAGGAGACGAAACGTCGTTTTTGAATATATATGCTGACTTATTGGCCGTCAGTTTATTTATATATTGTAAATTTTACGACCAATTACTGACACAGTTTCCTATTTATTCGATCCGAAATTGCGTCACCATATTTGTGACTTTCTCGGGTAACGTTTAAATTTCGGTTTATGCTACCCTTTGTGGGCAGTCGAGTTTAGTTCTTGTAACATTTTGTCTCCCTTTTGGTCATCAAAAATTTATTATTACCCGAGGAAGTCCCAAATGTGTTGACGAAACGTCACGACATTTCAAGTAGATAAAAACAATGTCTGTAAATGTATTCGATTTGAAAAGTATAAAAGAGTAGCTAGGTCCTGAAGGAGACTGCCGCGAATGACGGTTACGGGCGAAACGTTTTCTACATTTCCTTAATTTGAAGGAAAAAATATCCACCGCGCGTCTCTCCAAATTAACGAGTCCAGGCGGGAAACTTGAAGAAGCAAGAAATGTGTACAGAAACGTTGTTGTATAGTTACATAAATATTTTAAAAAATGAATTGTTGTTGGGGATAAATACATTAGATTTCGAAAACCAATCGAAAACACGTTTCGAAGTAAGTCAATTAACGTCTGTTTTTCCCCCAATGAAAAATAAATAAATTAATGATTGGTTAAAAAGTTTGCATTTCGTTGAATCGACGTTTTGTCTCCATATTTGGGACTTTCTCAGGTGACGTTACTGGGAAAAAATTATTAAACAATAAAAATATATTAAAATTTCAGTAAATTATCGACTTATAATAATTTTGATGCCATCACACGAGCAAGTCGCAAATAAGGCGACGGAACCTCCATTTAAACTAAATAAAACCTTTGTCTGTGTCTGGTCGTTCATTTATTTAATTTAATATGATTCCTATTTTAACTGGTGACATGTAGGTATATTTTTTTATGAAAATTAGGTTTTCTTCTCTTTTTTCACTTTAAAAAATTCTGTACGTTTTTGTTTTCCCCCAATGAAAAATAAATTAATTAACGATTGGTTTCAAAGTTTTGTATTTAGTTGAATCGACGTTTTGTCTCCATATTGGAGACTTTCTCAGGTGACGTTACAAGGAAAAAAATATTAAACATTAAAAATATATTAAAATTTCAGTAAATTAACAACTTATAATAATTTTGATGCCATCACACGAGCAAGTCGCAAATAAGGCGACGGAACGTCCATTTAAACTAAATAAAACCTTTGTCTGTGTCTGGTCGTTCATTTATTTAATTTAATATGATTCCTATTTTAACTGGTGACATGTAGGTATATTTTTTTATGAAAATTAGGAGGTTTTCTTCTCTTTTCTCACTTTAAAAAATTCTGTACATCCAACATTTCGCCTTAAAGTGGAAGTAAAGCACACAGACAGTTTGTGACGGCGACTTTCACTTCCTCTTCGCTATTTAGTTAACACGATGATTGCAGAAGTATGAATGGTCTTATTTTTCGCATGTGTAATCACGTGGTTGATGGTAGCAGTTGTACGAAGGTGTTAATGGCTTATTTGCCTGAGATGGACGGAGTGCGAGAAGAGGAATGTGAGCTACATACATACCCGGCGTGGTTCATGATCCTCTGCCTCCAGGCAGGCTCCTACTGACTGACTGACTGACGTCACGACTCCGAGGCCCGCCCAGAGTGGGCGCCGCACGCGACGACGACGTTCGTAGCACCTGTTGCGCAACTCTCCTCTCCTCTCCTTCTACTTCCGTCTCTGGCCTCTATTATAACCTCAGATCAGATCGAGCGAACGACATGACAAATTCGTTGACAAAAAGTACATCGATCTGGTTCACTTCACGTATTTTTACTCAATTATGTGCTATGGAATCTCTAATTAGGGGAAAATGCTCCGGGAGCAATGAAATATATAAGTTGCAAAAGCGTGCCACTAGAATACTTTCTATTACGAGTTGCAAACCTTCCTTCAAAAGTTTGCAAAATACTTACATTACCAAGCGTGTATACTCATGAAATATTTAAGTTTATAAAGCGGAACGTTAATTTGTTTCAAACGGATGGCGAATTTAATGAACACGCGACCAGAAATCAGTCAGAGGCTCAGCTCTAAGGTCATGTGGACAAGCACCGCCTTTTATTCACAATACCGAGATATTTTTTTTACAACAGCCTTCCTCCAGAGGTTACGAATAACAATAACTACAAACGTTTCGTTGGAGCAGAGTAAAAAAACTATTCTATTAAACGGCGCCGCTGATGTTTTACTCTGTACAGGAGTTTCTTAATCGTCCCTCTAATATTTCAAATTAAGGTTCTTGCAAAAAGTGTTGCCTAGTAAAATAACACACCACACAGCTTTTAATTTCTGTACAGTTTTTTGCAGCTCCAAGTAGTCAAAACTCCATTGCCTGTGTTTCTCAGTCTGTGTTTGTGCTCTCTTGTGTGCGTGTAGTGTTTTTAATGACTTTAGACTATATACTTTTTATTACATTTATTTTATATTATTTTAATTATTTATTTTATATTATTTTATTTATTTATTTATTTTATATTATTTTATTTATTTTATATTATTTTATTTATTATATAATATTTTATTTTATTTATTTATTTTATATTATTTTATTTATTTATTTTATATTATTTTATTTATTTATTTTATATTATTTTATTTATTTATTTTATATTATTTTATTTATTTATTTTATATTATTTTATTTATTTATTTTATATTATTTTATTTATTTATTTTATATTATTTTATTTATTTATTTTATATTATTTTTATTTTATATTTTTTGTTTATTTTATATTATATTATTTATTTTATATTTTTTTATTATTTACGTAAATTCATCCCAGACGTGCGTTTCCAACATAAACTGAAGATGGACTATAAAATAACGCAGCGACAAGAACTTCGAGAGTGCCTCGAGTCCGATGACATCGCCGGAAACCTAATTGAATTCCCCCGAAACGAAACCTGTGCAGCGGCAGCACTATACACATTTCTGAAATCTTGCAAAAAAACTAACCGTGAAAAATAGCGATAATAATGACGATTAGTGCATAACTTATAATATGTTATTTGAATTATTTTATAAATTATAAATCATATTTTGTACATGTACATAATTTTATAATCTATTTTATTGTATATTTATATCAATTGTATTTAATTTTTTATATTATTTTATTTTTTATTATATTTTAATTTTTAATTTTATATTATTATATTTATTTATTTTATATTATTTTTTATTTTATTTTATATTATTTTTTATTTTATTTTATATTATTTTATTTATTTATTTTATATTATTATATTTATTATATTTATTTATTTTATATTATTTTATTTATTTATTTTATATTATTTTATTTCTTTATTTTAAGATTATTTCAAATAAATTGTGTACCGTATTATGTTCCCAAAATTATTTGTTATATTGTAATGTATGACGTATCCTATTTCCTTAATCGAGGACTAATGGAAACAACAATAAATCAAAATCTAATCTTAACTAAGGATTTTGAAGAATACAGAAATAAAATATCGAGAAAGAAGAGTTATCCATAGTCAGTACAGAAGGCAGTCAGCAGTAGTAAGAATTGAAGGGCAAGGAAAGGAAGCAGGAATCAAAAAAAACGAGTACGACGGGGATGCAGTCTGTCACCAATGGTCTTCAACTAATGTACAGAACAGGTGGTGAAGACAGTTAAAACGGAATATGGAAACCATATTGCAAAGGGAAGAAATTAAAACGCTAAGGTTTTCTGATGATATTGTCGTATTAGGAGAGTCAGAAGAAGACTTGGAAAACATAATAAATGGCATGAGCGTGGTCCTGCAGAAAGAGTTCAATATGAGGATTAATATAGGGAAAACCAAGGTAATGGGGTGTAGTATGGGAAACACTGCCATAAGAAAGGACGTTAGATTGGTAAGGGCTATATTGAAGGAAGTTAAGGAATTCTGCTCCTTGGAACCATAATAGTATACTAGTATACTAGACATAAGGTGCAGGATAGCAGCGGCAAGAAAGCCATTAAATTGGTGCGAAACGTGGACGATAGTAGTTGCATAAAGGAAGAGAATAAAACTTTTGAAATGTGGTGCTATAGGAGAATGAAATGGGTATATACAGTAAATAACCAGGAAGTTCTAAGCAGAATTAGGGGAAGGGGAGGACGTTGAGTAAGAGATTGGATAGAAAAATAGGTCATATTTTGAGAAGTTGAGGGCCTTGTAAAAGGAGCGTCAGAGGTATGAAGAGGGAGGCCAACGATGGAATACGCTAAACAGATTAGGGAGGATGTGGGTTCTTGTAGCTATGTAGAAGTGAAAAGACTTCCGTAGGATACGAGACTTGCATCAGACCAGTCTTAGGACTGATTACCAAGGCAACAATCTAATCTTAGCAAACAAACCAGAAATAACAGCAACCCCCTAATTCGGCCGTATTGTAACCCTACTGGAGCTTAAGCAGATGATAATAAACTTACAGCTGATCTTTTCCCAAAATCCTTATCATAAGATTTTACCTCATCGTGTCACCTAGATGAAGAATTATCAGAAGAAAGTCACGTGTAGCAAAGGATTAAAATAATGGGTTTAATAATAGTTTATTGGACAAACAAATCGGGCCGTAGAACACCTAAGGCACATTCGTTTGAAACAGCCAGATAAGTCTACGGTGGCAGGATTTAAGATGGATTTTGAAAGGACACGAGAGAGTTTGCTGGATAGTATTTTGATGATAGTCATAGGAATTAAGAGACAAATTAGCACGGCATCGGATCCGGCCGACATGAAGACCAGTGGTGGACATTTCCACCAATAAGGACACGGAAAGACGAAATTTTGCAGCATGTCGACGAGTTCATAGGACGGGGACTACCTGACACCTAACTATATAAAGGGGAAAATCGTATGCACCATGCACCTGATGAAAGCGGATATGAATTTCGCCGAAACGTTGTGTTCAAATGGTGACTTGACTCGGTTGATCAATCGAGAATCTTATATTAAGTCATTCCAGGCTGTTCCATAAAAGATCTTAACTTGGGATCCTTACAGAATTAATCAAATAGAATCATTAGAGAAAGTTCAGAAAAGGGCTGCTAATTTTGTGCAAGTAGGGCCACAGGGTCATAGGAAGGAAAAAGTAAAACAGCTAGGTTGGGAGGTATTGTCAGAAAGGAGGGAGAAAGCAAGACTGCATAAGCTTATATGGGGCAAAAACCATGGATTGGAATTAGCTACAAAATGCAAAAGCCCAGTTATATAGGTAGATGGGAGGATCACCAATTCAAAGTGAAATATAGAAAACAAAAAACAGATGTTGGCAAATTCTCATTCCTAAATAGGACTATCAACGACTGGAATAATTTACCTGTGGGGGTGTTTGGAGGAAATCCTCTTAAAGAAAATAAATTTAGGTCAAATCTGAAAAAACGTGTGAAGTGAAGTGGATATTTTTTTAATATAAATGTGTTTCCGAATATATATATAACTTTCCTTATACCACAAAACATAACTTAATTTTAATTATCAATAATGAAAGTTACTTTAAGGCTTGTAAATACAATTGAAATGGTGAAGGTCATTTTGGCGTAATGTCAGAAAGTCTCAGTAAAAACAAGGCACGAAACTGAGATTAGTTAAGGTATAAACAAAAAACATTCATTGATCCGCATATAAGTATTTTTTATTTGCTAACAAATATAAGTAGCTTAAAAATCTGTAAAGTGATACCAAAAATAGAATGCTCTGATGGTAAACGTAGAAAGGGAGAACTAAACCCCTTTTTTTTCACTTAACTATAATTTGCAGGTATATAGCGTTACGTAAACAGGAGCATATCTCTTCTTCTTTTTTTACACCAAACGTATCGCAATTTTACTTCTTCCTTTCAAGTACGCGTCGTTTAAATCAAAGAAAAATCATGCTGTGACGATTACGCCACACGGGAACTCAGACATTACGCGTTATCATCCTCTTACCTTTTATTTTACGATTTAATTTACGTCACTTCTTCTGACAAGATCTATTCGCGTTGAAGGACAGCATCCTTTACGTCTAGGAAAAGTGTGTTTGTCTTTTATCTATCACAAATATAATTACAGTTATTTCTACCTTTCTTTTACGTACAGTCTGCTATTATTGACAATGCAAAAGGTCCTTTATAAATTAGAAATGATGCTCGGTTTATCCAGCAAAAATTCTTGAAAAAGATTGAGAAACAAACTGTCGGCAATCTGTAAGGATGTTATTATTGTGGTATTCTGCCCTTAGACTGGTCTGATGCAATCCTCCACGCTAACCTCTCCTACGCAAGCCTTTTCATTTCCCCATATTTACCACATTCTACATGCTTCCTAATCTTCTAGTGTATTCCATACTTGGCCTCCTTCTTCTGGTCACTTCCCTCTAATGCTAATTTTACGAGACCCAAATGTCTCAAAACGTGACCTATTAATCTATCCCTCCTCTTGGACAAAGTCCTCCATATTTTTCTCTCTTACCCTATTCTGTTTAGAAGTTCCTCCTTAGTGATCCTATCCACCCAACTCTTTCTCCAACAGCACCACATTGCAAAAGCTTCTATTCTATTCATTTGCCCAAATTCTATCGTCCACGTTTCGCACCCATATTACGCCACGCTTCATACCAACATTTTTCTAATATTCTCACTTATATTACCCGTAAGTAAATTCCTCTTCTTAGTCTGTGCTATCCTACTCTACTTATTATGCTGCCTAAGTAGCAGAATTCCTTAACTTCCTTTAAAATATTCCTTCCATTCTAACAGCCTTTGTTATTCCACTATTTTCCATGACCCTCTGTTAACCCTCATATTGAACTCTTGCTCCATGTGTACGTTCAAGCCATTTATTGTGGTTTCCAAGTCTTCTTCTGACTCCCGTAATACTACAATATTATCGGTAAAGCGTAGGGGTTTTTATTTATTCTCCTTGCAGCAAGATTTCTTTTCCATATTCCGTTTTAACTTTCTTCATATCATGTAAGTTACATAGCATGGCCGACAGACTGCATCCTTGACTTGATTTCCCCTTCATTTTCTTGCCCTATAATTATAATTACTGCCGACTGCCTTCTGAGAGGATTAAAATTGAACAACCAACAATAAGACGTTTTTAAGTATTGTAGTGTAACGTACCCATGTATTATCAACGGTTATAGTCCACCGTTATCTTAAAATTTTTGAGTTTCTTTTACTAAGTGATAATAACAGCCATCTGTATCTAATTATGACTTCTATATAAGTTTTAGTTTTTATCTTCTTTCTTTTTTATATAGGTTTCAAAGGTGTGGAAAATGTCATATGATGCCAGGTTCTTAGTCTATAGGTCGTTTATTAGTAATAAATATTTAATGCAATTGTTAATCATTTTCTTACCTCATATATAAAAAATGTAAAATTCATAATGCTATTTTATCTTATACGTTCATTCGTACTTGTCACTTATATTTTCTGTTATTTATCACATCTCTTCATTAGTATGCATTTTTCTTAGATTGTGAAATTTTTTGGTATTGTGTAACATTGACTTTAAGATTCAACATAATATCTTTGTACCAAATTTACACATTTATGTTCTGTGGATTAAAATGGCAAAAATAAAAAGCCGAAAGCTCCTAATATTGTGTTTCAAATACAAACTGTGAATGTAATTGGAACTTGATGACATAAAAGAATACAGTCGTTTTAATTCCTGAATAATTAAATTATATACATTGTAAAATTTGCGCTGGGTGAAGCAATATCTGCGGTTGCTAGTTGTTGTGAAGATTCTGTGAGAGATGGTCTTTGGACAGGGGATAAAAAAAAGGAAGATCGGTGCGCGGGCAGTTTGGCTGTGAGACGTTTACATGTACAATACGAATATTGGTAAGTAAAAATAAAGTCTCATGTTACAGTATTAGAATGACTCGTCTGCCGTTACTGGTGAGCGTCTCAATGTAAAACCGATCGCCAGAATGAAAGGTGACTGCACGGCATTTGGTTTGGACGTTGGGCCCGCGTATTTGTCGCCAGTTTGGGTCCCTGGGGCTAAATGTGAGCAGCCAGCTCAAAACAGTGCACACGGCGACTCTTGTGTTCTTGTTTCTTTGGCTGAAAACCAAGACGGGTTCCTTCAAACACGGGGAAGATTCCCGATTCGCCGTCCTCCTGTAATTAAAGAACAATTGGACATTCCTAACCTCGTCACATTGAGAGGACGTTCACTATTCATCTCATTTCTGGCAGCTGCACGCCAATTTAAATATACAACTTATCACTCACTGTGAACTTTTCCCCTACCACTCCTTATTGTCACTTTCCTTTCTGTTCCGGCCCTCGTTAGGTGCTTTTTGTTAATTTGTTTCCCCTTTAACTTTATTAATAACCCCCCGACGTAGCTTTATTGCTTAGTGTACTCAACTCTTTATCCATTATATGAATATTTTAATCCTATTGAACCCATTGCTTTATTTAAATACTACTCATTCTTATTTTGTCTCCTTGGCAGTTAGTATCGTCCTCCAAGTTCTTCTAGACTAGAGAATAGTCTCTTTACTTACTTTAAACCGTTTATGAAACAAGGCGGTTATTCGTTTCATTTAATGTGTGACTGAATTTAAATTTGCTACGTCGTCGATCATTGTGAACGGTTATTATAAGTGTTGTAGAGATTGAGAGACGTATTGCTAAGTGATTTATAACGCGCAATAGTATATTATAACATCTACAACGTTTTATTTAACTATATATCATGTTTGTACAAAGTTACACGTATTGAAATCTGAGACTACACCAAAAAATTTAGATTCATTGTTGCAGCAAAGACCTCTCACTCCTCGCGTCATACACTGAAGTTCTTTGCTCCGCTTCTCTTTGAACTTCAATGCATGTCGCTACAGACGTATTGACATTTAGCATTTAGAAAACAATAGATGAAACCACACACACACACACACACACATATATATATATATATATATATATATATATATATATATTGCCACGTCTCAAATCTGCATAGATTGGTTTCCGCCTCGGAACGACTTTTCGCCAGGAGGACGTCGGGGTGGAGATTGGCGCCAAAACGCTTTCCACTAAAGTCTCGGACAAAACGCCTATAATAAGAGCAGAGCCCAAGAAAACTCTTGACGTCGTGTAGATTTCTTGGCCGGGGAAAGTTTGTTATCGACCTGACTTTCTCCGGGTCTGGACGTACGCCTTCCCGTGAGACTAGATGGCCAAGGATCTTTATTTCCTTTGCACCGAATAGGCACTTCTTTGGATTCAGTCTCAGCCCTGCTGTACTCAGACACTCCAGAACAGTTCGCAGTCTATGCAGATTTGAGACGTGGCAATATAATTAAGTAAGGCGAAATAATGAACCGTAAAGAACGTGAGAACTTAAAAAATTGAATTTGTGAAACGTTTCAAAGACAAATATCTACTGCAACGTTCGTGTCATAACTCTGGAAGAGATGGCGGAGCGAGGAGTATCTTTGCAGGGCAGAGTTATTAGTGTAGTTGCGGTTGGAGGAGATTCTCTGGTTGCGTGGGGCACACCTCTTCTGTATTAAAAATATCCGTGCTATTGATATTTTAATAAATGTTTGATGTTCAATTTATGTTTAAGTGATAAGATTTATAAATAAAGAAGATATCAAGTATATAAATGTTATAAGGAAATGGAGCCTTGGTAACCTAATGATTACGAAATGTGGAATATTTTGTGTACGAGAAGCAGCGCATATATATGTATATGTATACTATGTATCTTAGAGGAGAAGCAAGTAAGTGGAAGTTAATATAACCATGAATTTTCATAAAACTGTCGATCTTGGCATCAGTTTCTCCCCACGTTTCGATTATTATATCGATAATACTTAGAATTGAGTTTCATTTAGCTGACGAGGTCATCGCTAGTCAGTGTTGTAACATATTTCTAATAATAATAAAGAATTTATTTAGCAAATAAATGCTACTAACTACTACAGTTTACATTTCATATACTCAAATGTTTAAATAAACAATTATTAAATTTACTAACAGTCTTACATTCTCTAATTTTTATTGGCAACTCGTTAAATTATTTTATGCCCTTTAATAAATATACTATTTCGTTTTAAATCTAATCTAGCTATAGTTATGTCTAATTGTACTTTACTTCTTACTTTGTATGGGTTTTCTATCAAAATTATAAGCTAAATTATTTTTAAAATAGGACGGTAACAAATTATAGAAACATTTGCACAGAAATATCGTGGTATGAAATTATATAAAGTCCTTGAAACAAAGCCATCACTGTGACGCTTACCCTACTTGTTAAGTCTGTTCATACATTTATTAGATATCCCATACAACACAGTATAACAACAATAAAAAAGTGGAAGTATAATACAGTTCTAAATAACAGTTTTAGATTCCTTAGTTAAAATTTTCCTACTTTATATAAAACTTTGATCAATTATAAAAATAAAAATAATGAAACTCATGTAACAATTCAATTAAAATTTTTAATTATGGAAACTCCGATAATGTTATAGTATAGCCTATGAGTCCAAGTTAATCCTTCGCTACCTCGTTCGCACTTCCGCATCAGCCCTTTCTCTCTTCCTATGCCTATGGCAATAATAATGTTGAAGATCATCAGGTAGGCATCTTGTCAAAGATAAAAGGTACAACAAGAGAATCACAGATCGAGAAAATGGCAGCTTTTAAGCACAAATGTAATGTCTCAAGTATCATGCAAAAAAAGTGAACGTATTATTAGTTTTCCAGCTTTACTGTCAAAGAAAGTAATGTGATTATTTTTATTTTATTTTCATTCTAAGTCAAACCGATGCAATGTAATTAATGTATTATTGCCGAAAAAGAATACTCTAAAATGCTGTCTTTTCTTTAATCATATCTAATTAAGGTAAGAAAAATTTATTGTAAAAACTTATAAAGTAAAATGTTTGTTATCTTCTTAAAAATGTTATGGAATGATATGCCCAAGGTCTTCGATCCTAGGACATATACCTTCCGAAAGAGATGAATATGCCTCGGTATGTGAGAACATTGAAATCGGAGAAGGTAAGATGAATGCCAAAAGTTTCCTCTATACTCCGTCAGTGAAGAAACATGCGCGAGAGAAACCTCCCACAGGTTTAACTCCTATAACTTGGGGAAATCTTTATTCCGTTATTTTTTTAAGTGACAGGGTACGTGAAGGTCGTTCTGAAACTTCCCTTTAATAGTATAAGAAGGGGATTGAAAACGGGGAGGGGGGTTAGGGAGGGGCGTGGAAGGTAGAGACAGGCTGACAAGCGTTGACTATGGCCTCTGGGTCATATTCTGTGATTCACTTAAAAGTGGTGCAGGGAAAATCCTGTGGAAGCGCAGTAGGACCACTCCCTAATTTTATTCACATGTCTTTGATTTTAAATGATCGAAATCCAGCGAGAATTTACTAACTCGGAGACAGGCAGGCAAGAGGTTGGAATTTCCCGACGTCGGGGCGCCTGGTTGAGAACGTTTCTGTCTGCAGCTTCAAAACACTAGGCTTGTTTTGCTGAAGGAACGTTCATCCTTCAAAATTTCCCAAGAACACTATTCTCTTTCTCAGGGATAAATTCCCGTTCTGGACGAAGGACGCATAAAGATTGGCGAACACACGTCACGTGGGAGAAGGGGAAGATAACAGTTTAGCTGGGAGGTGAGAACACGAAAAATTAGAAGTAGGAAAAGGGAGGAGGAAGCGAGAGAGCGGAAAAAGACTTTGAAAGGTAGGAGGTAGCTGGAGAGGGGATCAAGACGTTGAAAGGTCTAGGAAGCAGAGAGGCTGAGCGTTGCTCGAAAGTGAAAGGGGCAGGAAGCCGAGGAAGTAGGAGGGAAGATAGAAATGAACAATTAATAAGTCAGCGTTGATCGAGAGTTGAAAGGGAGGTGAGCATTGTTGCCCTTGAGTTAGAAGGAAGAGCGAGCTTGTAAGTTGAAAGGAAATTGTAGTAAGTGTATTGGTGTGAATAAGTAGGAAAGCTGGGTTGTTTTTCTTAATCGCCGGGAAGTACCAGGTCCAGAGCCTTCTTCCGTCAACAGAGGGAAAATTCTCAACCCGAGTGAGAGTGGAAGAAGGAACTGTAGTACGCAGAACTTTCGGAATTGCTGAGTAGATGATACAGGTTCGTCACGAGCGTGAAATATCTGCGGTACGTTGTTACCCCAATAATTAACCCTGGTAACCCTTTAAAATTCAAAAATCGTCCCCTTTAATTAATGTATAATTGTAATAGTACGCAGGACCTATCGAAGAAATTATTTTTTAATATAAATAAAATTTATTACTTCTTTTCAGTTCGAGGATGACGGGCATTGGGCAATAAGGAACTACAGAACTGAGACTGAATGGACGAAAACAGAACAAACTATGGAGAGAAATGAACATGTGAACTAACTACTCTTGGTAACTAATTTTTAATGCGTCTTCTATACATGAAAATTAGACAGGAAGTGGTTGTGATGAAAAGGGTGGTTGGAAATGAAACTAAAATATTTCCTTAATGGCTCCAAATCCTACGGCTCGACATCGATTCCCTCATTAATACCCTAAAAACACATGCGTATAATTTTGAATTTAGCTTAAATTAATTTGAAGACACATTTTTTGAAATTTGTTTCATTTTAATGAACCCGGCTAACGTCATCTTAAGCAAACAAATAAGCAATTTTAATGAGTATTTCAGACCATTTAGAGCTGGTTGTTGTGGTATCAGTCTTAAGACTGGTCTGATGCAAACCTCCAAGCGAACCTATCTTGCGAAGGCCTTTCCATTTAATTATAACTAGAGCAACCCACATCCTCCCTAATCTGATAACGGAATTCCATCCTTGGCCTCCCTCTGTTATTCTTACCCCACACACTTCCCTCTAATGCTAATTTTACAAGACCCTCACGTCTTAAAACGTGGCCTTTTAATCTACCCTTCCCTTGGTTAATGTCCTCCATATTGTTCACTCTTCTCCTATTCTGTTTATAACTTCCTCGTTTGTGATTCTATCCACCCATCTGATTTTCAGCATTCTCCTATAGCACCACATTTCAAAGGCTTCTATTCTTTTCCTTTCCCCAACTCCTATCGTCCACGTTTCGCACCCATATAACGCCACACTCCATACGAACATTTTTAGCAACGATTTCCTAATATTCACACTTATATTACCCGTAAGTAAATTCCTCTTTTTCGCGAAAGCCTTCCTTGCCTGTGCTATCCTACTCTAGTTATTACGCTGCCCAAGTAGCAGAATTCCTTAACTTCCGTCAAAATATCCCTTCCCAATCAAACAGCCTTTGCTATTCCACTGTTTCCCAAACAACACTCCATTACCTTGGTTTTCCCTTCTATTGATCGTCTTATTGAAATCTTTTTCCAGGACCACGTTCATGCCATTTATTATGGTTTCCTAATACTACAATATCGTCGACAAAGCTTAGGGTTTTTATTTCTGCTCCTTGAAGTATGATTCCTTTTTTTTTTGGTTAACAGGCTACATGAGGGTGATCCTGAAACAGGCAACTCCCCTTTAATAGCATAGGAAGGGAATTGAAAAGAGGGGATGCGGAAGGTAGAGCAAGGTAGCCAAGGGTTAACTAGGGCCCCCGGGCTATGGTTTAAGGATCCTACCCGGTGTTTCACCTAAAGAGATGCAGGGAAAACCCTAGAAAACCTGCATCAGGTAGGTCGGGCATTGGGTACTATTCTCACTCCCTTCCGAATGACGGGAGACGAGTTTGCTGTGGGGACGCAGCATTCCCTTCTCCGTATCTCCACCAGTTTCAGGCGGCAGTTGGCCGACTGATCCAATGGGATCAGCGGACAGCTCTTGCCATATGCCCAAGGTCTTTGACCCCAGTACATATACCTCCTAAAATAGGTGAAGGTGTCTCGGCATATGAGAACTTTGATAAAAAGTACCCAGAGAGAGTGCGAGGCATTCCCGACATGATCAGGTGAGCCCCGCAGTCACTCATGATTCCTTTTCCATATTTTGTTTTAACTTTCATCATTACCTGTTCTATATATAAGTTAAACGACTTGTGTTACACATTGCATCCTTGTCTTACTCCTTTCCTTATTTCTGCTTTCTTTTCTTAACCTTCGATCCTAATTACTTGGGACTGCCTTCTGTATAGGTTATGGATTAACCTTTGACTCTTATTATAAATAAAATACAAAGATTTGGATAATTTATTTAGATTACGTTTCGACCCGAACTTTATGACATTTTCAGTTAATATTTATTTCTGTTAAAGTAACATCTCTGACTTAGTAGACTCACGCAAGATGGAGGTTTCACACGTGTAGAGGGCGATTTTATAGTAGCAGTAAGTAAGGTGCTGAGGGGAGAGTAAATAGAGGTGAGTAGTGACACAGATGGCCGCCCAGGTCTCCCAGCAGCGCCGCTTCCTAAATTTAGCGCCGGAAAATACCACGACAGATATAACCTCCGCAGCCGCACGCGAATTTAACGCGTCCCTTTAAATACGACTCTAATCAGGGGAAAAAATTCACAGCCTAATCCGCGAGCCTCATCCTCTCTTAAACTGGTTCATTAACGTTCTTGCCCAAACTAAACACATACAGTGTTTAAGTCTCTCTTTCTGTCTGCATTTGTCAAGGTAATATTCCACCTTCCTTCTCTCTCTCAAAAAAAAGTCAGTTTCTTCATCTTGTCCCATGATGTGTAAAAGACTAGCGACTTAACGAGGATTTCCTGTCAATCTACAAATATGGCCGCCCAGTACGAGACTAAATAGATGACATGCGACGACAGTGAATTCAGATGAATTAAATAAAAGTACCTCATATGATATGCTGACCTGAATTATATTTAACTAGCTGGGTGCCCGGCGATACCAGGGAATTTCTTTACGTTATCCTGCTGCTGCAGTATTTAATTCGACTGTAACCCCTTTGTCAAGACGTAGTAAAAACCATCAGATAGATGAATACATTAAAAAAATTACCCTTTCGCGCCCATAGAAATCGTGAAAATGAGCGCTGAATTAAACATTTTATTCAGGAGGTTTGATGGAATGAGGCCGCCGAAGGAAATTGTGCATAAATACGTAATTCAGAAAGTGCACCACCTTTCTCATTTTCACAAAACGGTTATTTCGATTACGCTTCGGTTGTTCGAGGTGAAATTTAACGATAAACAATTCAATCCGAATTTTCGTAATTTATGAGAACTGAGCAATGGCAATCTACGACGCAATGAACTTGAGCACCTTCCTGTGTCAAATTGGGATTACATGTTTTTGATATGAGAAAGCCTATATATATTGTAACATGAAAAGTTACACTTAACAATGCAGGCCAGCTTGCGAGTTGCAATTGTTGAGGAACTGACGCAACTTGGGCCAACAATGTAGTCTGGCGAGACTTTGAGGAGTCGTCATGGGGTAGTGGAAGGAGCAGGTTGTGTCGGCGGGACGACGAGAGAATGACCACGCCCTGCAGATATAATTATTTCTCATGCTCTGATTGGAATTAAAACTATTAAAATCATCTTTTGGTATTTTTTGTGAAAGGAAGAAGAAATCCTCGAATACGGAGGAACGCGGAATCCGCTACATAATATAGAAAAAAATATAACATTCTGGGTCTCGACAACAGCGCTACGTACCGGGTAGAAGTACAGCTAAGAACAATCCAGGTGACCCCACAAATCATAATAAAACCTTCATCAAAATGGGACAATTTGTTTAGGACGAGAAGAATTACAAATTCTATCACTCTCCCCTCCATTCTCACTCACATACACACCGTAATGTGATATATATAAAGATATGGAGGCTGTAGGAATTGAAGTGAACTCCCTCCATGACGATTGCCTCTGGGAATTTTCTCTCGCAGGCATTTCTCCCCAGAGTGACTGCGGGGCTCATCTGATCATGTCGGGAATACCTCGCACTCTCTCTGGTTTATTTTAAAAGTTCTCACATGCCGAGACACCTTCACCTTTTGGGAGGTGTTCGTACTGGGGTCCAAGACCTTGGGCTTGAGGCAAAAGTTGTCCGCTCATCCCATTGGACCATTCGGCCAACTGCCTCCTAAAACTAGCGGAGACACGGAGAAGGGAATGCTGCGACCCCATAGCAAAACTAGAGAGAATAGTACCCAATACCCGACCTACCTGATGTAGGTTTTCTAGGGTTTTCCTTGCATCTCTTTAGGTGAAACACCGGGGGATAGGATCCTGTTAACCCCCCGTCCCTCCCAAAAAACCCCATTTACAATTCGATAAGAATTCCATGTGTAAAATATTAATATCTTATCATTAAAGTAGTCTTTTTCTCGTTTTCCATTCTTAAAATTTCAAATTTTAGTCCCCTACGTAAAAATTGGCAGTTCTTCAGTGCATCGTTTTCCAGGAAGAAAATCCGCTGAGTCCCGGGTCATTAATCCCTATCCGACTCCACTAATGCTAACGAAGCATATTAAAATCAGTCATTTATACGACAGTAACACTTTATATCGATGTGAAGTTACAGACGTAAATATCCAAATTTGTCCAGATGACGACATTATTTAACATTTCAGTTCAAAGATAAATTTTGTTCTTAAATATTTACAACGGTCTGCATGTAGAAAAATATTGTAATTGGCAGTAAGAAAAAAATGTTTCGGTAACGTTGGTCGACTGAATTCTAAGAGTCCGCTTTTAATATTGGGGAATGGAAGGGAGCCAAAAAGTCAATGACTCTTGTCCGAGGTATTTTCATAATATACTCCCATGAAATGCGGGCGCGGTTTTTCTCAAATATAAACTATGTTTCCTCATAAAGATGGGAGCTTTCAGGAAATGCATCAAACGACCGGTCTGATGCAACCCTTCATGCTAACCTCTCTTGCGCAAGCCTTTTCCTTTGCATATAACTACCACATCCCAGCTCCTCCCTAACCTGCTTTGTGTATACCAAACCTTGGCCTCCCTCTTCTGTTCTCACCTCACACACTTTCCTGTAATCCTAATTTTACAAGAACCTCGTGTCTTAAAACGTGGCCTATTAATCTATCCCTTCTCTTGGTCTACGTCCTCCACATTGTTCGCTCTTCCCCTATTCTGTTTAGAACTTCCTCCTCAGTTATTCTATCGAATCATCTTATTCTCCTATAACACTACATTTCAGAAACTTCTATTCTTTTCTTTTCCTCAACTCCTACCGTCCATGTTTTTCCTTGTCTGTGCTATCCTACTCTAGTTATTATGCTGCCCAAGTAGCAGAATTCCTTAACTTCCGTCAAAATATCCCTTCCCATTTTATTGCACTGTTTTCCATACTACCGTCCATTACCTTGGTTTTCCCTCTATTAATTCTCATATTTAACTATTTCTCCAGGATCACTTTCATTTTCTTTATTATGCATTCCAAGTCTTCTTCTGATTCCCCTAATACCACAATATCATCAGCAAACCTTAGGGATTTAATTTCTTCTCCTTGCATTTTGATTCCCTTTCCATATTCATTTTTTAACTTTCTTCATCTCCAGTTCTGTGTACAAGTTAAAGAGCCTGGGCGACAGACTGCATCCTTTTCTTACTCCTTTATTGATTTCTTCTTTCTTTTCTTGCCTTTCAACTCTGACTCCATCTGTAGAGTTTTGGATATGTCCACCTCAAAAACAAAAATATCTTAAATAAAGAGTTGTATTCCGTGTTTCCCTCGGAAGAAAATTCACTGTATCCACTTTGAAGATCGAAGTGAAGAAAACTATTACGTAAAAATGGTGACGAAACGTTTCTAAAAAAACTTTCACTGAAAATCACTGAAGTTTGGTGAACCACTGTAAAAATATTCTATTAAATGGCGACACTGTTCTGCTCTCTCTCTCTCCCCCTCCCTCCCTCTCTACTGTCCCCCCACCCCCGGTAAATAGATTAATTACCCTGGAAAGTGTTTTCCAACACTTCAATTTTACTTACTAATGTAAATTCCTTTTCTAAAATGTATATGTATTATTAAAAGAACATTTGTTATTTTCTTACGTTATATAATTTTAAATTTTTTAACTCTCTTATTATTTATTCTACACGCTCGCTTAATTCAAAGTAAATCCAAATCCTAACAAACCGTTGCAGTTTTGGTCGGAATGTCTATTCAGTAGTAACTATAAAAATTTTCTAATTAATTCTTACCCAATTTATGTTCTTTGCAGTCGTCAATTGTTCGTGTACTTTCGATTGCAATGTGACTTGAGAATTATTTTTTTTTAAATTTTGAAATCTTGCCAACCATAATTATTACTGTAATAAAAAATGTATTTGGAATCGAGTACGAATTTATGTTTTCTAAGCTACATCTTTGCGCATTAGCACGTGCCAAGAAAACCGATCGTTTGTGTTTGGCCAACATTAATCTTTTTATAATGACTATTTAGTATACAGTATAATATATGGGTTTTTTTCACCCATAAAATTCCTTTTAGACCGTTGTTCCACGATACATAAGTTGTATCAATTTCCCTGAAAGAGTAAATATTAATAGTGGACAAACTTTAGTTTTATTTGCCATCTAATAACCGTCTTCCGAGGAAATTTTTATAATAGGAAGCACAGATGATCCAAGTACCTTAAAGAGAAAATGTAACAGGCCCAAGTAATGAACATCCTTGTTCCAGTGTATCTGTTATTACTAATCACACAGGAATAATATTGTTTACTCTAGAATAAACATTTACGTTTCACGGCACAGTGAGTTTACAAATATTGAGCGACTGTACCCCTAAATTATTTTATCTTTCCTGCCTCTCGCTTCTAATTTACGGCGTTTCTTGCAAAATTGATATTACTAAACTTTAGTCCTGAACTTTTTTTTAGCAATTGGTAAGGATTTATTTTAAAATTAGTTGACAACATTAACTCGTTTTCGAGTAGATACGTAAATATCCAAGTTTTGTCCAGATGACGACATTATTTAACATTTCAAGTTCAAAGATAAATTTTATTATTACATATTTATTATGGTCTGCATATTTAGAAAAATCGTTTCAATATTTTAAATTATTTGTTTGAATTAAATGAATGATTGTAAATGGTAATCTTTGTAGTAAATGTTCAAAATTTAATATATTTAAAAAATTGTATTAAATTTTATTGTTGAAAATTTAATGCTTGCATTTTTCATAATACCAAAAATGAGTTTTTGTTGATTATTTAAAATGTTAGTAAATTTTGAATATTTAGTATGTTAAAAAACATTTTTGAATTTAATATTATTAGTAAACGTTGAAAATTTAATAACTCCATTTTTGCAATTTTTTAAAATATGTTAAAACATTTCTAATTTATTAAATTACTGATTGTAGTTTATTAGTAATTGTTGAAACTTTATATTTAATATCTTAGTAAATGTTAAAATTTTGTATGTTCAAAATGCTTGCATTTTTAATAGTTTAAATAAATTTTTTGTTGAATATTTAATATTGTAGTAATGGTTGAAAATGTAGTATGTTAAAAAAACTTTTTGTATTCAATTTCAAAAGTAATTGTTGAAAATTTATAATTTAATAAGTTCAAAAACTTTTTTGAATTAAATTATATTAGTAAATGTTGAAATTTTGATATCTGATTTGCAGGTAATTTTTTTAAATATCTGAAATGAATTGTTTGTGCATCAAATGACTGATTGTAAACCATAAATTTATTGGGAAATTTTGAAAATTTAATGTCTATTTTTAATATTCTTGTTAAATCTTAAAGGAATTTTTTATTAAAATATAAGGTAAATATTGAAAACTTAATGTTTTAAGAAAACCTTGTTGTATTGAATTTTATTAGTAAAACTTTTACAATTTAATATTTACATTTTCAGGAAGAAAATTAAAATATCTGCGTTAAATGTTTGGTTGTAAACGATATACTTTATTAGTAAATGTTGAAAATTTAATGCATATTAACATGTTAATATTTTGATTATATTTTATTAGGAAATGATTATAATTTAATGTCTGCACTTTCGTTATTTTTTAAAAATATCTTAGATGAAATGTTTCGTTGAACATTTAATATCTTAGTAACTGTTGAAAACTTAATGTGTTAAAAATCTTTCTTGTATTTTTTGTGATTGTAATTTTATTATTAAATGTTAAAAATTTAATATCTTAGTAAATTATAAAAATTTAATGAGTTAAATAAACTTTTATTTGTCCTAAATGTTCTTTGTAAATATTCAAAATTTAATGTCTGCATTTTAGATTTTTTTAATATCTCTAAGTAATTATTTTTTGTGTAATTAATAACTCATAGTAATTTAGATGTACGTATTGAAAAAAAAACTTGGGTGAAAAATCATTGGGCATGTACCTGAAGCTCCTCTATAATGTTTAAAAATTTTGTAATGAAATTTAACAAAATATATTTTTGATTTTTATTGGAATCGAGACCGACTGCACACCAAGGTTTTTATTTTTCATTTATGTACACCTTTTTTAGTGTAAATAATATTATTTTTAGCTTTTAGTTCATTATTGATAGTTAAATAAAATTAATTTAATATTATAAATAAAATAAAAAATATAATCAAGTTAATATTATGAATAAAATGAAAAAGAAAGGCTGAAAGGTCAAAAGAGAAGTATTTAATTTGAATTAAAACGTTTATTTTTTAACTTTCGGGATCTCTTCAGTTCATTATTTAAGGCCATAGACCCGGAAGTGGGGAAATTTCAATAATAATATTTTAAATAATGAAGTGAAGATGGTCCTGAAAGTTGGGGATGAAACGATTTTAATTCAAATTAGATTCTTCTATTGGCCATTCTTTGTAATTTATTTATAACGTTAAGTGAGATTAATTTAATTATATTCGTTGTTAGAAAGTTAATCCGACCCGACGTAATCTACTAATGACGGCCTGTGGAGATGTAGCATTAAATATGGCGATGAAATTTTTCCACTTTGCATATTAAGCGCGGAAACGGTTATTTCTGTCTCTGTAACCCACAAAACATATATTAGCACGGGTGTTCAGAGCAACGTGACTCCCGCGGCTCTATTTTTAGAGCTCAGCGACACGCAACGCCGCGGCGGGAATCGCGGGGTCTCGAAACAACTACGACAATTTACGAGCACTCGTCGTAGTAGTCTTGTCCAGAGGAGGAGGATGAGGAGGAGGAAGAGGAGGAAGACGGTCTCTTGCTGGCCCACTCCCTAATGGGACATCAGCATCAGCGTACAGGGTTTCACTACAGACTCATGTACAACACAGACTGTTACATTATTTACCTTTATAATAAATAAATGGCACGAACGTAGTCCTGGAGAAAGAGTTCAATATCAAGACTAATAGAGGGAAAACCAAGGTAAAGAAATGTAGTATGGGAAACAGTGGAATAACAAAGGCTGTAATATTGGGAAGGGATATTTTGACAAAAGTTAAGAAATTCTGCTACTTGGGAAGCGTAATAACTAGAGTAGGATAGCACAGACAAGGGAGGCTTTCGCGAAAAAAACGGGTAATATAAGAGTTAATATTAGGAAATCGTTGCTAAAAATGTTCGTATGGAGCGTGGCGAAACCTGCACGATGGGAGTTGGAGAAAGGAAAAAAAAATAGAAGTCTTTGAAAAGTGGTCCGATAGGCGAATACTGAAAAATCAGATGGGTGGATAGAACCACAAACGACGAAGAAGAGGGGAAAAGTGAACAACATGGAGGAGGTTGAATAAGAGGAAGAAGGGATTAATAGGCGACGTTTTAAGACACGAGAATCTTGTAAAATTAGCATTAGAGGGATGTGTGTGGGGTAAGAACTGAAGAGCGAGGCAAAGGATGTAATACGCTAAGCATATTAGGGAGGATTTGGGATGTGGTAGTTATGTGGAAATTCTGCTACTTGGTAGGCATAATAACTAGAGTAGGATAGCACAGACAAGGGAGTCTTTCGCGTAAAAGAGGAATTTACTTACGGGTAATATAAGTGTGAATATTAGGAAATCATCGCTAAAAATGTTTGTATGGGTGCGAAACGTGGACAATAGGAGTTGGGGAAAAGAAAAAAATAGAAGCCTTTGAAATGTAGTGTTATAGGAGAATGCTGAAAATCAGATGGGTGGATGGAATTACAAACGAGGAAGTTCTAAATAGAATAGGAGAAAAGCGAAGAATACGGAGAACGTTGACTAAGAGGAGGAATAGATTAATAGGCCACGTTTTAAGATACGAGAATCTTGTAAAATTAGCATTAGAGGGAAGTGTGTGGGGTAAGAACAGAAAAGAGAGACATAGGATGATATATGCCAAGCAGATTAGGCAGGATGAGGCTTGCGCTAGTTATAAGTAAATGAAGAGGCTTGTGCAAGATACGTTAGCATGGAGGCTTGCATCAGACCAGTCTTAAAACTGAATACCACAACAACATAATTGTACACACACACATATATAAAACATATCACCTGGAATCATGAACAAGGTTGTAAATAAATTTAAAAAATAAATATCACTAAAATACATAAAATTACGGACAAAAAGTCAGCATTAAATACATCACTATTTATTCACGAAATTGATGTTTCATCCCCATTTTGAGACTTCCTCAGGCTGACTACAATTTATTTTTGGTGTAACAGGCTATATGAGAGTCAACCTGAAACAGGCAGTTCCCCTTTAATAGCATAGGATGGGAATTGAAAAGGGGGGATGCGGAAGGTAGAGCAAGGTAACCAAGAGTTGACTAGGGACCCCGGGTTATAGTTTAATGGATCCTACCCGTTGTTTCATCTAAAGTGATGCAGGGAAAACCCTAGAAAACCTGCATCAGGTAGTTCGGGATTATTGGGTAATATTCTCACGCAGTTCCGAATTACGGGAGACGAGGTTTGCTGTGGGGTCGCAGCATTCCATTCTCAGTGTCTCCCAAAGTTTTAGGTGGCAGTTGGGCGACTGATCGAATGGGACAACTCTTGCCTTATGCCCAAGGTCTTCGACCCCAGTACATACTCCTCCTAAAATAGGTGAAGGTGCCTCGGCATGTGAGAACTTTAAAAAAAACAGATAGAATACGAGGCACTAAATATAAGTAGTAAGTTACAATTTTCAACTGAGGGAATCAATATGATGTATTGATTAATTTGTCAATTTTTAACCATGGTTTTTATATACAAAGTTAAAAAATTATAACATAGAACTTATATTTAATTTATCGTAATATTATTTTTGTAGTAAATCTGAGGAAGTCTCAAAATGGAGATGAAACGTCGCTTTTGTGAGTAAATAGTGATATATTTAATGCTGACAATTAAACCGTCTTTTTATTTATTGTAAATTTTAAAGTCAGAAAAGTTGCCGTAAATGTCACTAAAGGTAAGTTTACAACGGTCCCAAATTTTACCTAGAGCATGAATATCAATGTCGGCGATGACGTCATTCGCGAACAGCTGTGTCCTGGTAGAACCCAAATGCCATAACTACAACCCGGGGACCCAACTAGTCAGTCCTTGGCCCTACCTTTCATATCCTCCCCTTTTCAATTCCCGTCCTACGCTATTAAAGGGAAGTTATCCGTTTCAGGATCACCCTCATGTAACCTGTTACCCTGCTAAAAGCCACTAGTCAACTTTGGCTCCCTTTGACAACCCTTGCGCATTCCTCCTTTCCAATCCTCTTCCTATTCTATTAAGACGAGAGTTGCCAGTTTCAGGAATGCCCTCATGTAGCCTAACACCCCTCTTGTCCCACCCCTTCCTTTCCCTTCCCTTCAAAAAAAAATTTACGACCCACAAACGATTCACTCACTCGTGTTTCTTCAAACGACATTTAAACATGTAAACGGCTCTCTCGGTCAAATTTACGATTCTCAGTAACTCTCCGAGGTTCACGGGACTAGCTGACAAGTACAAACCAAAGATAACGATATTGCGCCTGTGTGTAACTTAATATTAGAGTGCCCCTTCTTTCTTCCCTTCTATGTACATCCAGCGTAATAAACTTCTGCAGTTGTGATCTAACAGCAATTTCCCGTTATTTTCCTACCCTCCTCCCCCGTCCCCCCAAAATCCTATCTCTAGTTTTTACTTAGTCAGTTATTTAGTTAGTATTACTGTTAAAAATAGTAATAGAAGAATTTTTGTAACAGAATTTTGTAAGTTTTTGAAGATAGTGCCTGTTATAGATGCACTATAAAACAGACTAATTATATTGTAATTAATTAATAAAAGGAATTAATGAGGTCCTCTGACACCGATGATCTCGGCTGCCGTTGACTCTCAGGTCCGGCGCACGATATCCGAAATTTAAGAACCTGGCGAAGAAGAGCGAACACAATCTTGAAGCACTCACGTACCCGTTCATTTCTAATTTGACGGAGAACTGGAGGCGAGGAGTCGACCTCTGGCCGCAGCCGGGTTGCACTGGCGTGGGGAAAGGAGATGTGCGGAGGAAGTGCGTAGACGCACGCCCGGGACGCGCTGCGGCGCTGCGATCGCACTCACGCACTCACTCACTCACTCACTGCTACGTACCTATTCATTTCGCCGTGTTAATCTCCCATGATCCCGCGGCAATAGGTCAGTTACCTAGAGACGGCGTTGCGTAACTGCTGCGTGGAGTGCGTGCCCTCGAATCCGTCCGTCTTGGCACAGACGCAATCGCCCCACCAACCAACACTCGCGCGCGATCTTTATTTTAGAGCTCACGTGTCGCCCCGACAAGCCATTGTCTACACTCACAACGACTCTCTTCAACGTGCCCTATAGTCATTACGTTCTGCAATCATTGTTGCATTCGTCAGGTGATTCAAAACCGCTACAGCCGCATACATACCCTCTACATAATACAGGCAGTAGTAATTAGTAGGTGGACAGTGTGCACGGCACCATTACCCCCGGCGAAGTAATGCCTGACGGTGGCCGCCGGGAAGTAAGAAAGGAGACTGACGGGGGTGGGAGTTTAGTGGGTAGGAGGTTTCTGCCTGAGTCCCACATAACCTCTCCGGAGGTATGCGTAAATGCATTCTCCCCCTCCTTAACCAATAAAAAAAAGGCAGTAGTAATTAGAATAGAAGAGCAAGAAAAGAAAACCGTAAGCAAGAAACGAGTACACAAGAATAGAGTCTGTCGCCCACGCTGTTTAACTTATATATAGAACAGGCGACGAAGACACTTAAAACGGAATATGGAAAAGGAATCATACTGAAGAAATAAAAACCCTACGCTTTGCCGATGATATTGTAGTATTAGGGGAGTCAGAAGAAAACTTCGAAACCATAATAAATGGCATGGACGTGGTCCTAGAAAAATAGTTCAATATGAGGATTAATAGAGGGAAAACCAAGGTAATGGAGCGCAGTAAGTGAAACAGTGGAATAACAGTGGCTGTTATATTGGGAAGGGATATTTAGCGGAAGTTAAGGTATTCTGCTACTTGGGAAGCGTAATAACTAGGGATGGTAGAAGTATAGTAGACATAAAGAGGAGGATAGCACAGGCAAGGAAGACTTTCGCGAAAAAGAGGAATTTACTTACGGGTGATATAAGTGTGAATATTAGGAAATCGTTGCTAAATATATTCGTATGGAGCGTGGCGTTATACGGGTACGAAACGTGGACGATAGGAGTTGCGGAAAGGAAAAGAACACAATCCTTCGAAATGTGGTGCTATAGGAGAATGAGATGGTGAATAGAATCACAAACGAGGAAGTTCTAAACAGAATAGGAGAAAGTCGAACATTATGGAGAGGACGTTGACTAACAGAAGGAATAGATTAATAGGTCAAGTTAAGGCACGAGGGTCTTGCAAAATTAGCATTAGAGGGAAGTGTGTGGGGACAGAACAGAAGAGGGAGACCAAGGATGGAAGTGCTATGCAGATTAGGGAGGATGTGGGTTGTGCTAGTTACGAGTAAATGTAAAGGCTCGCTCAAGGTAGATTAGCATGGAGGGTTGCATCAGACCAGTTTTAGGACTGAATACCACAACAACAAGGGACTGGTGTTTTGGTTTTGGGTCGTGAGGAACATGGAAACAAAATTTCATCAAAATTGTTCAGTCCTTTCAATGTATTACGCAGAAGTGTGTTTTACCCCCGTCCCGTCCTTCCTGTTAGGCCAAGAAATGGAACTTAATTCGCATTCTAAATGTCAGAATCAAACGCAAAGACTCCCCAATAGCACCGATTTCGATACCAAACGTGACTGTTTTATTTTCACCGCCACCCACATGAAAACTCTCCTTACACCCTTGAATGGGGTTGAAATTATACGAAAAAAATTTTAGCGAAAAAATCTGTCATATTGATTGAAAACAATAAAATAAGAAAATAACTACAGTTTGTGAATTTTTAAAAATTACCGCCCCTCCACCACTCCCGCCCCCCAAAGTGGCGTTAGCCCTGCATTATCCTCATTGTTAGAGTTTGATTCGCGAAGAATACCTGTTCAAAATATGGCCGGATAAGGTAGAATGCGAAAGTCTACTTTACCCCCCTTTCAACCCCTCTTGGGGGATGAACGGTATCTCAAACTGCATTTTTATGTCAGCATTAAACTCATCGGCTCACATTACACGGTTTAGAGCCCAATTTCGATTGTTTTCTGCTTATTTTCGTATGTTGCCCCCTCCACCCCAACACACATGAATACTCCCCTACGATTATTGATTGGGTTGAAATTATACGCTAGTAGTAACGGAGGACACACTATTAGATGAACTGACCCAGAAATATATTTATTTGATGGAAATATCGGTCGCTATTGGATATTTATAATTTTCCACCCCCGCCCCTAGAGGCCGAGTCTTGTCCCCCACAGTGCTGATGACGTATTACAAATTTGATTGAAAATGTTCCACTCGTTTAGATTTGTATACGGAACGAACTGACAGACGACACACACACACGTACAGGTACAGGTAATTTAATTGTTGTGTTGTTGTGGTATTCAGTCCTGACACTGGTCTGATGCAACCCTCCATGCTAACCTATATTGCGCAAGCCTTTTCATTTCATTATAACTATCACAACCCACATCCTACCTAATGTGCTTAGCGTATTCCAAACTTGGCCTCCCTCTTCTGTTATTACCCCCACACACTTCCCTCAAATGCTAATTTTAAAAGACCGTCGTGTCTTAAAACGTAGCCCATTAATCTATCCCTTCCCTCAGTCAACGTCCTCCATATTATTCGCTTTTCCCCTATTCTGTTTAGAACTTCCTCGTTTGTGATTCTTTCCGCTCATCTCATCCTCCTATAGCACCGCATTTCAGAAGCTTCTATTCCATAGAGATAATAATTTAAGAATGACATCATTGCTACTAAAGTTGTTGAAAACTAGGAACATAATTACAATTAAACTTGTACTTTAATTCTCCAAAATTTGACACAAACTATAATTTAATAAACGATAAGGCACCGGGGAAGATAATATTATTGCGGAAATGTTCAAGTACGGTGGAGATCGAATAAATATATAAAATAATTACAATCACATGGGGAAAGGAGGAAATTCCGCGGAAATGGAATGCCGAAATAATTTGTACCATCTTTGAAAAAAAAGGGAATAAACTACAAACTAGAATGTAAAGAGTCAGAACCCTATTGATTATTGTCGATAAAATACTGTCATCTGTACTTAATGAAAGGCTACATTAGACCAAGCGTCAAGGAAATATAAATGATGGAATTAAATTATCTGACTATCGTGTGGCGTTACATGGGTACGAAACGTGGACGATAGGAGTTGCAGAAAGAAAAATAATAGAAGCCTTTGAAAAGTAGTGCTATAGGAGATCGAGATGGGTGGATAGGGTGACTAATGAGGAAGTTTTAAGCAGAAAATTGGAAAAAAGAAAAATATGGAGGACTTTGAAGAAGAGATTAATAGACTGCGGTTTAAGACTTGTAAAAATAGCATTAGAGGGAGGTGAACGGAAGAGGGAGGCCAAGGATAGAAAACGCTAAGAAGGTTTGGGAGGATGTGGTAGCTGTGTAGGAATGAAAAGGCTTGCGGTGGATAAGTTAGCACGGATCAGACTAGTCTAAGGACACAATACAACAACGAGGATAATTCTGGTATATTTCTTAACTCGTTTTATTTATTTCATTAAATGTACGTTTAAATTATATCTTTAAATCGTAGACCCTCGTTTTATTGGGAAGTTCATTGCCCATAAATCATTAAATTTTTTTTTTCAGTATTACTTTTATTATATTTATTCAACTATGTAATTTTTCTTTGATAATTGTCCTTTTCCAAATGTTACAGGTTAGGTGCTCGCCTATTGCCAACCCTGTCACCTGGTCTCCATCTCCTTCTCGAGAATGTTACGTTTTTCAATCACCTGACGAAATCTACAAGTATTACGGAAACGTTGTTTGGTATTTTATCACTTAATTTGATCTAATATTTGACTATTGCCTATTGTAGTTGGAAATAAAATATTATATAGCAAGAAAATCGACGGTATTTGATGTTAAACACACAGAAAAGTTTAGGACAAAGTCTTTTAAATTTGAAAAAATAACGCTCAATTTATTACCAGCTTTGACCTGCATTATATATTTCCGCACATGAACTCTAAGCATTTACTGAATAAATAAATAAAAATACGACCAAATAAGACAGAAAATAAATTGTGACATTAAGTTTAATAAACAAATAAAAATTCGATCACGTCAGTCAGCAAGTAAATTTGATTAGTATTTAATTAATATAAATACAACGTTTCGTCCATCTTTGAGGATTCCCTCACGCACTTTTTTTAGATGCATGAAAGACGAGTGATTACAACGTTTCGTCCATCTTTGTTGACTTCTTCAGTTAAAATTTTAAATAATTGTTTCATCCGATACCGTAGCTGGAGAAAGTCACAACGTAATTAGATTTACAATTTAAAAATTTACCACGAAGAAGTCAACAATGATGGATGAGACGTTGTATTTATAATAACTAAAATTTAATTAAAACTGTTTTATGTCAAATTTATTTATTTCAATTAATGTCAGAAAATATAAATTTTTTGCTTTTATTGAGTAGATTTCGTGGATTTCAAAATCTCCTATCGTCCACTTTTCGCACCCATATAACGCCAAGCTCCATACGCACATTTTTGGCAATGATTTCCTAATATTCACACATATTATCCGTAAGTGAATTCCTCTTTTTCGCGAAAGTCTTCCTTGCCTGTGCTATCCCAAGTAGCAGAATTCCTCGACTTCCTTCACATATCCCTTCCCAATCTAAAAGCCTTTTTTATTCCTCTATTTCCCATACTACACTCCATTACCTTGGTTTTCCCTCTATTAATCCTCATATTGACCTATTCCTCCAGGACCGCGTTCATGCCATTTATTATAGTTTCCCCAGGGCCGCCATAAAAGGCGGTGTTGCCATATAGTCTATTAATTTTCACATGTCTAACAAAACTGTAGCACAGAATAAATGTTGTTGTATTCAGTCCTAAGACTGGTCTGATGCAACCCTCCATGCTAACTTATCTTGCGCAAAGTTCTTCATTTCCTTATAACTAGCGCAAGCCTCATCCTGCCTAATCTGCTTAGCAATTCCATCCTTGGCCTCTCTTTTCTGTTCTTACCCCACACACTTCCCTCTAATGCTAATTTTACAAGACTCTCGTGTCTTAAAACGTGGCCTATTAATCTATTCCTCCTCTTAGTCAACGTCCTCCATATTCTTCGCTTTTCTCCTATTCTATTTAGAACTTCCTCGTTTGTAATTATATCCACCCATCTGATTTTCAGCATTCTCCTATGGCACCACATTTCAAAGGCTTCTATTTTTTCTTTTCCCCAAACTCCTGTTGTCCACGTTTCGCACCCATATAACGCCACGCCCCGTACGAACACTTTTAGCAACGATTTCCTAATATTCACACTTATATTACCCGTAAGTAAATTCCTCTTTTACGCGAAAGCCTCTCTTGTCTGTGCTATCCTATTCCAGTTATTATGCTTCCGTAAGTTCCTTCAAAGGACCGACTCCCCTATGTAACAGCCTTTGTTATTCCACTGTCCCATATTAGACTTTGGTTCTCCCTGTATTAATCCTGATGTTGAACTCTTTCTCCAAAACCACGTTTATGACAATTATTATGGTTTCCAAATCTTCTTCTGACTCCCGTAATACTACAATATGGCATGAAATGTGTCTACGAAAAAATGAAAATAGGAGGCTAACGTAAGTGATTTTCTCGGTCGTCGCCGGGCACCCGGAAAGTACTTTTTCATTAGGTATTGTATTGGTAATGGAATTGGAAGCAGTCGAATATGATTCAAATTTAGAATCCCGAGCGATGTCGCGGGGGCGGCCATTTTGTGAAATACATCATAACACCCCCGGGCCGCCATATAAAGCGGAGTTGCCATATAGTAGTCAGTCTAAGAAAACTGTAGCTCGCAATAAATATATTTTGTAACATTTTTGATGAATTTCGCGGGTCGGAAATAATGTTTAAGTTGAGTAAGTGTAGTATTGGTGGTGAGAGGTAATGGACGCACCCTGCTGCTGTGGTGGCCATGCGCGTGCGGCTGGCGGGCCTGCTGCTCCTCTGCAGAGCCGCGCGCTCGGGCAGCAGACTGTCCGTCTGGAAGAACTGGCAGCCGCAGCGCACCTCGCGGCCCAGGCTGGACGTGGATTGGTCCCTCCGGTAGGGGCGGGCTGCAAGCGGCTCCTCGGACCTGCCGCGGGCCTTCATGGCGGCCGCTCCATCGCCACTGCACTCCCGACGCGACGCCGCTTAATTAGACGCATGCGCGACCTATTTTTACGTGCAAATGTCGCCGAGCTAAAAAGGTGGGGACGGGACTCGACTCTAACCCCCCGTGGCGTCGTCTATTCTTTTCTCAATAACGGCGGCCGCTGCACCGGCGGTCCTCTTCTTCCTCCTCCTCCTCCTCCTTCGCGGTGGGCCAAACCTCCGCTGCCACTAAGGTTCTCTTCATCTCAATAATCATCTCCTCTGATCGTAACATTAAAAGAAGTCCACCAGAACCCACAGAACGTCTTTAAGTTCTTCTTCTTCTTCCTTGCCACTGCAACCTGATGAGGCCCTTGGTCCACAGCGGACCGCCCTTTCCGTCCTTGGAGTGACACGTGGTCAGACTTTTTTTTAAAAATTTATTTCTCTATTTTTAGCCTGCTTTCTTGTTTCCTATACCAGGCCTTAATTACAATATTTTACAACATCTTGAACACTTTTTTTACACTGATTAACCTTAGCAAGAGTAATTAATAAAATACAAAAATGAATGGTAATTTTTAATTTTTTTTCTTTATATATATATGGTCAGACTATCAATTCTCCAGCAGCAGCCTTAAGCTCGGTCTACATGAACATGACGTCACAAACATCCAAGCCCAGAGGCCAGGATTCAGACCCCCGGGGAGGCAGCGACGTCCTAAGTCCTGTTCACACACGACACTTATGTCGCAGTCACGTGACGAATTCCTCATTTCACCGTCCGTAATGTCGGTGATTTTTTTCCGCTCTTGCCAGTGTTGGCAAAATCATATCCTCCCTAAGCTGCTCAGTGTATTCCATCCTTTGACTCCCTCTTCTAGTAACTACCCTCTAGGGCTAATTTTAAAGACCCTCATGTCTCAAAACGTGGTCTATTAATCTATCCCTTCTCTTGGTCAACTTCCTCCAAATTGTTCTGTCTTCTCCTGTTCTCCTTACAGCTTCCTCCTTAGTGATTCTTCCATTCTTTTCCTTTCTGCAAATCCTACCGTCCACGTTTCGCACCCGCGTAACAACCACACTCGATAAGAACACATGTAGCATTGACTTCTTAATATTCAGATTTCATATTAGCCGTAAGTAAATTCATCTTCTTCGCCTGTGCTATCCTACTGTAGTTATTACGCTGCCCAAGCAGCAGAATTCCTTAACTTCCTCCAAAATATCCCTTCCCAATCTATTCCACTTTTCCCTATACTACAATCAGTTACCGTGGTTTTCCCTCTATTAATCCTCATGTTGAACTCTTTCTCCAGGACCACGTTCATGCCATTTATTATGGCTTCCAAGTCCTCTTCTGACTCCCCTAATACTACAATATCGTCGGCAAAGCGTAGGGTTTTTATTTCTTCGGTATGATTACTTTTCCATATTCCGTTTTAAGTGTCTTCGTCGCCTGTTCTATATATAAGTTAAAGAGCATGGGCGACAGACTGAATCCTTGACCTACTCCTTTCTTGATTTCTGCTTTCTTTTCTTGATCTTCAATTCGAATTACTGCTGACTGCCTTCTGTAGAGGTTATGGATAATTCTTCTTTCTCGATTTTTTATTTCTTTTTCATTTTGTTTTGTGGGTTGCGAGTGGAATATTCTCAATAGTCAACGTTCCTCTGGTATTCGTCTCAAATGTCCATACCAATTCAACTTCCTGCCTGATATTTTATGTGAGATATTTACTGACGTAACCCCCATTTCTTATATATCTATTTTTTTTATCCTTTTTCTTCTTGTCACACCACAGCTGCGTCTCCAGAAATTAGTTTTCATCGCTCTTACCGTTCCTTCATTTTTCTTTGTTATTTCCCAAACCTCATAAACACTGTCCACTACTGTTTTATAGATTCATCTTTCTTGTTATATTTATATTCCGTATAATTGAGTGTAACTGACTCTGCCCTTCGATATTCTCTGCTTAATTTCCTCCTGTCTTCCCTCCTTTAGCAGTAAGTATTTATATGTGGTTCAGCACTTTTACTACACTTCCGTCTTATATTTACAAATCTCTTCCTGTGACTCCGACTACCATAGACTCGGTTTCATCAAAATTTATTTGTAAGCCCCATTTCCCGTATTCCTGATTCAATTTTCCTGGTTTGAAGTGTGCGTCGTCTTCATCTTCGGCGAATGTAACCTCATCATCAGCAAATTTCGAAGTATACAGGGTTTTGACATGGCATTTCTTTCTCCAATTTTTGAGTGCAGCATTCAAATATATTTTAAAAAGTGTAGGTTCTATACAGCATCCAGCCTTATATCATTCCTTTATTTACGTGTTGTTCTGATGAGTCTATGTTTCAATCTTTGACCTTGTTTAAATTTCCTGTAAACAATTTGTTTTAAGAGGAATAAAATTTTGGGGTGCATGCCGCCACTAGTGTAGAGGTCTCTACTTACTAATAAGCATTACTTAATAAGTCTCCTATTTCCAGTGGTCCTCCCCCCCCGAGAATACGAAAATAGATAACTTTCGGCCGGCTTGTCTCGAAGCCACCGCCAACAATCCCGTCTGATGCGGCATTCCCTAGACAGGAACTGGGGACCCGATTCACGTTACAGTAACACAAATAAAGAAGCATTTCCTAGCAGTTGTTTGCATTTCCTTTTCTGTTTCATTGCAGACAGTAGTTTTCTAGAACTCTGGGTCCATGTAACGACGTCATTAACCGCGGGATAGTGGAACACACTACCCTTTTTTCCCTCATATCAATAGGAATACAGGAAAAATTGAAAACATATAAAACAAAATAAAATTAAAACTCCCGTGAAAATGGATGTATATCGTCCTGAAGTAATCACACTGACTGATACGTCACCAGGATGTACGTTTAAAACCAGACAAGAATATCCACTCACGTTGCCGTTCTCATCTGATGTAAAGACAATTTATTCTAGACCTGCCACAAGATGTCCTTAAAAAGTAGACCAATTATGTTATTGATGTCACCGCCCACTGTCTTATGCCCCGGCCATTTAGTATCCACAAATTAAGACTTTCTCTGTCCCATATAAGGGTTGCCATGGAAGTCGCAGTAAGTAACTGGGCGAAGGGCGAGGATCACAGTTCGTGGGACGGATAACTGGAAAACTCGTCGTTCGCGATGACCTCGTGAGCCAATAATCACCGCCTCTGTTGACCCTAACAGCGGATAAGAAGAGTTACGTTTACCCTTCGCGCAGTGTCTGCAGATAACACCTCTGACACGCCATCGAGTGAGTGCGTGCGTGCGTGTCGGTATGCTGGACGCAACCATCCAGTTCTCCTTTACGAGGACGAGTCGTCCTCATTCCTTCCTCTCACCTTTAATAGCGTAGGAATGCAGTGACAGGAGAAACGAATGGGGCAAACCAATAAATAATTTCTTTCTCCTTGGCTCTGCAGCCCATTGAGGGCCTGGGCCTACCGAGTCAACTGCGGACTGTCATCTTGCGTGACACATTCAGAGTTTGGAGTGACACGTGGTCAGCGTAACGACCATCCAACAACAGTCTCAATCCCTTCTGGGATTGGACCGGTAATCCCAGGAACCGGAGAGTAAAACAGATATGAACAGACAAGGAGATATACACTCCCGACATCTTCGTATCAATATGGCGGTAGAAATGAAAAAAAAATACACTTGAAGAAGCCAGCTTAAACCTTCATATCCTGGACGCCGGAAAATGAGGGAAACCGGAATTCCGGAGCTGGAAGTACAACCTGTGCTAGAGAAGTGGAGATGCAGGAAGGGTGGAGGAAGCGAACATTGAAAGACTGTCTCCTGCCTCCAAAAGGAAGCCCAGGAGACAAGAATAGAGCAATGGCTGACCTCCTGCGTCTCCACACATCTTTACTGGTAGAACTGCATAATACACAGTCTGCTCTACAGACCCCCTGCAAAAAATATACTTCCATATTTGATGTATATATATATATAAGTATTATAAAAAATGTTAAAAAATCTCAGTCTGTAATGTAATGTAAAAGAAGATGGAAGCAGCTATGACTTAACATAGTTTTCCTCTCCCTTCTCTTTCTTCCCTTCCATATTCCGCCAGCTGTGATCTCACAGCACTTTCCCTTCAATCCTCCCACTCCCATTCACCCTATACCCTTCTGTTTTTAGTTTTAGTTTATTAGTTTTATTATTGTTTAAGAAAATAATTATTTATAAAATAAAATAGAATAAATCTGTAAGACAAACATTGTAAGAAAATAAAATAAGGCCTGTTATAGATACACAAGAAAACAAGCCATTAGTGTAATTAGTGAATAAATAAAAAAAATTCTCAATCCCGGTCTTCGCGACCAATAAATAGTACCACTCTGAAATAAAATGAGCCTAGTGACTACCGTCGTTGCATCGCAACCCCAGAGGTCTCCTGGCAAGTGTTCGTGACGTCATTGGCACGGGAGTCAGAACAAGAGACTTGGGGAAACATAGGGTGCGTTTACCTCTCACCATCAATCCTCCATTTTATAACATTTAATTATATCCGAAGCAACGTGTAGCACAGGGTCCGCCAAATCTGCCTCAAACATTTTTTCGGACCCGCGAAATTTATCAAGAATTTACCAAATATATTTATTCTGTGCTACAGTTTTCTTAGACTGACTACTATATGGCAACTCCGCTTTATATGGCGGCCCGGGGGTGTTATGATGTATTTCACAAAATGGCCGCCCACCGCGACATCGCTCGGGATTCTAAATTTGAATCAGATTCGGCTGCTTCCAATTCCACGATTTTGACCAATACAAACACCTAATGAGTGTATTATCTGGGTGCCCGGCGACGTCCGGGAAATACAATTACGTTAGCCTCCAATTTTATTTTTTCATAGACATATTTCTTGCCATAATGTAGTATTAGGGGAGTCTGAAGAAGATTTGGAAACCATAATAAATGGTATGAACGTGGTCCTGGAGAAAGAGTTCAATGTGAGGATTAATAGAGGGAAAACCACGGTAACTGATTGTAGTATAGGGAAAAGTGGAATAGATTGGGAAGGGATATTTTGGAGGAACTTAAGGAATTCTGCTGCTTGGGCAGCATAATAACTACAGTAGAATAGCACAGGCGAATAAGCTGAATTTACTTACGACTAATATAAATCTGAATATTAAGAATTCAATGCTAAATGTGTTCTTATCGAGTGTGGTGATGGAGTGTAGTATGGGAAACAGTGGAATAACAAAGGCTGTTGAATTGCGAAGGGATATTTTGAACGATGTTACTTGGGCAGTAGAATAACTAGTGTAGGATAGCACGGGCAAGGAAGAGGAATTTACTTACGACTAATATAAGGACGAATATTAGTAAATCGTTGCTATGGAGATTGGCTTTATGTGGGTGCGAAACGTGAACGATAGGAGTTGACAGAAAGAAAAATAATAGAAGCCTTTGAAATGTGGTCCCTATAGGATAATGAGATGGGTGGATAGGATAACTAACTAGGAAGTTCTACAGGGGAATAGGGGAAGAGAGAACAATATGGAGGAGGATGACCAAGAGGAATTTTTTTTTTTTTTTTTTTTTTTTGGTTAACAGGCTACATGAGGGTGATCCTGAAACAGGCAACTCCCCTTTAATAGCATAGGAAGGGAATTGAAAAAGGGGGGATGCGGAAGGTAGAGCAAGGTAGCCAAGGGTTGACTAGGGCCCCCGGGCTATGATTTAAGGATCCTACCCGGTGTTTCACCTAAAGAGATGCAGGGAAAACCCTAGAAAACCTGCATCAGGTAGGTCGGGCATTGGGTACTATTCTCACGCCCTTCCGAATGACGGGAGACGAGTTTGCTGTGGGGACGCAGCATTCCCTTCTCCGTGTCTCCACCAATTTCAGGAGGCAATTGGCCGACTGATCCAATGGGATCAGCGGACAACTCTTGCCATATGCCCAAGGTCTTTGACCCCAGTACATATACCTCCTAAAATAGGTGAAGGTGTCTCGGCATATGAGAACTTTGATAAAAAATACCCAGAGAGAGTGCGAGGCATCCCCGACATGATCAGGTAAGCCCCGCAGTCACTCTAGGCTGAAGCGTCTACGAGAAACTCTCGCAGCGCCTTCCCATACCTCACCCGACCAAGAGGAAGGGACATATTAATAGGCCACGTTTTTGAGACATGAGGTGACTGTGAGTAATGACGACCGACCGCCTGTGGTCCAGTGGCTGTCACGGAGACTGCGATTAAGACTGCTGGAGAGTCGACACGCTGACCAAAGTTCAGAAATTTGACGACAGTAGTCAGCAGACGAACAAGGCTGTCAATGAGCTGCAGAGCCAAGGAAGAAGAAGAAGAAGGAAAAGACAGTAACGTCCAATAAAATTTGACCCGAAATTTATTTACACCAGTAACATTTTCACATATCTAAAGTAAATGAAACTAACGAAATATTAATAAATAAAATAATAAAATCACTCCGCCCTAGTTTCTTCTAGTCAAGAACGAGCTTGTTGCTGATAATTCTCCTCAGAAATATCGATTTAAATAAACTCTTCCTCTACTCCGTTATCGTCATTGTGGAGTTAGAAAAAAAATTAAAAACGTAAGTTTCATAATATTTTTTTATAAAAGAGGACTGAAGGTTCCAAAAGAAAGCGGGAGATACACGACGGCAAATAACAAGGGACTGAATACACTACAAAAATTTGGAATTAAACATCTGACATTTGTACCATTTAAGGACGAAGTAATAACCACTACTTAAAGTTTGTCAAGTTTTGGGTTGGAAATATTTTCTTCTGCAGGAAAAGAATAAGAGGAGAAAGCCGGAGTCAGTTGTTTTAAATGAATGCCATGAGTTTGTATTTATATTGTTCTACGGTTCATTGATATATTATGGTGCATTATAATATTATTTATAAATATTTCATTTGTGGCCAGCAGCACAAAGCCAAGAGTTGGAACTTTCGGGACAATGAGTGACGCTGGAAAATCCCGTAAAGGGACAAAGAAGCCTATTTTGGCCCCCCCTTTCTGAGAAAGGGCTAAGGAGGGGAGGGATATTGGGTTTAGCCATAGGCTGGCCAATAAGAGGATGAAAAAAAGTAGAGAGGAAGGGAGGAAACGTTTACCGTCGTCTCTGAGATTTCAAATAGACGGACACTTGTGGTAAAGACGGCGAGAGGGACGGTCCATTCAGCGCCACAGAACGAGCGGCATCCAAGAGTCCCTGAAATCACCACGGTTATCCTTGGGAAAGGGAGACTCACTGTTAGCTTTCGCAATTGGTGAATTTTCAGGCCAGGCAGATAAATATTTCATATATAATTTTTTTAAAATTTTGTTTATAATAAATTCATTTTCTTAGGATATTTTTTTTATTTAATTTATTCTTGCGTAAATAACCTACGCAGGTGGCGCCCAAAATCCCTGACCACGTGGTACCCGAAATGCCACAATATATATGTTTCCTTCGTGTGAATGGGTTATTTCACAACTTGGTTAGCACAAATTTTCAGAGTCAGCGTCAAAAGACAGCATCCATCGGAAAATTACGAAGCATTGTGATCAGAGTAACTGTCAATACAAAGGAAACAGGTTAGTAAGAAGTTACAATATTAAGTAACTTGGACAGTCTTCATCCCGTAAAGACATTCATTCAGACCGTCGAGACTAGGGAATCCCGTGACGTCACATGTTGACGAACTTGCGGTTTTGTCGCAAAAGTAAGCCACTGGCGCCCTTCCTGGTGTCCAATATGAAAACATTGATTTCTATTCATTTAAACAGAATAAAGGGGCTAGAGAATACTGAATAACCTAACATTTCTACCATCGAAGAAATAAATAAAGTTAAGACTGCAAAGGATTCTAATGAAAAATGAGTTGAGCAATTTTCTGCCGAAGGTAAAATAAAATCGATTATTAACACCTCGTTGAAAAGAAAAAGATGTGACACGTGTTTAATGGAGCTGCAGACGACTGAATGCTGTTGCTTCTAGAATGAAAGAGACTGTAGTAATTCCCTTAATTTGAACAAACAATGGCGGTCGTTAAGCTCGATAAAGAGGTAAATGGGATTAGGCAACTCGTTTAATGGAACGTCGTGACTTGGCGACGGCAGGAAAACAAATACCTTGGCAATTCCTCAGATAAACAAAACAATAAAACGACAATCTTTTTTAAAAGGAATAGAAATATTAATTTGTAATATCTTCGCCACGCTAAGGGGGACTGACGTTCACTAGAAAACCGGTTGGACCGATTTCGTTGATATATTACCTGGACGATTTACACGGCACTATTAAAATTAATTTAAATTCAACTGTAACTGCCTGTAAGTATATTGTCACAGGTCGAGAGAAATCGTGAAGAAGGTGCGAATATGCACGGAAACGTCGTTTAATTAAGGATAAAAACTGTCTGAAAAAAACTGGTCGTAAAATTATTTAATATAAAAATAACTTTATACTGGATCACTGAGTAGCGCATTAAGGAAAACAAATAGAATTAGACTGTTTTCGTAACAGAAACTACTAGACTAAACTCTAAGTACTGTGGACGAGGTTTTCATCCCCGCAAGGGGAGTGAAAGAAACGACAGCTTCAGTTTTTCTTTTTTGGGGAAAGCAGGCAACTCCCCTTTAATAGCATAGGAACGAAATTGAACCCTAGAAAACCTGCATCAGGTAGGTCGGGCATTGGATGCTATTCTCACGCCCTTCCGAATGACCGGCGACGACGAGTTTGCTGTCGGGGTCGCAGCATTCCCTTCTCCGTGTCTCCGCCAGTTTTAGGTGGCAGTTGGCCGACTGATTCAATGGGTTTGGCGGACATCTCTTACATTACACCCAAGGTCTTCGACCCTAGTAAATACACCTCTTAATTAGGTAAAGGTGCCTAGATAAGACTAAGTTAGTTCAGTTTAGTGCTGATGCTAGTAATAGACCAGTAGACAACTTCTCAGCTAATGCTTGAGCCTTTCCTCGGCCTTCGGATTGACGATAAATTAAAGTGGAATGACCATATAGATCTGCTTGCCGGAAAACTAAGTTCAGCTTGTTATTCTCTGAGAACACTAATGCAACACGTTAGCAAAAAGTACGTCAAAATGGTTTATTTCGCGTATTTTCATTCAATTATGAGCCTATGGCATCTCTAACTGCTCCAGGAGTAATGAAATATTTAAGTTGCAAAAGCGTGCAATTAGAATACTTTCTAGCACGAATTCTAGATCGAGTTGCAAACCTTTCTTCAAAAGTTTGCAAATACTTACTTTACCAAGCGTATATATTTATGAAATATTAAAGTTTGTAAAGCGAAACACTAATTTGTTTCAAACAAATGGCGAGTTTCATGAATACGCGACTAGAAATCGTTCAGCTCTAAGGTCGGACAAGCATCGCCTTGCTCTACACCAGAAAAGTATTCACAATACCGGGATAATTTTATACAACAGCCTTCCTTCCGCCAGAGGTTAAAAATAGTACCTACAAAAGCTTCGTGAAGCAGAGTAAAACTATTCTTTTAAATGGCGCTGCTGTTTTACTCGGTACAGGATTTTCTTAATCGTCCTTCTAGTATTTAAATCAAGGTTCCTGCAAAAAGTGTTGAATGAGCTGCCTTATAAAATAGCACATCACATATCTTTAAAATTTCTATTCAGTTTTTTCTGCTCTTTTGTTTGTTTGTTTCATGTATTGCCTGGAGCTACGACAGAGGGAAGGACAGTTTCCTGGTCCAAGTAGTTAAAACTCCATTGCGTGTTCCTCAGTGTGTGCTTGTTTGTGTTTCCCAGTGTGTGTCCGTGTTGTGTTTATATTGACTTTTGTCTATATACATTTTCTTTTACTAATTTATTTTAAGTTTATTTGTCTTTAATTATGTACTTTATTTTGTTCATTTTTAATGTATGACGTATCCTATTTCCTCAATCGAGGATTAATGGAAACAACAATAAATCTAAAACTAAATCTAAATAGAAAAAAAACAGAGAGAGTACGAGGCATTCCGAAAGGTGAGCTTCGCAGTCACTCTGGGGAGAAATACCTGCGAGAGAAAACTCCCACAGGCATTCCTCGATTGCTTCACTATCCTTTAATTATGGTGAACCTTTATCGTTCCTTTAGGGTGACTGCGAGTAATGGCCGCCGGCTTCCTGTGGTCCAGTGGCTGGAGTCGAAACACAGAGGTCCCGGATGTCGCGGAGATTGAGATAAAGACTGCTGGAGAATCAATAGACTGACAATGTGTCACTCTAAATTTGGAATGTGTCGTGTAAGATGGAAGAAAAGCAATATTGACTTTGTGACTAATTTTAGAAGACAGGATACGAAAAAACCGGCCTACGTTTATGGCATTTGTAGATTTAGTAAAAACCTTTGATAATGTGAACTGGAACACACTATTAAGGATTTTGAAGAGCGCTGGAATAAATTATCGAGAGAGGATGCTTATACATAAACCTACAATACAGAAGACAGGCAGCTGTAATTACAATTGAAAATCAAGAAAATAAGGCCATAATCAAGAAAAAAGTAAAACAAGGATGCAGTCTGTCGCCCATGCTGCTTAATTTATATATAGAACAGTTAAAACGGAGTATGGATAAGAAATAAAAACTCTACGCTTTTCCGATGATATTGTAGAAGTAGGGGAGTCAGAAGAAGACTTGGAAACCTTAATAAATGGAATGAACGTGGTCCGGGAGAAAGAGTTCAATATGAGGATTAAGAGAGGGAAAACAAGGGGAAACAGTGGAATAACAAAGGCCGTTAGATTGGGAAGGGATATTTTGACGGAAGTTAAGGAATTCTATGCCTTGGGAAGCGTAATAACCAGGGATGGTAGAAGTATAGTAGACATAAAGAGTAGGATAGCACAGACAAGGAAGGTTTTCGAGAAAAAGAGGCGAGTTACTTGCGGGTCATCCAATTGTGAATATTAGGAAATCTATGCTAAAATGTTCGTATGGAGCGTGGCGTTAATGGGTGTGAAACGTGGACGATAGGAGTTGGGGAAAGGAAAAGAATAGAAGCCTTTGAAATGTGGTGCAGTAGGCGAACGTCGAATATCAGATGGGTGGATGGAATCACAAACGAGGAAGTTCGAAAGAGAATAGGGGAAGAGAGAACAAGATGGAAGACGTTGACCAAGAGAAGGGATAGATTAATGGGCTGGGGGTCTTGTGAAATTAGCATTGGAGTGAAGTGTGTGGGGTAAGAACAGAAGAGGGAGTATGCTAAGCAGATTAGGGAGGATGTGGGTTATGCTAGTTATAAGGGAATGAAAAGGCTTGCGCAAGACAGGTTAGCCTGGAGGGTTGCGCCAGACCAGTCTCAGGAGTGAGTAGCACAACAACAACATGTAAGATGACGGTTCGCAGTAGACCAAGGCCTTCATTGGGCTACAGAGACAAGGAAGAAGATGAAGAAGCGAGTAACGACCTGATGCTGTACGTGCACTTACTGAGTAATTACCAAGTGACTAGTTTTCAGATGGAGGATTTAAAATTCCTCAGAGTGAAATGAAAACATGCCTTAAGAGTTGCAATTCCTTTTCACGTTCTGTCCGTAGAATACCAATTTTTCGTGAGAGGACGACGTTGAAAGTGAAATTGTGTTATAGGTGAACAAGAACCCGTTTCAAATGCACGTAACGTAATGACAGATGTTCGCGGAGGTAATTGGCAGAGTGAGCGTTGGCCGAAGCCTAGACAGGACTGGCTGGACTCATTAATCTTCAGCTTTCACTTTCATGATGACAGTGTCAATAGCTCAAGGTAAAAACTCTCTTTGGAACGACCGCTGACGCGATCTCACTGCGTGCCGTGAGAAGTTCATCAACTTCCACGCTAATGGAGGAATCTATACTCGCAGTGTTATAAACCATCATTTAAATTTTCTGTAAATGTGATGAAGTATCATCTTTCATGCTCCTCCAAACGACAGCTGATTCAATAAAATATATAACCCACTCCCTCAGTCAAATCCCTTACGCGCTTCACTAAACAGTGACTTACCTGGTTTTCTAGAGTTTTCCCGGCATCTCTTTGAGGTGAATGCCGGGTAGAATCCTTAATCTATATCCCTCTAGTCAACCTTGAGAATGTTGACACCCGTAAGAGCTTTCTCACACAGAGTGAGGATCGTTTTTACCTCCGGGGATTCGTCGTTCTCTCTCCGATCACAAGGCACCTTCGCCTATTTTGGGAGGTGTATGTACTGGGGTGGCCGACCTCCTGTGGTGTAGTGGCTAGCGTCGCTGCCTCACAACCCAGAGGTCCCGGGTTCGAATCCCGGCATGGGCTTGGATGTTTGTGTCGTCATGGTCACGAGGACCGGGGTAAAGGCTGCTGGGGAATTGATACGCTGACCACGTGTCACCCCAAATTCGGAATGTGTCACGCCAGATGACAGTCCGCAGCCGCCTCAGTAGGCCCAGGCCCTCAAGAGGGCTGTTGAGCCATTGGTAGAAGAAGAAGAATGTACTGGGGTGGAAGACTTTGAGCATACGGTCAAAGATTTCCGCTGATCCCATTGGATAACTCGGCCAGTTGCCTCGTAAAACTTGTGGAATGCTGCGACCCCCACAGCAAACTCGTCTCTCGTCATTGTGAAGGGCGTGAGAATAGAACCCAATAGGCCGCCCTACCTGATGGAGGTTTTCTAGGGGTTTCTATGGACTTCTTTAGGTGAAACACCGGGTAGGATCCTTAAACTATAGCCCGGGGCTCCTAGTCTACCATTGGCTACCTTCCTCTACCTTACTGATCCCCCTTTTCAATTCTCTTCTTAAGCTATTAAAGGAGAGTTGCCTGTTTCTGGATCACCCTCATGTACCATATTACCCCTCAAAAAACTAGGCAACATTTGACTGCATTCGACCCCCTTCAGCATTCCCGTTTCCAATTCCCTTCCTATGCTATTAAAGGGGAGTTTCCAGTGTCTGGATGACCCTCATGTAGCCTGTCTGCCCACTAAATGCCTTTCCAAAAAACATATATATAAAAAAGCTTCACTCACTCAAATCATGGTTCTACAAACGACTCCCTCAGTCAAATTCGTGCTTTTCCGTATGTCGCCAAAGATAACGATCCATATGTACGGCGTGTGAATTGAAGGACAGAAATCAAGAAAGAAGTAAGATAATGATGAAGTCACTAGCCCATGCTCTTTAACTTATACATAGAACAGGCGATAAAGTAATAAAAAATGAACGCGGAAACGGAATGATACTGCAAGGAGAAAAATTAAAACCCTAATGTTTGATGATTATATTGTAGTAATGGGGAAGTCAGAATAAGACTTGAAAACAATTTACATTACATTGAACGAGACCCTGGAGGAAGAGTACAACAGGAGGATTAATAGAGGGAAAACCAATGTAATGGAGTGTAGTATGGGAAACAAAGGAATAACAAAGGTTGTTAGATTGGGAAGGAATATTTTGAAGGAAGTTACATGGGCAGTAGGATAGCACACGCAAGAAAGGCTGTCGAAAAAAAGAAGAATTTACTTACGGCTAATATAGCTATTAATATTAGGAAATCGTTGCTAAAAATGTTGGTATGGTGCGTGCGATGTATGGGTGTGCAACGTGGCCGACGGGAGTTGGGGAAAGGAAATGAATAGAAGGTGTGGAACTACAGAAGAATAAGATGGGTGGAGAAACTAACCAGAAAGTTGTAATCAGAATGAGAGAAGAGCGAACAATATGGAGGATTTTGAAGGGATAGAGATGGTAGAAGTAAAGTAGTCATAAAGAGTAGGATAGCACAGGCAAGGAAGGCTTTAGAGAAAAAGAGGCGAGTTACTTACGGTTCATACAATTGTGAATATTAGGAAATCTCTGCTGAAATGTTCGTATGGAGCGTGGCGTTATATGGGTGTGAAACGTGGACGATAGGAGTTGGGGAAAGGAAAAGCATAGAACCCTTGGAATGTGGTGCTATGGGCGAACGCTGAAAATCAGACGGGTGGATAGAATCACGAACAAGAAAGTCCTAAACACAATAGAGGGAAGCGAACAATATGGAGGACCCAAGAGAAGGGATAGATTAATAGGCCACGTTTTGAGACATGAGGGTCTTGTAAAATTAGCAGTAGAGGGAAGTGTGTGGGGTAAGAAGAGAAGAGGGAGGCCAAGGATGGAAATCGCTAAGCAGATTAGGGAGGATGTGGGATATTGAGGGTTGGATCAGACCAGTCTTAATACTGAATACCACAACTGCAAAAAGCAACTTAGCTGAGATGAGCTCAGGAAGGTAGAACAGGGTCTTAGATAAAGACGGATCAGCAGGTTTGATTGGAACGCGCTTGACCTTCCGTCGCAGAAGCGAAGCGTCGCGAACAGAACAAAGGACTGACGACAGGCGTTCCTGTCTCCTCCCTCGGGAAAATTCGCGGGTTCCTGTATGACGACAGCCTCGTTAATAGCGGAGGACTGCGAGACTTGCCAACAGCTCAGCCTCAAGGCACTCACACTCAATTAAAATACCACGTGCTGCGCCTCTTCTGTCTCTCTCGCTCTCTCTTTCTTTCTCCAATTAAAAACGACGACCGCGGTGCATTCCCTCAGTGCAACCTCAGAGACCTCAACTGAGCTCCATCTTACTCACCCTTAAAAACGATCCTGCAATAGTGAATATTAGGAAATCGTCGCTAAAAATGTTGGTTTGGAGCGTGGCGTTATATGGGTGCGAAACGTGGCCGACAGGAGTTGCGGAAAGGAAAAGAATAGAAACCTTTGAAATGTGTTGCTGTAGGAGAATGAGGTGGGTGGATACAGTAACTAACGAGGAAGTTCTTACCCCACACACTTCCCTCTAATGCTAATTTTACAAGAACCTCGTGTCTTAAAACGTGGCCCATTAATCTATCCCTTCTCTTGGGCCCTCCATATTGTTCGCTTCTCTCTATTGTGTTTAGGACTTTCTTATTCGTGATTCTATCCACCCGTCTGATTTTCAGCGTTCGCCCATAGCACCACATTCCAAGGGTTCTATGCTTTTCTTTTCCCCAACTCCTATCGCCCACGTTTCGCACCCATATTACGCCACGCTCCACACGAACATTTTGAGCAACGATATTCACACTGATATTACCCGTAAGTAAATTCCTCTTTTTAGAGAAAGTCTTCCTTGCCTGTGCTATCTTACTCTAGTTATTACGCTTCCCAAGGAACAGAATTCCTTACCTTCCGTCAAAATATCTTTTCCCAATCTAACACCCTTTATTATTCCACTGTTTCCCATTGAACTCTTTCTCCAGGACCACGTTGATGTCATTTATTATGTTTTCCAACTGTCCTTTTGACTCCCCTAATACTACATATGGTCGGAAAAGCGTAGGATTTTTATTTCTTCTCCTTGCAATAGAATTCCTTTTCCGTATTCATTTTTAACTTGTTTCATCGCCTGTTGTATATATATAAGTTAAACAGCATGGCCGACAGGCTTCATCCTTGTCCTTATTTAAATTAAATGCCCAGTTTCCTTTATAACCATTACTCGAGGAAGTCCCAAATACGGTGTCGAAACGTTGATCCGACTAAAAAAATTGTCTTCATCTGATCCTTAATTTATTTCACCCATTTTTTAAAATTATTCAGACGACGTTTCACCCATAATTTTGGGAGCTTAGCAGGTGGAAAGACACGGAATTAAATTTCTTCGCGAACTGAATTTTGAATGAAATGCAAATACATGGGAATTAAGCATTTTTTCCTTGCAGAACTGAGTTCGGCTGAAATGCCCGTTAATTTAATTCTATATGTCATAAAGAAAGTAAGATAAGCGAGATCTTGAGATATTTAAATGGGTTAGTGAACCGGAACTTGTGGAGATAAATACAAGTTAAATATGAAAACTGTCAGTTTGCGAGGCGAAGTTAGTGGAACACGTCACTCACGCTGACGTTGACGATTTCTACGTCTCAGGCACAACTCGGCGACGTTGTGGACCTTCTGGCCGCTGGACTAAATTACGCAACCTCTGATACAGGAGAATCCTCGTCTGCACGGTAACTTCCCCTGCAGAGGTCGACAACTCTACGCCTTAATACACTCTCTTCTGGCTATTTTCGGCCTTCCGCCACGCGTCACACACACCACCAGCCAATGGCCTTGACTCAGAAAACTCTTCATTACAAAATCATCACATCCGAGTCCTCTACTGGGATTGGAAGGAAAGGAGTTAGACAAGGGATGCAGTCTGTCGCCCACGCCCTTTAACTTCTACATAGGACAGGCCATGAAGCAAGTTAAAACGGAACATGGAAAAAGGAATCATATTTCAAGGAAATTAAATAAAAATCCTAAGGCTTACCGATAAATTTGTGGTATAAGGGGAATCAGATGAAGAATTTGGAAACCATAATAAATGGAATTAAAGTGATCCCGTGAAGAAAACCAAGGCGATGGAGTGCTTCATGGGAACCAGTGGAAAAACCCAACAAAGACTGTTAGATTGTAGCTTCTTTCTTCATTTCCATCTTAAAACTGGATACAGAGAAATATTCTCCGAGAGGAAACACGGAATATAACTTGTCATTTAATCGAAGAAAAAAAATGAGTCCACGTTTAAGATATTTTTTTCATTTTGAGGTGGACACATCCAAAATCGTACAGATGGCAGTCAGCAGTAGTTAGAGGTGAAGGGCAAGAAAAAAAAGCAGAAATCAATAAAGGAGCAAGCAAAGGATGCAGTCTGTCACCGATTCTCTTTAACTTATATACAGAACTGGAGACGAAGAAAGTTAAACAATTAATATGGAAAAGGAATCATACTACAAGGAGAAGAAATAAGAAGCCTAAGGTTGGCTGGCGATATTGTGGTATTAGAGTAATCAGAAGAATACATGTACGTGATCCTGGAGGAAGAGTATAACATGATGATTTATAGAGATGATGGTGTATAGTACGGGAAATAGTGGAGTAACAAAGGCTGTTAGATTGTGAAGGGATATTTTGATGGAATTTGAGGAATTCTGCTACTGGGGCAGTAGGATTAGCACAGGCAAGGAAGAGGAATTTACTTACTGGTAATATATAAGAGTGAATATTAAGAAGTCATTACTAAAAAATGTTGGTATGGAGTTGTGGCGTTATAAGGGTGCGTAACGTGGACGGTAGGAGTTGCAGAAAGAAGCCTTCGAAAAGTGGTGCTATGAAAGGATGAGATGGGCGGATAAAATAATAATAATAATCATATTCCGTAGATCCTGTAAAGAAGCTAAGCTTCAAGGATGTGGAATGAGTCAGGGTGTACATTTATTACATTATTTTATTATATAAATATACTTATAACCAATTTTTGTAACCAAATAGAAAGGCGATTCCAACATTATAAACTAATTACTCGTCTCCGATTCTTCTATAAATTCCTTTACTGAATAGAAGGAGTGGCTAAGCAAAAATGAGGATAATTCAGACTTAAATTTAACTTGGTTATCGGACAACTGTTTAATTATATGCGGCAGTCTGTTGAAGATGGATAACTAAGCAGGAACTTCTAAGCAGAATAGGAGAAGAGAGAACAATATGGAGGACTTTGACCAAGAGAAGGCCACGTTTTGAGACATGGGTAAAATTAGCATTTGAGGGAAGTGAACAGAAGAGGGAGGCCGACGATGGAATACGCTGAGCTGATTTGGGAGGATGTAGGATGTGGTATCTATGTATAAATGAAAAGGCTTTCGCGGGGTTATTTTAGCATGGATAGTTGCATGAGACCAGTCTTAGGACTGATTACCACAACAACAACAGAAGTATATAATTCTCTTCAATAATACCTCTGGTATCAACAAAATTATTTTTCCCAGTTAGTAGTATCTTTATGGTAATAAATAAACGAACCACACAATCTATATTTTAAGAAAGAACTGATGAAAGTGCTAAGGTGAGAAATTTCAAGGATGGAATGGTCCGTGACTTATTACTTTCAAACGGAGGCGCTGCCAGGTTTGCTTACTCACATTTGACCAAAATACTCAGGTATAAGTGGCAAAGACTCCAACATGCAAACGTATGATATTTCATCTTCCTCACACACACACACAAGTAAAACAGCTGCTCTTTCCTTCTTGGCTTTATTTTATCTGTCTCTGATCACTTCACTCACTCACTCAACCAACCTCCTTAAAAATATTTCCAAACTTCTCTTACTTGAAAAATATATCAACAGTTTACCGAGGCTGATATTTACAAACATTTCTTAAAATAAATGAAGAAAAAAAAGTCGTCTAGTTTTGTCAGAAACCAATTTAATCAATACTTATTTAATATAGCCGCGACGTTTCGTCCCCCTTTGTAGACTTCATCAGGTGAATTTTTTTAAATGTACAAAACCGTTCTGAACAAAATATCATGAAATAACAGTTTTTTTATATAAAAATAAATTTAGTATATTTACAATAATACAATTCGTATATGAAATTTTTCCCATGCTCCTTCTTAATTATTTATTTATTCAAATTAACTTAAAGCTAATTATTCCATTTTCCTACATAGTACAAAACTTATTCTAAATTAAAATTCACTCTTTACATTTAATCAGTCTTTTTAATCTATAACATTAAACTTTAAAAGAAAACACATTAATAGTTTTGGTGTCCTTAACAGCTACAGGTAACTTATTGTATAATACTACACCTACATTAACATCAAAGTTTAAGTACTTTTTAAATTTAAATTAACCATATTAAAAACGTACCCTACCCTTGATGTTGTGACTGTGTCACCTCTGAATTTCTTTTTATAAAGTTTTGAAATAGTCTGGTATCTATTCCTTGAATAAAAACTAAATCATCATACAGAATTTGGTCCTTAACACAATCCTACAATAATTACCCTTATTCCACTAATTCTTCATTAACATTTCTCAATTAATTTCCTGCAATCTGATATCTATTACATGAATAATAACTAAATCATCATACAGAATTTTGTCCTTTTCACTTAGAACTTTTAGCATATCCTTAATCCTATAATAATTGCACTTAATCCCCTATTCTTCATTAACATTTGTCATTTTATTTCATTTGGGGTCATATTCATCTGAAATATCTAATATAACATTAAAATATATATCGTTAACATTATTAAAATTAATAAACTGTATTTTAAATTTTACTACACACATATGCTAATTGATTAGAACCATTAATAGACGGTATCCTTATTTCCTTCTTTTTTTAGAAGTCTATATGACACACAATAATATGAATTAATATGAGCCGAAAAATAGGGGAAAGCTACTGGAAATAAATTGACATATTTTAATGGAGGAGATCAAAATATGAAACTGTTAAAAAGGGGTGGTACAATTTTAATTAACAGAGTTCTTAAAATATCTTAAAATAATAATAATAATAATACAAATTTTTAGGTAGGATAATTTCACAATTTTTTTTGAAAAATTCCACGGAATTAAGGACATAAATTTCTAAATTTTTAAAGATTTTAATCGTGTTTTAATATATATATATATATAAACAATTGTTACATAGAAACCACATTTAATCTGTTGTAATGTTACGTTTGTACTACGTCTCGAAATAATAAAATTATATCTGCTGACTTATTGTCAGTCTTTTTATTTATTTGATCACAAACTTCTTTTTTATTGTAAAATCCTAATTTCTGTATAGAATTATAACCTCAAGGTTATGCGGTACGAACAAAAATTGTGGTTATTATAATGTTTAGTTTTTTAATAATCTGTCTTGAGTTATTGGTGGTTTTCTAGTGACATTGTAGTATTAGGGCAGTCAGAAGATAAATGGAAACTTTAATAAATGGCATGAACGTGGTTCCGGAAAGAAAAGTTCAACATGAGGATTAATATAGGGCAAAAAACCAAGATGGTGGACTGTAATATGGAAAACGGTGGATTAACCTACATTTTATTTTATATAATAATATATACTAATATAATATAAGTGTGAATATTAGGAAATCGTTGCTAAATATGTTCGCATGGAGCGTGGAGTTATATGGGTGCGAAACGTAGACGACAGGAGTTGGGGAAAGGAAAAGAATAGAAGTTTTTGAAACGTGGTGCTGTAGGCGAATGCTAAAAATCACAAACGAGGAAGTTCTAAAGAGAGTAGGGGAAAAGAGAACAATATGGAGGACGTTGACCAAGAGAAGGTAAAGATTAATAGGCAACGTTTTAAGACAAGAGGGTCTTGTACAATTAGCATTCGAGGGAAGTGTGTGGGGTAAGAACAGAAGAGGGAGGCCAAGGATAAAATACGCTAAGCAGGTTAGGGAGGATGTGTGTTGTGCTAGATATGAGGAAATGAAAAGGCTTGCGCTAAGTAAGTTAGCATGGAGGGTTATCAGGCCAGTCGTAGGACTGAATACCAATACAACAACAAAAATAAATACTAATTATTAGCTGTAAATCACGTCATTATGTCTTTTAATGGTAAAACGTGACTCTCAACTTGTGAGTAATTGTTTATAGGGATGAGGAATAAATGAAATAAAAATTTTGATCAAAATTGGGAAGTTATCATGCCAGGCAGATAATTATGATTTTTTTTAATGTTGGTAGACTCGTATTTTTCTGCATGCCTTCAAACGAAACTGACGGAAAGGGAATTCTAGATTGAGGTACAGATTAAATTTGGCAACTCACGATTTCCGAGACCTCAAAAATAACTTTGATGGTATTTATATAATTCCCAGACATCAAAAGCACGGGAATAATTAATTCTGTATGGTTTTCCGAGCTTTTATCTTGAGAGTTTACATCACACGCTTCTGTCGACTGCGCCAAGAGCGTGGTAATTTTACCTTTTGTTTTGCAAAAACCTGGGACGAGGCAGAAAATATATGTACATGCGGTAAGACCGTGCAGCCTGGCCACACCAACGTGTTACGCAAAGTGTTCAGGCAGGTATTTACCATCATAACGCTCAAGGTCATCCCATTGCGTCAAAATGGGGTCACTGGTTCAGTCAGACATTACGGACAGCATTTGAATTATTTGCCACTGGTAACTGCATTGCAGCTGGTTAAACAACAATTTCAAACATCATTTTTCTGACACGAAGTTTAATAATAAAACAACGTTTCATAGAACTCTGTGGACTTCTTCAGGTAAATGGACGAAATGACCCCCCCGTAACCGTCACGGGTGGACAGTCCGCTAAACCAAATTGCGCGAGATGTAATTAGTTCAACCACTTAACTGAAGGATTCCACTAAGTTGGTTTGAAACGTTTTATTTATCGAATTAAATGCTAACTAAATTTATTTGCCCACCTATTTAGCCGTATTTTTTTATTAATAAGAATGTCAGTGTCGTAGTATGACTGCGGTGATATGAGGTCGTGGTCTGACCCTCGCCCTCTCTGTCGGAGGTGACGGAAGGCATGGTTCATAAACCCATAAGAAAACCAAATTTGGTCCGGAGAGAATTGGTCGTGCGTTAATCTATTTATAAATTAATTATTGTAAATACTTTATCTGGAGTGTAACATTGTACGGAGGATAGACGTGGACGTCAGGCAAGAAGAGAGGATGAGAAAAAGAAATGGAAGCTTTCGAGGAAGAGGTGGATGGAAAATGGAGGGGGGGGACAAATGAAAAAAGTGTTGGCGAGAGGAGATGACTGGTAAAATTCACGAAGGTGAGGAAGAGAAACAGCGTAGGACACGCTTAGCGACGGGAGGCTTTGGAGGAACTGGTTCGGGGCAAGAGTGGGGGGGGGGGGGAGAGGAAGGAGAAAAATAAAAAATAAACGAGATGCTATAAAAGTATGTGAAGGGTATGAGAACCTGAAGAGGACGGCGGAGGACAGGAGGAAGTGGAGATCTACCGTATGAAGGCCATGTGTGTCGGCAGAAAGCTGATGATGGTGCTGAGGAGGATGTTCGGTATATATATATTTTTTTGCAGATTGTAAGGACTCATCCGTAAAATAAACCAGTGTTCCAGTTATTATTAAGAAAGAGAGAAATGAAGAGAGGGGGGAGAGGGTAGGGAGAGACAAGGGGGAGGGAAGAGAGAGAAGGATGCGAGAGAAAAGAGAGCGGGAAAAGAGTCGGGAGAGAAGGGAAAGAGAAGAGAGAGGATAGAGGGGGAAGAAAGAGAAGGGGGTGGGAGAGAGAAGGATGCCAGAGAAGAGAGAGCGGGAAAAGAGGCGTGAGAGAGAGGGAAAGAGAAGAGAGAGGATAGAGGGAGAAGAAAGAGTAAGGGAGAGAGATGAGAGGGGTAAGAGAGAGAAGGAATTGAAAATAGAGGGGAAGAGAGATAAGTTACAGAAAAGAGAGGGAGAGAGAAGAGATGGTGGAGGAAAGAGAGAAGAGAATGGGGAAAAGGGAGGAAAAGAGGGAAGAGAGAGATAAGGGAGAGAAGAGAGTGGGGTTAGAGAGTGATGGATGAAAGATAGAGTTAGAGATAAATAGAGAGTTACAGAGAGAGTTAGCATTAGAGAGAGACAGTTACAGATACATATAACTGTGTCTTACATTGCTCTTAATTAAGACAGTAAAATTATTATTAAAACTATGATGATCAGGAATGGTAAGCTGGAGGAAGGTGGTTTGTTTACCTGCTTTCTTGACACGGGTCGAAGGGCGGTTTGTAGAGATGAGTCCAAGGGTAGCCTCCCCGCAGGCGCGCCCTCCGGAGGTCCTCCCAGAGGTACGTCTGCAAGGGCACCGGGGGCGGCTGGGTCGCTGCAAACAACGCCATGGTGGGTCACGACTCTCACATGCTGCTTGCGCCTTATCTACTGAACTGAACTGAGCTCCCCTCTGCTGCTCCCAGTCAAGGTACCAACTGCTATATCTCGTCGGCATTGCGCTCACGTCACGGGACCCGATGGCGTAACTCCTCGCTAAAGACTTTCATCTCCTACACTACCCAAAATAAACATCCGCAGATAAGTGGAGCTGCTCAGCTCCGGTCGGTTTCCTTATTTAAAATTACCTACACATTGTTATCAACGAGACGATTGTTGGGGACAGAAGTAAATGAAGAAACTGTCCCGGCGGAAACTCCACCACTGAGCAACCCAAGTCGACCTCTAGTCCCCGTGTCAACCTGTACATCTGATGTTATCAGACACCATCCCTAAGTTTCCTCGCGACCTCCCGGGCAACTATGAAGAACGAATTCAATTTGAAGGACGTTCCAACTCTAGGAGTGCCACAGGGGTAGAGTTTCCGCCGCCCGGACCGTGGAAGGTTAGATCCCCGACCTTCTTTCACATCCTTAATTCAAAGTAACTAATTTGCTTCGTATTCGAGCAGAACTTCTTTCTCTGTAACAATAAATAAAGAAACAACATCCAGGGAAATTAATAAGTAATTATAAGGAGATGTTAGATGAATAGACGGCAATCCGGCATTGAATGTTTTAAATCTTTTTATCAACTGGTAATGGTTATTAGCGACTACGGTAGGCGGAATTCGTTTAACATTAGTTGCAGAACTTGAAAAAGCACACACAACATCCAAGCCCGTGCCAGGATTTGAACCCGGGACGTCTGGGATGCGAGGCAGCAACGTTAACCCCTAAACCACAGGAGGTAGGACGGAAATTGATTTATTTAAGAAAATAGCTACGTCGTCTAAGGGACTGTCAATGGACGCTACAATTAATCTTAAAGGGTGCATTAGGCTTGTGTATTTTAGAGTAGGGCGTAATTCATTGCTATGTTGGCTATGAGAAGACAGCAATAAAATTAGCCAGAGGTTAGGAGTAAATACGTGATAAAATAAATAGCACTGTGCAACGTTTCAACTAGCCTCGTAGCCGTCGTCACGTGACGATGGAAAGAGTGACCTGGCTGGTGTCGACAACTACAACACGAACTGGGACCACGGAATGTCTGTCACTGGAAGCTGTGATATTGGAGAAGAGTTCTTCCACACGGGAATTGCAATTTGGACTATGTTTTTTTTTATAAACTACTCAATGTTTACTGAAGGTGTTACGTGGATAATAATTTTGAGTTTGTCAGTGACAATACTAATACAATTAGTTTCGCAAACTAGGTAAACATTAGTCGCTTAAGAATGATTTTTTTTGGGGGGAGGAGTGAGGGAAGGTGATGGGGAAAGCATGCTATATCACGGTGATCCAGAAACTGGTGATTCCCCCTTTTGATAGAGTAAGAAGGAAAATTGAAGGGTGGGGGGAGGGGGGGAAAGGACAGCAAGGCAACCATGGGTTTAGGAGGCAGCTGGCCGACTGATTCAATAGGATCATCGGAAAACTCTTATTGTTTGCCTAAGGTCTTCGACCCCGGAACGTACAGCTCCTAAAAGGCATATGAGAGTCTTAACAACTACAGAGATAACAGACTATTTGGGAGGGGGGAGGGTAACAGGCTACATAAGTGTGATCCTGAAACAGGCAACTTCCCTTTAATAGCATAGGAAGGGAATTTAAAAAGGGGTGGGGGTGCGGAAGGTAGAGCAAGGTAGACAACGGTTGACTATGGCCCCCAGGCTATAGTTTAAGGATCCTACTCGGTGTCTCACCTAAAGAGATGCAGGGAAAACCCTAGAAAACCTGCATCAGGTAGGTCGGGCATTGAGCCCTATTCTCACGCCCTTCTGAATGACTGGAGACGAGTTTTGCTGTGGGGTCGCAGCATTCCCTTCTCCGTGTCTCAACCGGTTTTCGGAGGCAGTTGGCCGACTGGTTCAATGGGATCAGCGGATAACTCTTACCTTTGCTTAAGGTCTTCGACCCCAGTACATAAACCTCCTAAAATAGGTGAAGGTGCCTCGGCATGTGAGAACTTTGAAAAAAAAATCAGAGAGAGTACGAGGCATTGCCGACGGAATCAGGTCAGCCCCGCAGTCACTCTGGGGAGAAATCCCTGCAAGAGCTCAGCTCTCACAAGGCATCATCGCTGGGGAAACATTAATGTTTTAGTAGATGTATAGCCATTTAACTTGACACTTCCGGACACCTTTTAAAACATTTCGAAGCTAAGGAAGCAATAGGCCCATATTCCAAAATCGTTGGAGTGGTCCTTCCCCTCTGTAACGTTACATTCATATATTTTTCATATTTACGCGTAAAGGTAAAACCAGCGAAAGAGGCTAGAGCAATAAGGCGAGGAAGTTTAAAAAACGGTAACGGAACAACGAAAGTTATAAGAAAAGAAGAACTGGAATGTGGGTGAGCACAAATACAACCAAATGGCTGCATAATTGGAAGCGGGAAGTTTAAAATTTTTGGAATAGAATGAAATTCAAACACAATTGCTATAAATAAAGAAAAAACTCTTCCAATTTTTTTGTTTGCTGTAGCCATATATATATGCTGTATATATATAAAGTGAGACAGGTTCAAGAAACATATACTGCAAGGAGAAGAAATAAAAACCCTACGCTTTTCCGATTAGATTGTAGTATTAGGGAAGTCAGAAGAAGAAGACTTGGAAACCATAATAAATAGCATGAATGTCATCCTGGAGAAAGAGTTCAATATGGGGATTAATAGAGGGAAACCCATTGTGATGGGCTGTAGTTTGGGAAACAGTGGAATAACAAAAACTGTTAGATTGGAAAATTTAGCTCGTGAAGAAATTTAATTCCGCGTCTTTTCACCTGGTAAGCTCCCAAAATTATGGGTGAAACGTCGTCTGAATAATTTTAATAAATGGTGAAATAAATTAAGGATCAGATAGAGACAAATTTTTATTTAGTCGGATCAACGTTTCGACGCCGTATTTGGGACATTCTCGAGTAATGGTTATAAAGGTAAATGGGCATTTAATTTAAATAAGGACAAGGATGCAGTCTGTCGGCCATGCTGTTTAACTTTTATATATAGAACAGGTGATGAAACAAGTTAAAAATGAATACGGAAAAGGAATCATACTGCAACGAGAAGAAATAAAAATCCTATGCTTTTCCCACCATATGTAGTATTAGGGGAGTCAAAAGGACGTGGTCCTGGAGAAAGAGTTCAATGGGAAACAGTGGAATAATAAAGGGATTGGGAAAAAATATTTTGACGGAAGTTAAGGAATTATGCTACTTGGGAAGGGTAATAACTAGGGATTGTAGAAGTATAGTAGACATAAGGAGTTGAATAGCACAGCCAAGTAAGGCTTTCGAGTAAAAGAGGAGTTTACTTACGGGTAATAGAAGTGAGAATATTACGAAATCGTTGCTAAAATGTTCGCATGGGTGCGAAACGTGGACGATAGGAGTTGCAGAAAGGAAAAGAGAATAGAAGCCTTTGAAATGCTATAGGAGAATGAGATGTGTGGATAAAATCACTAACGCGGAAGTTCTAAACAGAATAGGGGAAGAGCGAATAATATGGAGGACGTTGACTGAGAGAAGGGATAGATTAATAGGGCACGTTTTGAGAGATGAGGGTCTTGTAAAATTAGCATTAGGGGGAAGTGTGTGGGGTAAGAATTGAAGAGGGAGGCAAGGATGGAACACGTTTATTAGATTAGGGAGGATGTGGGATGCGCTAGTAATGCGGAAGTGAAAAGGCTTGCGCAAGATAGGTTGGCTTCAGACTAGTATTAGGACTGAATAACAACAACAACATACTGTCAGATTGTCATTTTCGTTTTAATTATCTACAGGTCTTATTTTCTATTCTCTATTATTATGTTGGTTTAAATCTTTGTGATCATCTAATGTTATTATAGTATAATTAATATTGGACGACAAGGCTCGGCTGTCAAATTTACTGAATCATTGGCAATTTATTTTTAAAGGCCATGGCTCCTACTTTGATTTGGAATTAAGGAGTACTATGAATCAGGTAGAACTAATGCTAACAGGGGTTGGTAATGATATCATCATTATTCGGGTTATTAGAACGTGGACGAACTGCTTACATTATTGGAAGGTGATCTCGAATGGGACAAAAATTAAAATAGGTTAATTATAGACATTTTTAGGGTCGATTAAGTTTGAAAAGTAAGAGGCGACATACGTGGCGTTTTATTATTAACCAGCCTCAGTTTTCAGTATTATCAACGAATTACCGTCAGGAGCTGATTTTAAGTGTAAGGTACACAAAAAATTTAAATTAGCGCCTCCGCTTTGATTTTGTGTTAAAGATTTATTATTTCACCATCACTATACTACCGAATTGTATTTCAGTTTAACGCTTTAGGTATCAGGAAATCATAATTGATACAGTCAGAATTTCTAGAGACCCATATTTTACACAGGTTACGGCCTCATCAAAACCTTTTCCCCAATTAAGTCTAAATCCTGACTACGCTATGATTTTACATTCCTTTTCAACTAGAACACGATAACTATTTTACATCTAGTCGCCATCAGTTGTTAATAATTAAACTTCATATAGAAATTTCAGCAGATCTCAGGTGAAATTTCTAGGCGGTAGGTGACTGTCTATGGCGGCAAAACCTCCCGAGCTCGGCGCAGAAAACGTCTCGACAGGTTGCGATTCCCTCTACAATAAATGCTTTAAACTGGTTGACGAAATAGGCCAACTTTCTTCACTTTTAACAAGGAAAGAAGTTCCAGTTGATGTTCTTAAAGCTCATCACTTCTCTTAAAATTAGAGCAAACTTGAGCGTTGATTAAAGAATTCTGCTTTTGCTGACCATTACAGTTATCACCTACAAAGGAATCTTTAAATAATTCTTTTTTAATATACATTTTTATTTAAGAAGCACATCTACTTGATCATCTTAATCGGTCAGCCATGTTGGCCACTACACATGAACTGAATAATAAATTACACCTGAAAGAAGTTATTCGCGATTTTACGAAAGAGGTTTTCTTTTTCATTTAAGTTTAGGCTTGGAACAGGTCTATTATTTAACTAAAAATTTTGTTTTGTTTAATGCCTTAAATTATATCTGAAAATTGTTGGTAGACCTGTAAGTTTAATTGTTGTCAGCCCATTAAAACTGTATATTTATGATGATCAATAAAACAGTTTTCCGGGAAATTTGTTTCTGTTAGTGTCATATTACTTGAATTATTTCTTTTTCCTGGTTAGCATGTTCCTTTTATAATTCTGTTTAATAAAAAATATTGAGAAGCTTGGAGGCTAATTTTGCGGTTTCGACAATGGTCTTCAAAGTTTGTTATCCTGGTAAATAGGAGGTAAGAAAAACATCTTTACTGATAAATAAGGTTGTGTGTTGACATTATGTCATCTTAAGTTCAAAACACTCTATTTCACCCTTCCAATAGCCTGCCAAAGGCATAACTGGAGGTTTTCACCAGTAGGCAGCGCACTATGTATGATTATCAATCAGATTACATTCTATCAATTCCACATTACACTCAACCGAAATTATCCCCCAACTGTATCTTATGTCAGATGATTGATACAAATTAAAAGTAATAACAGGATTACTAACATGATTATTAAACTCTCAACACCTCTCATTCTAGCAATTTAACACCAATTTTTAACCCTATAATCAGATGGGTGGATAGAATCACTAACAAGGAAGTTCTATGCAGAATAGGGGAAGAGCGAACAATATGGAGGATGTTGACCAAAAGAAGGGATAGACTAATAGGCTACGTTTAAAGACACGAAGTCTTGTAAAATTAGCATATGAAGGAAGAGTGTGGGGTATAAACAGAAGACGGAGGCCTAGGATGGAAAACACTTAGCAGATTAGGGAGGATGTGGTAGTTATGGAGAAATGAAAAGACTTGTGCAAGACAGATCAGACCAGTCTTAGGACTGAATACTACAACAACAACCCCATGTTTTTAATAGAAGTCAAATGATTAAAAATAATGTAAACTTTCCTAAAACTACTCATCTGTTATTACTCACTTTTTTCAGTATCGTTGGGGACGGTAGAAACGGACTGTGTCACTTCCAGCTTTCCTCTTCAGAAGTTATCTGAATACTATTTTTAATCAGTATTCAAACTCTAGTGAGCACATTCTAGAAATAGAAAGTACAAGAATTACTATTATGCCACATTATGCTAGGACGAGAGAAAGCAAGCGACTAGAAGCCTTTGAACTCAATTTCAGATGCTATATGTCAGTGGCTCCTTTCAGACAAATAGCAGCTCTAAGGGGAATAGGAAATATCATCTCACATGTACTCGCCAAAGTGCTGTGGTAATAGAGCTGAATTAGAGACTGTTATATTTCACAATCATTTTAGAAACAGCCAATCAATTTTATTATTATTGCAACATGCAAATCTGGTTAGATTTATAATTTAATAATCGTTACTAGGAAAATTGTCGATAAGATATGAAATTATAATTATTGAATCTCTCTATCTCAACTGGTAACGCCAATTTTTTTTTAGCTCAGAATTTCAGGAGGTTAATGACCGTCGTGCCACTGCTATTTGGCTATAGAATCGTGAGTCAAAGAAAGATGGCACACAGGTCTGTAGTTAGATTAAAAATAAACCTTCTATCTATAAACAGCTGTGGCAGGTCCAGGAGAGAGCCACTGCACAACTTCTCACCTCGACTGCTCCTGCCATTACCGAGCTGTCCTATCCCCAACTGCTTCTCCAGCAGAATATCATGGTGCAGAATTATTTCAGGATTCAACTGCCCCCACTACACATCTCGGAGAGCCCACCACGTCACATCCAAACTATTTTAGCAACTAAACCTCGAGAAAATGAATCATCGTTCAATTTACCGTCCAGGTTCACAATAGTTACACACAAGTGCAACACTAAACCTACCAGCCATTTTATTTTGCACGGATGCTGGAAAACACAGCCTGGTTGAAACAAAGCCAAATAAAAGTGACCTCAATTTAAATTTAAACATGGAAAGTAAGGGGAGTGTTTGTTTGGCTCCGGTCCAAGTAGGAGCAGGTCAATAATCACAGAGAAAACCCAAATAGTACACACACACATTTCACAACGCTGATTAATGGGCGAAGGGAAAAACAGACAAAAATAAACAGAGTTTACAGTATATATAGATATATATTTTTTATTGTAGTTGTGATATTAATTTAATATCTCATTCATTTTGTTTAAATTTGTGAATAATATGAAGCTATACTTTTCTTTGCACAATTGTTATTTGTACATTCTTTTGCAATTGAAAAATATGTAATTTATTTTTAAAAACCATCAAGATACATATAAAATAAAATTAATCAATTAAATATGAGTTTTTGTAACAATGGAAAAAAGATAGAGTACAGATAAAACATTGAAAACAAAAAAGAGTTTACTAATACTAACGTCATTCCACATGGAGAATAATACATACATACACACACACACTCTCTTTACATATTTTGTACTTATTAATGTAGGTTGTGAAATTTGAAATTCTTGGTCTTTGCAATAAGATTACACCATCCACAAGACAAACAGAATTAGATCACAGAAAACTGATCAACACTTGGGAATCAATATGTCTATCTAAATCATTAACCTACAGAATAGTAATGTTACTATATTTAAGTGCAAGTCATCTTGAAAAGCACTTAAGCAAGGCACGTATATTAGCATCAAAGCTATATCTTATTACTTCAGTCTCAAAGCAATTTTAATTTATCAAAATTCTTCAGTAATATAATAGAAATATTTTAAATTATCAAACAAAAGTTTTTACATTTTAGCAAATATATTAAAAGTATCAAAATAAATTTATACTAAACTTTTTATAATTTATTATTTACACGTCGAGTGTTTGCTAACAAACTAAATGGTTAAGTACAGTGTTACATCATTTGCATACGTTTTAAGTTATAAAGCCTTGATTTGTGTATCAATTACATTAGTATAATCACAGTTAACAAAATATGAAAGGAAACCTTTGTAATAATGTGGATTCCATGTCCCCAACACGTTGACTAATAACAGAACAGAAGAGATTACATTTAAGATAAACGGCAGTCTGAATGAAACTAAAAAAAATAACTTCATGTAAAGCCAACTCCTTTGTCATGGATTTAAAGTTTACTTTGAAAGACACAAGATCCAAGTTCAAATGTCTCAAAAGTGAGAATTTACAAATTCATAAACTTTGTGAACACAATAGATCAACAAAGGAGGAGGCTACATTAACTGTGGATTGTAGCACCACTTTGCGGAGTGTAAAGAATCTTTCTAAGAAATGGATGTGGGGTGTAGCACCACTGTGCAGGTTTTAATATTACTTTTAAGAATATATATATTAAAGTAGTTACATTTATTAACAGGATATTTCCTCCTATAATTATAAAACTATTTACAAAGTTAACCATAACCAAAACTGAAACATAACTATGACTTTTCATACTATATATTCATGTACGGAATGTGTAAACCGGGGAAAAAAAAGTTTCATTTAAATTAAAGTAACACTAAATATGAAAAGTTAACTAAAAACTGGTTTACTGTATTTTAAATTTTTAAATAAAAATAGACCCTTCAAACTGTTCCTAATTTTTATTTGCAAAAAAAGCAGAGTCGGAAATTAGAATGACAGAAGCTTTTGCCATTTACTAGCATAATCATCTGTAAATAAGATCACTGGAAATGTCTTCCTAACTTCCTGATGAAGGGGGCGGTGCCTCCGAAAATTCAAGTTCTCTAAACCTCACAAGGTGTCTACCATCTATGAACCTCAGGTAAGTCATCTTCTTTCTATCTCTCTGTCCTTTCCCCATTAATTGTTTTAAACATGACAATGTCATTTCCTATCTCATATATATATATAGGACAAGTGACAAAATCACACATTGGATAGAAAGAAATATTTGGGAGACAGACAGAAATTATCTCTTTAAATAATATGTACAGCATAGTATTATGCTAAAAGAAATATATATGTTAAGCGAAGAAAGGAATGGAAGAAGAAAGAAAGACTGAAAATATTCAACACAGCCAGGACACAAAATCAGCAGTGTAACCACCACTAGTGATGACTAGCGTCAACTGTTCCACCACCGCATCGAGTATGACTAACCAAATATTTTCAGTCTATATATAATATATATTGTATTTGTACACATTTTGAAGTTTTTTCTTTCTTGATATTTACAGATAATCATACCCATGCGAAAGATTCTGTTGTTTTAATTTTTGACCGTTTCCCGTTTTTTTTTTTGCAAATAAAAATTGAGGTACGTTTAAAAAAATTTATTTAAATTATTTAATTCAGTCTTATCAAGAATCTTATTTTTGTGTTTTAATTTAAAATTTTTATTAATGATGAGTGCCACTAATATGTCTGTCCAGGAAAAACTGAATCTTGCTGTAATTCTTCAGCAATAGGTTGAAAATATTTCAGAAGCTAAGGGCTGATGCAACCGAAGAACCATAAAATATGTGGGTTCAAAGTACAGAAATGAGAATCTAATCCTACTGCGGCATAAAAAATTACAGGATTCAACGTCCCTCTTTATCTAATAACTTTTAAGTTGCTGTTAGTTACAACAATCATTTGGTTCTTGAATATATTAGTTGAATATTTCTTCTAACTACTAACTAGAAGTATTGGCGAACTATTAATTGTTAAAGAACCTCAATAAGATGGACGGAAGTATAAATGTGCTGCAAAATGGGATACTTCTGATTGAAAGCTATTCGGGTAAATGTAGCACATATTATTTTCATGGACAAAACTAAGTAAAGCTTACAATACTGAAAAGTAAATATATATATATATACTTAATATGGCTGTCATATCAGATGTTTTTATAAAACTGACAGGTTTGATTAGCTTAAGTATTATCACAGTAATTAGTGATCAGTATCAACTTTGAATTTTATCACAGCTACTGTGACAAAATAATTTCATAACACAGGCCAAGATACATTTCCAAACAACTGAATGGTGTGTAAATTCAATATACCTATTTTGAAATTTGAAACTATACATCAGGGATACAAATGTTACAAATAAATCTTATGTTTTACTCGCTCAATGTAGTTACTATAGCTAATTAGTAGATATGTATAAAAAAAGATTACCCACAACTGCTCAAGCTAAATTGATGCAAGTAAAAAGTTGATATATCAAATTCTCATGACAGTTTACATTGGTACAATTACACAAAAATGTACTCGTGTAAATTACCTTAGAAATTTAGTTTAAGTTTACTCTACATATACGGTACTTAACTGTATAAAATCCCAAATGAACTATGCCCACTTGGCCATATTTCTATACATATCAACGAAATATTATACTGTACTTTCTATCGATATTTCGGCATAGTGTCAGCTTTGGCCGACCTTCAGAATTATAAATATTGAGTATAAATATGAAAGTTAAATTGTGTAATTAAAGTTTAACATTTTTTAATAACTTTGCCAAATAGTAATTACTATTATAGTGTTCATTATAATCTTCAATTAGTGAAACATCAATAACTTTCAATGGATTAAGGCACAATTTCTGCAAGCATGATCTGTTAGAATCTGTATTTATTATCTCTTAAATGTTTAGAAGAAATTAAATATTTATGTGGATACACTTCAAAGAATTATTTGAAACCAATTTTAACGAGTAAAGCCAATATTAACTTGCACACAACCTATTAAGTTACAACATATAGTGTTCAAGCAATCTCAAACTAATGAATGATGGAAAGGTATTATAAAGAAACATCAACAAAAACTACAATACGAAATATTATAGTAAATTTGTACTTTAAACCAACATTAAACTACACTCTTTTACAAACTTTACTTTTATCACAGCCTTATGTAAGCTACATATTCAGATGCTAATCAACTGAGAATTGTAAATCTAAGGACTGAAATGTTTTATTCCTCAATACAAAAACTGAAACAATATTCATAAGCTTTAAAATCATATTACCAAGTTTGAAATTTTGCTCTTAAAAATTTTCTAATTTATAAATTTAACATAACAAAATCAAATCCACTATATATTTTTTTGTATAACTGTAAATTGAGCTATTTTATTGATTGGTCATTTGCTCTGAAAATGCCTAAGTGAGCAAATATCAGCCTTACTATAAGAAAGCTAAGATAAAACATTGAAAATGAATGTTGTGCAGGTATACAATTCCCATTAAGGTTTGAACTCTAGGCAATAAGATTTCAGAAAAATGATAGCCAATGCTGTTAGTTTTATATAACAAAATACATGTAACTAACGAGTTGTGGACTAGGCGTACTTCTAAATCAATCTGTAAACATATCTTGAAAAGGAGAAATTTAAAAAATCAATAAGGAAAAGTGTAACTCAGAACTACAGATTCTAATCTTGAAGACGACCAAGTGCCACATACATTTGAAGGCGTAAAACTGAGACGAACAACCATAAGCTTCTAAAAATTATTCCGTAGCAAATAACAATCAATGGAAATGTATTTACCCAAAAAGCTATTCAAAAACTGAGCAAAGAAACTGGCTTACAATTATATTCAGTCTTTCTCTGGATACCGTGACTAGATGGAATAAAGGTATTACTTTTATCACTAAAGACTACAAGTAAATAGATCTGTGCATGTGATTAATGGATATTAAATGGTAGTAAATCTTTTCCAAAATCTATACCGATATGTTTATAAGGAAAAACTTGAAAAGAATAAGTTAATCAGGTGGATTCAGGGGGAAAAGGGGGGGGGGGACTCTTAAAATAACTGCAATAATGTTGTCTAAAATACTAGAGTCATGAACCTGATTAAATATTACTTACAAAAAAAAAGTGGTATACTGACCAGATCTACACAGTACTGAAATGAGCAACAGATTGAACTACACTATATATATATATATACATCAAAAGATATGAGATCAAAAATTAAGAAACACAGTGCATGCCTTTGTAAGCATTATTTTTCAATTGTATTTGAACTACTTAATTAAAAATGTTTAATATAGAATAATTAATATGTACTACAAAGTTAAAGTACTACTTAAAAGAAAAACATTACTTTCCTAAGGTGTATCTAGAAATATTAAGTGGATGCTACATGCCACAAACTGTAAATTAGAAAGATGTTAAAACATTTTAAGCAGAAACTTCTATAACCAGTAAAACAGAAAATTAAATAAAAAAGTTAATATTTTCAACATACCATAATATGTTATCTAATGTGATATTACAGGTCAAAATTAAAGCATAATTCTGCTAAATTTTTTCATACTTATGACAAAATCATTAAGTATCCAACATTTTTGTACTATGTATTAATAAGTTGGCCAAAATTTAAATATCTGGTCACAAAAATATTAGCAGTAGACATATTACACTAATTGTAACTTATAGCATACATGATACAAAGCTAAAGTAATTAAAAGAGGAGTAATATTGATTCCCAAGTGGTTAAATGTGGATTATGACAGTTATAAAAGAAATTTGGGGCAATGTGTTCAACATTTCTCCAAGTTGAATGACAAACATTGTCAGAATGAAATGATTACTTGAACCATTTACATCAAAAGATGCCTTAAGGTTTATAATCCATATATTATATGGAAAACTGACCATTTCAAATTGCACCTACATATCAGTTTTGTATAAATATTGTATATGTGTATATGACTAGAAATAGGTTAATACTGACAAGTGATTAAAAAACTAAATCACTTTGAAACAGTAACACAATAGTTTCACAAAAAATAATTGGTATATACAAGCATCAAAATATTGCACTTATGATATAGCCTTTGGTATAAACCAGCACAGTGCTTGTTCTACTTTAAATAATAAATTAGATAAAGTTCTAATACATGACTTTTGAAGTTTTATATTTTGATTATTACAGCAATTGAGTGCTTGAACAATTGTCATTCAAAAAATTTGCAACAGATATGCTTTATCACTATCACATGTGATGGATGAGAAAGAAACAGAAATCCTACATCAACCCAGAATAATTAAATGAATTAGTTGAAATTATAACTATAAGTATGACGTGATTTTATTTCAATGATACATAGTTAAATTTATGCAATTCAGAAATTGTTTATATTCACTTAAACATTTTAATACATTTCATGAAGCAAAGATTCTTACGATGTTATGAAGATGGTGGGACTAGAAACTGTTATGTTGTTTCTTATGTACAGAGAAGATTCCATACAAACTACCTACATTATTTACATATAGTGTTTGGTGGCATTACCATTTCTTCCCTGAAGTGTAATAATGCAGATTATAAAGATTTGGAAAGAGGAAATATTCCATTCATGCATTGTAGAGAAATGGAAACTCACGTTGGACTGAGAAAATCATAGCCCAACATGGAAGAAGAGTATCACAAAAATCACACAGGGTCACAAAAATTTGTTCCCACGAAATCAAGAATACTGTATCTGATTTCTCATATTTACATAATTTTAGAAGTTTGTTGGCCATTAGACAAAAATATGAAATAATTGCAACATTATAGATTGATTCAAACAAAATTAAGAGGCAATAATAGTCTAAGAAATATATATACATATAAAATATCACAGAATAAAGTAAATTGTTATGGCTATGCTTAAAGTGAGGGACATTAACAGAAATAAATTAATCAGATCAATTGTGTATGAAAACAGCATCATTATAATGACCAAAAAACTCCTATAATATTTGTTTCTCTAACTTATAAAACAATTCTGCATTCCTTTGCTTTTATTCATCATTTCAACATCATGATAAACTTTTCAAAGCTGGTGTTGCTAGTGTTTCATAACACTACATGTAGTACATGGGCCCACTTTGCCTCACAGCCTTAGGCGATTCCAACGTAGAGTTGGCAGTGGTTTGTTGGAATCGATAAATTAATAATTAGAGTCGCAAGCTGCTGTCTAAGCAAAGCGTCTAGCAGAAAACTACCTAACAATGCAGGTCTTAGGTTTAGACCTTACAATCTAAGCCCTTTTCTATGCAGTATGAAAAGCATTGCGACATCAGATTATTACATTTTGGTTACACCTTTTACAATCAAGGTTAATCAAATTGTGTTTTTAAAGCTATAAAAAGGATCAATTCTGTGGATTGTAAGGTAATACTTGAAGTACCTTACTTCATATATGCCCTGAACTTAAAGTCAGTAGAATATTTAATGTATTCACAATGGAATACAATAATAACAACTATCATTACAGTAATCATGATAATTTTTTGTAAACTCGAAAATGATTAACGGTGACAAGTCCACTTTGATGCAGTAATGAAGTAATATGTATATTAATCATAACTGCAGCAACCTTGTAATTTCTTAGAAATTTATATGTTAACTAATCATATATTTCTGAATATATTTCCACCATTCTCCCAAAGAATACAAATCAAAAGGGAGTCCCACTTTGAATACTTCTGCTGCTGCAGCTGTAGCCCCAAGAAACAAGCCGGGTAGTCCCGGAGCCGGCGATCAGTCCATTTCATTGGTATCCATAAAGTGGGAACGTACTTCCAGGTGTGAGGCCAGATCCAAAACTAGATGTTGCAAAGCAGGGTGATCAAGCAGGTCCCCTTCAGGCAGAGGAGGCTGACAACGTGGTCGAAAATGTCGCCCCTGAAAAAACCAAATATGTGATTTCATAGTGGCAGATACTTGGTTACTATGTTACTTAGTTTCATTAATATTATTAAATATAATATTATAAATTAAGTATTTTTCAAATATTTCATGCACATACCAGGCAAAAATATAGGAAATAACTAATTTACAATTTATAGAGTGTAGCTCTATTACGATTCTTGTACTAAACGTAAGGGGAAAAAACTATTAAAAAATTAAGCTTCACAGCTTGAAATTACAAACACTTGAGTTACTGAAAATTTTTATTACATAACAAGAAATTTACTAGGCAGTAGAGGAATAAAAATAGGTCTACTAAAATTAGTTATTACAGCAATAAACAAATACAACTATGTTAGGATATAAAAATGAGACATCTGATAGTAAAAGAGAAGCAACATCAGATCGTTTCTTGGGTAAATCACAGTGTAAGGCATACAAATAACAATGCAGCAATTGAACTATTGCTTGGCCAGGGAGGGATTTTGTAGTAATAGATTTGATGAAGGGGAGGGGAGGATTGAAGTATTACAGAAAAATCAGCAGGATAAATTTTTAAATACTGTTAGAAAAAGATATACTGGAGATAGACATTAGGGGACTAAATAAGAGCAGTAAACATTGATTTTGTGAGAAAGTATTCGAAGATGATTGATGTATTATAAGGAAAAGGTTAGTTATAGTCGTCATACAGCAGCAGTGGAATAACCTGGCCACCATAGTTCTACGAAATTTGGAGTGAAAATTTCAGTTTAACTAAAACTGTAAATGTAAGCACTGGTAAATTTTGTATTACGTCCTGACCACATATAGTTGAGCCTTTGAAACAATTATTATATTAAAATACAATTACTGAAAATCTTTAAAATAAAATCTCATTACGGTACACCACAAAAATCAAATACCTTGAATGATCTGTGGAGATGAAGCACAACATCACAGAATACATAACGTAATAATAACAGCCTCAAAAAGTCATCACCAAAGAATTGTAAATAAGATGAATCTGTAAAAGAAAAGAGGCTGCCTGCTTTATATGTTCATTCACACGTATTTTGTGAAATATAGTGTTCTACTATCATATGTGTTTTTTGATGTTCTTGCAAATATTTCTAACTTTTGTATATTTTCTCCAATTCTTAAGTTGTCTACACTGCTTCAAATTACTTGTAAGACTGAAGAGAATATGCCCTGATTTACACGTTAATGTACATTAATTGTTACAATGTCTTGGGTACTAAACTTTTCTAACAAAACATATTGTAATGTCTATATTAGAATAATTCAATCAATGTATATTCACCCGGTGAATGGAAACAAACATAGAACATTTGAATGGAAAATCTCCTACAGATGTATTAAAATTAGATTTAGCATAATAACATAACTGGAAGAGATATTTAGTACAGATACTGAAATGTATATTGGGAAGAGAAATTCATTATAGAGCAAACACTTGGTGAACAAAGACTTTCCTGGTGTAGTTGCTGCAGAAATAGTTCTCGGGTCTACTTGGGTACAGCTGCGATTAAGACGTGACGTTTTGACGACCACGTGCTCTGTCGTCATCTTCTGGTGAAGTCTTCGCCAGATGGTGACAATAGAGCGTGTGGTCATCGAAACAGGGTGTCTTAATCACAACTGTACCTGAGAAGAAACTCTAGAATTATTTCAGTATTCAATACTTTACCAGTAATTATGTGTATTGCATGCATAGCATTTTAAACTAGTTTGGTAATAATAGTTGTCAAGATATTTAAATTCAAATTTTTGGAAGCTTATGAATATCTTCCCAACTGAACTGATTTTGGCCACTTCCTCATCTACTGATCTTTATATACAGAAAATGAAACAGCGACACCTTCGGGAAAGTGAAGCTGCCATTCCATTGTCAATCAAAACAGGCAGATTCTAAAATATAACCAAAACAATGACATTTAATTGATAAATAACATTTCTAAAATATTGTAAATGCTATCAGTTGTCTTTGATAAAATTCTCTATTAAATATTTGAATAAAAATATATTTATAAACTGAACAAGAATGAGGGGCAATCCATACATTGTAAAATTTTATTAATATGTTTGTAACCTGCTAATTAAATTATTACACTTCTTTAAATCCAATTTTGGCTTCAACAATATCATAAAGAGCCTTTGTTCTACTGCACAAATTTAATTTAGGTCTCCTTTTAATAATTTTTAAATTAATTAATCAATCTAGTAACTGAGCAGGTAACAAAGTTGAGTTGAAACACTGTATTCATTGGGTTGTATTCTCATGAGATGTAATTCTATTTTCATTGTTGTAAAGGCTGGGGGCCAAGGGAGGTAAAATATGATTTTTCTTTTAATATTGAAAGTTTATTCAAGAACTAGTATAAGAATTCTCATTTAAAATTAATTAAAATGTAAATGATATTTTCTCAAATCTTATTTTGTTTTGTTTCAATACTTGAGTATTAATGTTTAGTAATAATAAAATATTTAAGACAAATCTGAATGTGAATAGCTTTAATCTACAAAATTCATGAAAACTTGGTAATCAAATGAAAACAATAATTTAATGATAAGTAAGCCACAAACAGAAACTAAGTGATAATCATAAATACCAATTCTGCATCGAGTAAACAAACGGCTGGCTTCTGTGACAAACCGGTCGATGTAAGATTGACACCTCTCCCAATGATGTATTGGAATATTGAGAATATTACAAATAAAACAAAATGCTGTTAACGGGCTGTGAAGGAATAAGGTGAACAGGCTCCCGTTGTGCTGATGATCTGAAACAATAAATAAGTCAAATTATTTATTAAACAAATGATTCAGTACTTGCAATGAAGTTGCAGAGCCAAAAATAAATACACTTTTAACTTTTGAAAAACCCAAACATTATATTTTGCTTTCAGTGAGGCTCAAGTGGAACTGAAGTCTGGAGTGAAAATATAGTTCTCAAATTTTCCTCATACTCCCATATCAATTACCAGATAAAATGCAGATTCTGCTCTGTAATCTAAATCTGGGATATTATATTGTAAATCTCCAAATACATTCCCAACCACAACAGCACTTTCACATCTTAGAAGTCTAGAATCACATTATCCCTCCTCAATTAACTACAAGCTTAACTACAACTCTGGAACTCTATTTTAAATACATAACACATTTCAGGCAAAGTCCTTGGCTAATCATCCTCCAGCTACCAACTTTCCCATAATCTCGCACTCTTCTTCTGCATAACACATTTCCTTTACTTCTTGAACATTCCACCTCTATGTGCACGAGTGAGTGTATGAATGTATATGTACAATTCTTGTTTTGTTTTTTACAAATTTCACTTTTGTTTGATACATATTTCTTTTGTATCTGAGATAATAAGGAGGTGAGAGGTTTATTTATTACTTATTTAATATTAATATGCGCCATGTTGGTGGAAGCCAATTGTAATAATATTAGGTGGAGGATGGGTTTTATTTTACTTATTATTATTAACCTCTACAATTGGGTGACAATTTAATTTACAAGCCACAAAGGGATAAATTTATGAAGGGTTTGAAAGAGAAAAGATTTAAGTTATAATTTTGAATTTAATAACAATAAAAAATTTAAACAAGAGGACTGACTTAAATGATATACAAACGAAAAACAAAAGTGGTAATAATACATTTATATAGCAACTCATGAAAAATCAGGGTAATCTGTGGGGTGATCGAAAAAGGAAGCAACTTAATTGATGGCAAATAGATCTGGCAAAGTCAAAGTTAACGATACTGGCGAAGAATTGGCTCGCATTTGCACTGAATAGGAAAATTTTAGTTGCAGAACGTAAACAAGTGCCATCACACATTTCCGATTAGTTCAGTACAGTGGCTGAATTTTTCACACCATGCTTCCAGCTTGACAGAAGCACATCCTTTTAGAATTGGGGATGGATACCATTCTTTGTTCATAAGGACAGGTATAAACTCTGCCCACCCACACACAAAAATGTGTCACAGCCCTTCAGACTTTCACTTGACTTACATTTAATGTATTACAAGTCTAATGATGGTTTGTCAGAGTTTGAATTCAACATCTTCTATCTCCTGATGAAGTAAGCTATATATAAATTAAAAATGTAAGTACTCACCAATTTCAATTGATCCTATTCTGGCTTCTTTTAATGATAGATACACCAAAGTTTAGTGAGACATTTTATTTAAAATTAAGTAACATATTATACTGCATAAATGATAGCAGGCACTCAGCTACACATTTCATTGGATTAATAAAATTGGATTTGAAAATTATGTGAACTTAATCAGTTTACAGGGCTTTGCATAAATGTTAAAATTATTCATCATAGGTAAATTGTTTTAATTGAAGACCTAGGTTTGTTCTGGCAGAATAAATTAATGTTATGTAACTGATATTTAATCTATGCTCTGAAATCTAGCACATATTAGAGAATGTAGGCTTTCCTGGTGGATAGACTGAATAAGAAGTTCTCAGGAATACACCCGGGTTATATCATTTGTAAAATGCAATGTTTTGAAGGTAACTCTGCCATCGTCTTCAGGTAACTGATGACAGCAGAGTTAGCCTTTGAAACGTTGTATTTTACAAATGACATAACCTGGGTGAAATCCCAAGAACTTCCAATTCATCCAGCACATATTTTTTGTTACTTATTGAGGTGCATAAAAACGTGCTAGCATATAAGACCATCCAGGTACATGATAATATTTTTTCTAAATAAATAACAATAGTTATCCATAATGAAACTGAAATACTTGCCTTGAAAGGAAGGAGGAATATCTTGTGGGGACATGAGAACTACTAATGGTTGGCCAAAGTAACGTGGTATATGTTGGAAAACAAAACTGTTGTCGGAATCCACAATTACAAAGAAAGGTTTCCGTGTAAAAGGATATAAATCCCCTGGATACAAACTGAAACAGAAAGCCCAGTCTTGAATTAATAATGCTTTAGAAGATTAAAAGTAAAAAATGCATTAAAATATTTTAGTCACTTTTATCACATTGTAAAAGTGGAAAGTAAATAAAACAATGATTATGTACCTCCCAACTCAAAGCGTTAAAACTTAAGTCTACACACTGAGCACAGTATCTTTATATTTTAAATATATATAAATATGTATAGTATTTTATATATTACCAATGCATGTCCTTTAACTGAATAACCTTCTTGTTAGGATGATCTAATTCTTTTTTGCTACTGGTTATCACACCACCCAGGTCATAACCCACTGGAAAAAACAAATAAACTCTATCTAACTAGACATAATGAAAACATTTTTATTCTTATTTGACTTCAATTAGAATAAATAAATTAATTATTTGATGAATAAAAATTGAAAATGAGACCCATAACTACTTACTGTCTTCTGGGTGTTTCATGGAAGAAAAACAGCCATCGGCAGATATATACAATAATAATGCACCACTTGGAGGGAGTTCTTTGAACCCTGAGAATTGAAATATAAAAATATATTACTATCTTACCTTAATGTTAATTTTAGACATGGCCCTCTACACAAAATTATGAGAATGTTTAATTTTTCTTTCTTTCTGTATTAGGATTGTGAAACAAATAATGATACTCATAAATTTATTGATGTCATTTAATTGAGAGTTATGTTTCAAAATTCAATAAAATATTTTTGTAAATACTATCTTTCTTTTATTGTAAATTGAACCAAGTACACTGGTTTGAGTTAATTTGAAGGACACCCAAATAAATGAGAAAAATTGTGTATCTAACACAGCATCATAGATGGTTATTTTCAAAAAATTACTTATTGTATAAGAAGGAACAGAACAAAATATGGAAGAAAAAATCAACGAGGGAAAATAAGAAGGTAGATTACTAAAATGAAACTTTAGAAGTCAAATATGGAAAGTTAGTAAAACAAGACATACCTGATGCAAGGAACACCATTACTTGGCTAAAAGTAGGTTTATATAAAAGGTATTTGTGAGGATTTTCCCTTTTTAAAGGCCTATCCCCATTTTCTTGGCAAGAAACCAATGGATAGCCACCTTTAGTTCCAGGCAAAGAATATCCTTTGTCCTGAAACAAAGTTGAGCAGACAAAGAAACTAATAAAAATTATTTTACTTAAAGCTATTATGTTTACTTATGTCATTAAAGTGAGAGATCTAGTTTGTAATAAGGAAGTGCCTGAAGAATGTAAAAAGGTTTTATATGTATTTGTTATATACTAATATTGATATATGTAGCAGGAAGATGGACTATAACAACATGGGAGGAATGAAAAACCCAAGCAGCCCAAATGAAGTTCCTGATAGGAATAATGGGAAAGTCACAGCGAAAAATAATCAGAAATGAGGAAATAAAAGATATAACACAGATTCGAAAGCTGCATTGTTTCAGACATGTGATGAGAATGAAAGGAGACAGAGTTCCAAATTGAGTATTTGCTGACAAAAATCAAAGGAAAAATACCCTGGGGATGGTATACAACAGGGGTGGCCAACCTTTTGCATATGAAGTGCCAATTTTTTGACAGACAAGTTCAGATGCACCATATGACTCTAGCACATTTTATGGCATCTTGTTTGTGGTTAAGGGTTGCTAAATAGATATGAGGATAGAAACTGCTTGCTTAGGGGATGAAAGGGAATAATTAAATTAATTTATGCCAGTTTAATGAAGCACCAATCTACAAAAGTCAAGAATGAGGTTCCTTTATGAGAGGGTGATGGCTTCCTGATGCTTCTATAGCTTACAGAGTCTCGTTTGATGAACATAACTCTAGACTACAGTAGTTGGCTCTGAGAGTGAGATTGGCTTGGAATTTGAAATTGTCTGTTAGAATGTGACACTTTTAATTGTCCAAAGAGCCACTTTTGACACACTTGCCACAGTTTGGCTGCTTCTGGTCTTGTGAATAGATACAGTGAAGGAAAGAACATGAAAGAGGGAAGGAAAAGAGAAGGAACACTGAATGTAGAAAAAAACTGGTGGTATATAGAAAAGTGTGGAAGTTCCTTGATTTCTTGAGTGAAACCAATACACCACACAACAAAAGAACATAATTTTAATTCATTTATTTATAACCTTTACTATAATAACTTTACATAAACCTACCTAATGTAAGCTACCTGCTTTGCGTAAAAAATGCATAACAAAGGATCATAATTACCAAAGGCACTCTGCCAGGAGCTGGTGATGCATCATAAATGTGGTTGAAATCTTCCTGAGGTTCCCTTTCAAGGGTTTGTAACATTCTAAACATATCCATAGTAAGCTCACTAAACTTAACCTGAAATAAATGAATTATTTCTGTAAGAGTCTATAAAAATGTAAAACAATTATGACTAATTAAACGTTGTTTCACCTGATCATTGCAGTTTCCAACAATTAGGATTTCTTGTAATGTTAAATTCATAATAGGTGATTTCTCAACAGGTGGTGTTGTTAGAGGACTGAGCCTAAAATAATTGAAACAGACAAAATGAGAAATGCATATATTATGTCGTGCTCATAAATAATGATAACACTACGCTGTAAAATATTTTTGTACATAATGAAACACAGGTAAAATTATTTAAAACTTAAGTTAACTGAAAATATTGGCTACAGAAATATGAAAATTGAGATTCAGACAGTAAAAAATGAACAAAGAACGTATCTGGATTTTAAAGTTCAGTTGGAATCAAAAATTAATTGGGAAGTAACTAATAATAGGTTTTCATATCCTTTACAATTGTATTAGAGTAAGTGTAAATGTATAAAAATATAATCAAATATAATTTAAAATCAAGATAGTTAAAAATGAAATCATACTGCAAGGAGAAGAAATAAAAACCCTACAGTTTGCCACTGATATTGAAGTACTAGGGGAGTCAGCAGAAGATATGGAAACCATAATAAATGGCATAAATGTGGTCCTGGAGAAAGAGTTCAATATGAAGATTAATAGAGGGAAAACCAAGGTAATGGAGTGTAGTATGTGAAACAGTGGGATAACAAAGGCTGTTAGATTGGGAAGTTTAAGGAATTCTCCTACTTGGGAAGCATAATAAATAGAGTAGGATAGCACAGCGAAGGAAGGGTTTCAAGAGAAGAGGAATTTATTTATGGGTAATGTAAGTATGAATATTACAAAAAAATTGCTACAAATGTTAGTATAGTGTATGGTGTTTGTTATGTGTGTGAAACATGGACGGTAGGAGTAGCAGATAGGAAAAGAATAGAAGCTTTCTAGGTTTGGTTCTATAGGAGAATGAGATGGGAGGATAGAATCACTAACAAGGAAGTTCTAAGGAGAATAGGGGAAGAGCGAACAATATGGAGAACATTGACCAAGAGAAGGGATAGATTAATAGGCCATGTTTTGAGACATGAAGGCATTGTAAAATTATCATTAGAGAACTGAAGAGGGAGGCAAGGGATGTAATATGCTAAGTAGATTAGGGAGGATTTAGGATGTGGTAGTTATGTGGAAATGAAAAGGTTTGTTCAAGATAGATTAGTATTGGAGGGTTGCATCAGAGCAGTCTTAGGACTGAATACTACAACAACAATTTAACATCTCAAATATAGCCGGTAACACACAAGCTTCATAATTGAATGTAATGTGTGGGGGCAATGTTCGACAGCTTTGGTGAATACTGATTGTGGTCGCATCACCTTCAGACAAACCTCTTAAAATCATTCACCAAATATTATCTCCAATAGTGAAGAAATTTCAGATTATTGTTATAACTATGACAGGATCTCCATTTAATATCACTCAGTTTTAAATACAAAGATTCTTATGGAACAAGGAACAAAAGATCCACTATTTTACATGAAAGTTTTGAGCAGTTTACTTTTAGTCTTTCTTGAATTCCAAAACAATTTTTCTTCCTCATTTCTGAATAATGAAATTACCATAACTGAAATATTGCAATAGAATCAGATGTTGCTAGATAGAACTACTTACTCTTAACTGGCCACTCACCCATCGTGTCAATTTCACACATATGGTCATATGCGCTCACAGCGCCTATTCTTCTAGAAAACGAGAACAACACATGTTTAATCTACTATCATTTTAGGCACATGGAACCGAGCGCGCGTCACGATTACTCAGTGACTTTTAACCACCACATCCTTCTCTCACAACCTTGCACGTTTAACACCTAGAGATAACATACAAACGTCAGTGACAGACACAATTAAGACAGTGATCAACAACAATAGTTACTATTCTGTAACAAACAACAACAACAACACTCTTTACTAGTATTCAATGCACCTCGTGATATACAGACCTTGCACACAAAATATAGAGTGGTCTCGAACGCGTCACTGTGCATTGACAACAGGTACAGAGCACTCACAACAACCATCTAGCTATATTATACAAATGATTATACAATACAATGAATTTCCTTCATCTCAAGTACACCTCAAATGCACGTCACATATCTACAACCAACATCAGGCTAAGGTTCAGAGAATGTACTCTGCTATGACATGTTATCTATACACACACTTGAGCTATTAGAGTGATCCTACTATTCTCTATGAACGTAAATTTCTACAACACACAAGAGTTTATGCGTACACCACGTTATATATAAATTCTTAATAACAATAACTAGAGAACAATATTTTGCGATTTCTAACTAACGCGAATTATCTCTCTGTATAAAATTATCTCGACTGTACATCTGACAAATAGGACCCTTCAGCTAACACGATATATTCATGAGAAAAACTATTGAAGTAAACCATATCATTTTTCTCTAGTCTTCTACTCACAGAGTTATACACACTCCTTGAGCGAAAGGAGGTCTATATTAAAGTACACATCTCTGTAGATAGTATTCATAAACCACCAGACACTGTCAACATATTCTACACCACTGCGAACATACGGACGTGAATTTACCTCTCTTCCAATATTACTCTATTGTGCCCCGCGCGAGGCTCACTCAACCCGAGTGCGATCGTCAGAAGCATACCAAATGTCGAATACTCGTACTGTGTGCGCGAGAGGTATGGTCACGTTCTGGTGATGACTCCATCTATTTCAGCTCAGGAATTTATATATTTTCTCTGAGATAAGATCCCTTGGATATTCACCGATAAGTTTACACAGTGAAAGATTATCATCTATGATGATACAAGGCGACTGAGTCTCTATGATATTGGCCCTTTATCTCACAACTCATTATTACATATTCTAAGAGGATCTACTTATCTGTCATCTCTCTCTTAAACTCACTAGCGAATCACCACACAACTATTTTTTGAGCGCGGACTGATGAATAAAGCACAGAGAAACACAAACCATGAGACAAACATACATTCACTCAGCTATCATGTTCTAAATTATCAAATCGCTATGTTCTCTATTGACATCACTTGGATGCGGTTATCAACAAGTCAGAGGAGATACGATTACGAATCAAGACTATTACAGTAATATAATCACACTCTCACTTATCACTTACTGACTTCTTCTACGATCTGGAAATGTTATAGATTTTCCTAGGTTATACATGACATTCAGCTGAAATTTGGATTAGTCATTACATATATGAAGAGAATGGTACTGTTCATACTCTTATCATCTAGCTCTTTCGTCAACCTCTGAGCAAATATCTAAAAGTATCTTTATTAGTGAGAGAGCTGATACTAGTAGGAGAGTGTGGAGCGAGGATGGTATCGATTGGAGTTGGGATGGTTAGGATTCTCATGATGTGGTGAGTGACACAGATAGTGTCTAACTGTTTGGGATACAGATAATGGTCGAGTATCACACACATCCAGTTGACGATATTATCATAAGTTGGTTGACTAGTCATATTTCTTTGGTGGTTTCTCGGGAACTCTGGGATGTGTGTTATGGAGATCAGGTGGCACACAAGTGTATAGTCTTTTGTTCTGATGATATTATTCTTTGTATTGGACAGATATCAAGAGCTCTATCACACATGGGGGATGACTCTGTTGACAGGGAGACATAGGATATTGGGGGAGTATAGTCGTGAGTACCACACAGAGTCCTTGACTATAATCACACTGAGTACATACGCTTTCTGAGACGACATATAGTATACATGTAGTCTTGTTGTTGTAGGAGAGTATCTAGATGTCAAGTGAGTGTTTCGGGGGGTGGTACGTGAATTCTTAAGTATTCACGATTACAATGGAGAGACGCACGGAGAGTGGGTTACTGGCTGGTTTTGGTGGTAGGAATTGTTTGTGTTTGTGGGATTATTATGAATGATTTGGGTAGAGGCGGGGGCGGGGAGGGCGGGGGGTAATGGGGATTTGGTTGTCAAAAATCTACACAACATCTCTATTAGATTGGGTAGAATATTGGTTGAAAAGTACTGTTGGGGAATGTGTTAGAAGAGATATTGAATGAAAGAATTGTAGTTGAGAAGAGGGAATGATGTTATTGGTGGTGTGTTTGTATGTTGATGGTTGGATTATGTTAGGGGGTGGTGTATGATGGTTTTGGTTTATTTATTTTGGATTTATTTTGGTTATGGGGTTGGGATGTTTAGTGGTTAGATAAGATTAGTTGGAGATGTTATGGGATTGGAGGATTATGGTTTATATAGTTAGTGTTTAATGGATGTGTAAGGTGGGTATGTTAATGATTTGATTGTAAGTTTTTATTGTGTGTGTTTAGGGTTGGGAGGTGGTGAGGTAAGGGTTGTGTGTGTGTTTTGTGGTGTTTTTTGTGGGGGTTTGGGGGGGTTTTAATTTTTTAGGTTTATTGGTTTTGGTGGGGTTTGGGGGTGTGTTTGAATGTTTATTTTTTGATGTTTGGGTTTGTTATTGTGTGTTTTTGGGAGGTATGGATGTGTACTTGATGGGTATTGATGATTTATGGTGGATGGTATTGTAGATGTTTTTTATTGTTTGTGTTTTTTGTAGGGTATTGTGGTTGGGTGGGTTTTTGGATTGTGTGTGAGGTTATGGGGTTTTTGAGATGTATTGTAGTTGATGTGTTTTGGGTTTATTATTAGTGTGTTTAGTTGGATGTGGGTGATTGTTTTTAGTTGTTAAGGTATATCCTCTTCTTCACTGAAATGTAATAAAATTAATTACTCATACTTTTCCTCACTGCAGTTACTATCCACTCTGTAACCCACCCCAAAATATTTAACAGCAATAGATTAACCAATATATCGATTTATAATGAAAGGCGAACCAAGATACAGTAACCGTATAAATTTCAGTACCTGTCTTCCTTGGCAGCTCTTGAATAATAAGCTCTTCCACGAATTGCAGCATAAAATGAATATGCCTCATTCAGATAATTTGTTTCGCTAGTTCTTAAGCTGAAAATTACAAAAATTAAGAAATAAATAAAACATGTTGGTTAGAATAGTGTAATGTGGAATAAATGAATACTAACTAGTAGTGATAATATAGTTGCCCTATTTTTGAGGCAATTTCTCCAATCTGCCATCGCTTGAGCCCATATTTCGTATCCAATATTTGCCTGAAAAAAAAGTTCTCATAAATCTTCCAGACATTGGAATGAAATAATTACAGTTAATCTAGTTTTTTAAATAGATATATGAAGCATTACCTGTGCTGCTGCTGAAATTTCCAAAGTTTAGTATATATATCAAATGTTCTTCCAAAATATGCTTGCCACTGCTTATGACCATATTGAGGCAAGTCTCTGCAAACAGACAATTTGTTTTACTAAGTATTATTTACGGTATGGAAATGTAATGAATCTATACTGTAAAAATGACCAAATTTAGTTATGCTGAGGGTATTCTAAATAGAATAGATGAATGAATGAATGAATGAAAGAAAATAGGTTTCATGTCTCTTGATAATATAACAAAGTAATAAAAATTAAAATATATGTACAAAATAGCTACGTGCACTTATTTCACAATATAGTATACTTCACATCCCTTTACAGAAGATTATAGCAGTAAATATTAATTAAATTGATCAAAGAATTGGCACAAGCATATTAGGGAAAGGGATGACTAAGAGGCAAAAATACATCTACTTTTCTATATAGCATGCTGCTGAAATATTAAATTACCTAAGGCCATTAAAAAGCTGTTTAGATTTTTCTAATAAATGACAAAACTCAATCACTATCTTCCTCTCATGTTCATCCATGCCTGCCATAATGACCATTTCTCTGCTAGTGATTCCTGAAGACATATGAGGATACGTGAGCATCAGCGCAGCCGACTTTAAATTACGCAAGAAACGTCCTATTTTCCATCATCACTAGAAGCAACTTTATATAATTTCGTTATTCGGTACACGATATGATTCATTTGGTTGTAGGAGTAAGCAATAAGTTCTAGAAACATTAATTTTATGAGATGGAACTACCGAAAGCAATAGTAGTAAAATATATTTTGTTGTGTGGGTATGTTTACATGGGAGTTAGGAAATGGCTGAAGAAACTACGGACACTATTTTGTACACGTTACACAGTATTTGGAATTGAAAAGTGCCGAGAACAAGACAAACATACATCACTAAAAAATATTGATTGACATAGTTAAAGTACTGATCACAGCAGACGACACGATCTCAAACAATCCAATGCCCTCGTTTCGTCAAAAGATGGCAGTGAAGTCGCGGTCAAAAGTCACATCTGCGCCAAAGATTTTCAACTGCTTACTACCAACAGCCAACAGATGGCAGTATGCGCTAAATCTTGCTGCTAGTTTCATTTAAAGTTTCCTTTTTACAGACGTCTGGACGTATACTACTATACAAAAGAGCTTATTTTATTTTTTTCAAGATTATCTTTCGCATTTCCAAAGAATATATCAAACCAGAGATGCAATTATTTATAATAATATTGTTTGTTAACAGTCGACATGCCTTTACCGGCACAGTTGTCATATCTTGTTCTTTTCTGCACCAACGCTTTCATATCACTACATTTATACTAAATAATTAATTATGAGCTCTTTACACTGGACTTATTCTCCTCTTTACCTATGTCGCAGTGATTATTTAGTCAGGTCAAAGATAATATACATGACCAGCACAACCCTAAGCTTCGTTATTCAATTTATTTAGCAAACATCAACATTCTACTTCGTTTCATATTCTAAAACTACTTTATGAGCATAATGAAAGGAATTTTTGACTTTTTAAGACATATTTATTCACTTAAATTAGCGGTTCGGTAAAGGTTTTTATTTAAAAAATTCTTGTAATAGCCCGTCATTAATGACAAATAACATTTTGAATTTTATATTTCGCGAGGCTATTTCAAAATTTGAATTGTTTATAACTTTTTTCCTGTGGCTACCGTGTGACGGCGTGAACCGCAAATTTGGACTTTTTACTATACAACGCAGAAGACAAGATGTGTTTCCGTCGCATGGTGGCAACGTTAAGAGAAATTTTTGTAATAGTCTTGAGAAGCAACAACGGTATTGATAAGAAGTGACTCACAGTGTGCGATGTATCGATCGGTGTTAAAGAATTTGCTCAATAATGTATATTAAGAAGAGGAGATGAGAGATTTATCTTTGGGAAGGGGAATTCCCTCTGGCGAGATGACGTGAGCGAGGTCTGTAAAAAAAATTTGTCCGCGAGAAAAAGCAATATTTGAATCTTATTGACCGAGAGCTCCATAGTTGGTAATAAATAGGTATGTAGCAGAGAAAAATGAAAATAAAACGAAAGTAACATTGATAATTTTCTCTAATTCGGGAATTGTAATAGTCAACAGTCTAAAATATGCAATTGATTAGTCTTTAAAAACAGTTTGAAAGGCCACAGCCATGTTTCTGTACAGCATAAAATCTGCTATAATAAAAGGTTAATTACAAACTTGAAAAAACCTTTATTTGGAAAATGGGTCATACAAAAAGCATTTAAGCCAAATTGGGAATATAAATTTCGCAACTACAGGCCAAAACTGCTTGGTGTGTTTCATAACTAACGGGACTTGGTTAAGCCGATCTGTTTTATAGTTTTCATGATAAGGGATGTAGTAATTTTTCCAAATATAACGGTGCCTTTATTTATAGGTAGAGAAAATCTGTTCATACACTAGAGTATGCAGTAAGTAGCAGTAGTCACAAAAAGATGGTTTTGTTGATAATCCAGAGCCAGAGGATTTTTATAGAGTAGGTGTGTTAGCAAATATTATACAACCATTAATAAAACTGCCTGAGACAATGCAGTAAAAGTTATGGTTCAGGTGTAAATAAGACTCTATTATTTTATCATCTTCCTCGCTATTTTTTATAACTTTAGGCAATAAATTTTCTAAGAACTGATGGTCGTATTCTTTGCATTCAAATATGTTCTCTAACTTACTTATGTAATCTTTTAGTTCACGATTTTAAATACGTTTAATGAAAGTCGACGTCTTGATGTTTTACCTTAATAATTCATTTAACGGATTAGTAAAGGAAAAATTAGTCTTGGGAGTTTTACGTTAAGTTTTGTAGTATGACAACAAAAATTACAAATAAAAATAAAGTAAATATATCTTCGCCTAGTACGAGGCACAAAGAGTATCTTAAACAGATAGAGTGGCCAATAGCGAGACTGTCATCCCCACTCCTCTAGGATCAACTCTCCCAACGCGTTTTGAGTCCCGTAAAATCTATCTTGAAGAAGAAGAAAAAAAGACAAATTAAACCGGTTTATTTATTGACACCACATATTAGTATTTTCAAATATGTAAGGTACAAATATAAATTTATAAGGAGATTAAGAAAAGTGACCATGTTTCCAAATCAATACTGCGAGTCGGATGCGAAGTTATATCAACATATTTCTCATATAGATGTTAAAAATATATCTTTTTTTCTATTACCAAATGTGTAATTGTTCTTCCTACGATCTACATTCGGGAAATAAAGACATTTTTTATATGCTTGGACCGAATGGAGTTTTAAAAATTAACACTATTTTATTAGATTATTCAAACGTCACCTTTCTAAATTCACAATCAAACATTTGAATACACTATTTAAACAATTTGATAGGAAACTATTTATAAACACTCAAATTACCAAAAAATAACTTTTTTTAAGCTTTCAAAGGGACTAGAGACAATAAAATGTTATTCAGAATATTTTGCAGATTCCGTTTCATTAATAACAATAATACTGTATTATACTGTTGAAGATGGTCTTATATTAAAGCCATATATATATATATATATATATGTACTAGTGTGGATAACCATATAACATACTTTTGAAAATTCAACGGCATTAAATAATAATAAAAGGACCTGGTTGAGATAATAAGTCGGGTTTATATTATTAATTTAATCGAATAATTAAATATGAAAATTAAAATTAAATTGGAAAAATAAGGATTATAAATTTCAATTAAATAGTGATAACACGTTTGCATTTAGGTGCATTTTTGTCATTCTCAAAATTTGTTTAAATAGTTGGTCAGGATTTTTTTATAATAAAGGTGAATAAAAGTTAAACATTCTCAAAATACACAAAGAAATAATTTTTAAAATCAAATACTTATTTTCAGTCAAAAACTTCGTGCCGAAAAATTAAAGAAATTATATTTTTATAAGTTGAATTTTTATAATTAGTTTTCTACCAAAATGTTTAAATAACGTATTCCAATGTTTTAATGTGAATTATAATATGTGTCATTTCAAACATTCAATAAGATATGTTTTATTTTTAAAATTCAATTCGGTCCAATAACAAAGAAAATATTTTATATCTTACAACTTATATTCTCCACCAGCATTTGCGAATAGAAAATTATGTATTTTTAAAATTTTTATTAGAGAAATGTGTCGATATAACTTCGCATCCAACTAAAAAATATTGATTTAGAAAACATGGTCACTTTTCTTAATATTCCGTATAAATTTATGTTTGTACCTTACATTTTTGAAAATACTAATATATAGTGTAAATAAATAATCTACTTTAATTTGTCTATTCTTTCGTTAAGATAGATTTTACGTGGAATAAAGCTTCAAGGAGAAGAAATAAGAACCCTAAGGTTTTCTGATGGATTTATGGTATTAAGGGAGTCAGACGAAGATTTCTGAAATGTAATAAAAGGCATGAACTCGGTCCTGCAGGAAGAGTTCAACATGAGAATTAACAGAGGGAAAACCAAGGTGATGGAGTATGGTATGGGAAACAGTGGAATAAGAAAGGCCGTTAGATTGGGAAGGGATATTTTGAGGGAAGTAAAGAAATTATGCTAGGGTTTTTATTTATTCTTTTTGTTGCAGTATGATTCCTTTTTAAGATTCTGCATCGCCTGTTCTATACATGTAAGTTAAACAGCATGGGCGACAGACTGCATCCTTGGCTTACTCCTTTTTGATTACGGCTTTCTTTTCTTGGTCTTCTATCCTAATTACTGCTGCTTGTCTTCTATATGGGTTATGTATTAGCCTCCTTTCTAGTTATATATATATATATATATATATATAGTATAATAATAAATTAATATATTAAAAATATATAATAATAATAAATAAATAATAAATATAATAATTAATATAATAAATATAAATATAATAAAATAAAATAAAAATATATAAATAATATAAATAAAATAATTAATAAAATAAATAAATAATAAATATAATAATTAATAATAAAATATAAAAAATATAAAATAATATAAATAAATATAATAATAATATAATATATAAAATATAAAAATAATAATAATAATTATAAAAATAATAAAAATATAAAAATAATATAATAATTATAATAATAAATAAAATATATAAATATAAATAAATAAATATTAAAATATTAATAAATAAATTAAATAAATAATAATAATAATAATATAAATAAATATATTAAATAATAAAAATAAAAATTATAAATATATAAATAAATATTATAAAAATAATTATAAAATAAATATAAATAAAAATAATAATATATAATAATATAAAATATAATAATATAATAAAATATAAATAATTAATAAATAATTAATAAATATAAAATATAATAAAAAATATAAATATAAATATAAATAATAATATAAAAATAAATATTAATAATAATAAAATATAAAATAATATAAATAATAATATATAAATAAAATAATTAAAAGATAATGAATAAGAAAATAATATAAATATAATAAATAAATATAATAAAAATTAAAATAAAAAATATATAAATAAAATAATATAAAAATAAAAAAATAAATAAATAAATAAATATAATATAAATAAAATTAAAAATATAAATAATAATAATAATAAAAAATAAAATAATATAAAATAAAAACAATAATAATAATAATAAATATAATAATAATAAAAAATAATAAATAATATAATAAATAAATAATAAATAATAATATAAATAAATATAAAAAATAATATAAAAATATAAATATAAAAAATAAAAAATATAAAAAAAATATAAATAAATAATTATAAATAAAAAAAATAAAAAAAAATAAATAAATTAAATAATATAATTAATAATAAAAATATATCCCCGAACGCAGGTGAACCAACTGATTATGTTTATTGATGTTTTATTGTGTATTGTGAACACTGGCACTAAACGCCTACAGGAACGTCTTCCATTGGTAGAGATTGGCTGAAGTGAGTGTACCCCCCCGGATTGGATCCCCGCGGGAAACTCCCTCGGGGCGTGTGTAAAAAAATGATGGTGTGTGAGAAAACCGCTGGCGGGGAACCCCGGAATTTTGTGAAGAACCGATGGCGGGGAACCCCGGAATTGTGCGAGAAAACCGATGGCGGGGAACTCCCGGGGCGGGAACTTAAAAGGGAGTCGTTGGGAGGCTCAGACAAGCAGAAGATGAGTTGGGGGAGAGGACGGCCGACGGATCTGCCAGATGGTGTCAAAGAGCAGATGAATTGGGAAGAGGACGGACGACGGATCTGTCAGATGAGTCTGAAAGGCAGATGAGTTTCAGATAATTTCAGATGAGCAGAGATAGCAGATGACTTGCGGAGAGGATGGAGAGAGCAAATGACGCGTTGGACCTGGTTAATACTACCTTCATTGATGTAACAAACCTGCAAAACGCCAGAGAGACGCGGAAACATTCGTGAAGTTGAATGTCTGTAGGTCCAGTAATTGTGGGTAAGTTCTTAAAAACTGTGAAACTTGCTCATTGTGCTGATTGAATAAAATTTAAATGAATTTTTTTCTATTTTTCAGTAAGTGCATACTCCACTTGACAAGAGACCAAAAATCCCCTGAAACATTGGCTCATGTAATCACTGTAAATTGATAAATATGAAATTTTCAAATTGATTAAAATTTGTTCAATTAATAAATTAATGTCTTATCCCCTGAAAAGGATATTACAATATATATATATATATAAATGTATTAAATTTATTTGTAACAGTAACTGGATGTAGCAGAATCTCTGTACCTTTTAAAGCATTGTCTCTTATTGTATTGTTTCCTTGCTTTGTACGCTTTTTCCTTACTTGTTCTTTGGCTCCCGTTGGTCTCTCCTCCCTGAGTTGACTCATGACCTCGCCGCTGGCACACTCCGACACGGCGGCTCCCGTTAATGTAACTCCATATGACGTCGGTGAAGCTCACGTTCCACGAGGTGATTTGTCTCGCACGTGCTGGAGCGACGCCCAGGTAAACACGAGCCACGCACAAGCACAAGCTGTTTAAACTGTCGTCGGGGAAACACGAGGCGTTAATTATTTTTTGCTCACCCACATCACCATTACCGATGAATCGTAGTTACTCTACACCAGAAAAGCATTCACCACACCGGGATAATTTTACATCGAGGGTTTCTCAATTGGAGCGTCTCGACGTTGGCAGTCTGTGGCGGCCATCTTGTTTTCGTCTCGTCTGTCTGATCTGTTGTTTATTATTCAGCCACTCATGTCGAATTACCATGGAAAGTTGGGCAGATGGTCGTCCAAATAATAGTTATCAATGTCTTTAAGTTTAAATAAGGCCAAAAACAGACAAAAAATTAATGAAACAAAACTATAATTTAAAACCAACTAGATGCTTCGGTCCTGATCTGGATCCTCTTCAGGTTGCACAAAATAACAATGCACAAAAATTATTCCAAAGATATTACAATAGAGCCAAAGTATACAGTAATTAAAGAACCAAAAGACAAAAATTAAAAAAGCAAAGACTATAATTTTACATCATATTTCATGAATTAAGACATTACACATACTTCTGAGCAAATACATGTCCGTTTTGTTATATTCAGGGTATTAATATTGTGTTTAATGTGGTTAGATTCTAGAATCCTCCTGTGGTGTAGTGGCTAGCGTCGCTGTCTCACAACCCAGAGGTCCCGGGTTCGAATCCTGGCATGGGCTTGGATGTTTGTGTCGTCATGGTCGCGAAGACCGGGATTAAGGCTGCTGGAGGATCGAAACGCTGACCACGTGTCACTCCAAACTCGGAATGTGTCATGAAAGATGACAGTCCTTAGTCGACTCGGTAGGCCCAGGCCCTCAATGGGCTGTAGAGCCATGGAGAAAGAACATTCTAAAATATGTTTTGAAATAACACATAATTTGTCTTGTGGAAGCTTAATATTGGGTCTGTGTTCGTTTAGTTTGGCCTCTGTATACACAAGGGCAGTCGTTACAATTTTATTTATAAACTACATTGTGAATTTTGTTTTTTATCAACTGTGCCTTTCAAATGTTTTATAATAGTGGATAAATTAGTTTCAGTAATGCTTCACATTAAACACATTAATATTCTGAATGTAAAAACGGACAAGGATTTGCTCAGTACTATATATAATGTCTTAATTAAATATAATGTATAATTATTATCTTTGCTTTTGTTTTACTTTGTACAGGAGTTTTTTGATCGTTCCCAATATAGTTAAAATTAATTTTCCAGTAAAAGAGTTGCTTTGTAATTGCGTAACTTTCTAATTTATCTTTTTTTTATTAATACTGATATTAACTCACCATCGTCAACAAACTTCGAAACCGGAATTGGTTTCATTTTAGGATGTGTTGCAGGTCAAGTCACTTGTCCGTGACGACTAAGAGTCAATAAGTATATAGATACGTTGTCTCAGCTTGTAAGCATATAATACATGCTTTTAACAATGACAATAGCATTGTGAAGATGCGCTTGAAAAGGGGGGGGGGAAGTTCCTCCTTCCTCTGTTGAGCTCTGTTACAGCTCAGGAACTGTACGTTCCATCACTTGGAGATTTTTTTATATGAAGACTGGATCATCTGCAGTTCTATGACGAAGTCCGTGGTACCTATATATTTAATGGTCATACCAAGTCAGAGGTCAGCGAGCTTGTGTAAACATTGCAGCGTGACCGGATGAGGTGTGGAAATTCGGGGGGTTAACAGCGGTCGCCTCGCACCACTGACCGGAAAATTGATCTTGCGGGGAACTTCTCTCCCACATCACCATTAAAACATTAAACAAACACTGAGGTGGAGCGTCTCCCGCCCTGACACGTGTTGAGCGTCGGGCCACGAGTCAAACTGCCGCCGGCAGATGTTCCCATGTCGTCATCACCTGCACGCAACGCCGCACAGTCACTTCAACTGAATCGGAAGAGGGCCGTGGAGGACAAACAAACATCGAAGTGGAAAAGAGACGCCGCTTCAGGCACGAGTAACAGAGAAAAATAGGAGTACAAAATAAACAGTCATATTTTTCATAGGGTTTTAGACAGACATACGACAGTATAGCAAGGGGTACATTAATGAAAATACGAGCACCAGTCAAATATTAACGGGATTTTTTTAAAAAAAATAATCAAGCCTATTGGGAGAGTTGGGGAGCCCAGCCGCTTTACCACGAATTCCGTGAGGGTCTCTCCACTCCACTGCCAATGTTAGTCTCAATCATTCGATACTAGGGCAACGGGTGAGCAAGAAATTTGTAACATCCATCGCGTTGCTCTTGCGAGTATCACAGGAAATAGGAAACGTTTTTTCTTGATATGATAGTTGGATAGGAAAGGAAGATATTCGGTAGTCTTGGGCCAGGGTCAACCCTGGAGTTGACCAGTGGGTAGCTCGATTATGGGTGTCTATCAATCATGAACGCCAAGTCTAAATAGGAAAGAGTTTATTCCCAAATGCAGCAATTTTGAGAAAGAAGTAGGAAGTCGTGAATGCAGCGTCTAGGTGATTGCTGACAAATCGCTTCTCATGGACTACAGCCAAGGATCTGGTGGCCAAGGTTCTCATGTTCCGCTACTCAGCGTCTACTGTCCGGCTCTTAAGACCTTAACTAACTTTGAAATTCACTTTCCCTATTACAAATTCCTGCTTCCGTTGAGCAACTGATTATAATAAAGGTTTTGACGAGTGAAGAAGGGAGAACTGCAGAAATTTTAACTCGATTACGGGCACAATTAGGGGATGAGAGACTCTCCGCGTGTACGAGTGGCACAACAAATTTTTTGAAGGAAGGGAAATACTGGGAAATCAGATCCATAATCGGCGTCCTCGACTATATGCAACGTGACATATTTACACGTTACCGCGCACTTCTTTTCTTTTCAAATATAGTATTAATTCGTGCGTGAGCAACGTCTCTGAATAAGTAAGTATAAGTATAAAATCATATTCCATAAATCCTATAGAGAAGCACAAGCTTCAAGGATGTGGAACGAGTCAGAGATTTTACATAGGTTGCTTTATTAATACTAGAATATACTGTAACTATTCATTAACTTATAATAAGATTTTCTTAAGTTCTATACAGAAGACATACAATTTGTACCTTATATATAAAATTGATAAATATTTTTACATCCTACACTAAAAAATTAGTGTTCTAATAATGTTCTTACATAATTATCTTTCATAATTATAAATATCTACCCTATGATACATTCAGCTTCATAAATTCTTCAACAGAGTAGAAGGAGTGGCTTAGTAAGAACTTAGTTAGTTCATATTTGAACTTGTTTGGATTTATTTTTAATTGTTTGTTAGCATCTCCCTGGTTGCAAACAGAAATATCTTTTGGTTCGCAAATATGTCATTTACATTAAAAAAATTTGCGTGATTTAAATTAAATTAAATTTTTGACAACAAAGGAAATTAATACTGAAGTCACCAATGGTGAAAATTAAAATGAATAAACAGGAAAGAAAAACAATTGAAGTTAGAGATGCATTTTCTTTGAACTGAACGTATTATTGATGTCTGTATTGCTTGGCTTGGAGCTGGATGTGTTGTGAGACATCGACACAGACGACGATTCATTGTCTGTATACACATACGGCAATTAGTTAATTAAATCATTTTAGTCATTGTTTTCATTGTTATTAATTATGCTCATTGAAAATATTACAAGTAAGTTGAAACGAATGGTATCAAACTCGTCCTTGGCTGGTGACGTCACGTCACGACCAGGCCCCGCTTGTATTGCCCCAGACCAGAGAGGACCAAAGCACCAGATCCTCTCCTCTTTCCAGTCCATCTTATTACCGGTACAGCAAAACCAAGGAAAAACTACTGGCAAAAATATTATACGCATTAAGCAAGAGTGCTCGTACTTTCTTCGAGCATTATAAAACGGTTTAACCATTTTGCTAAAATATAATAAAAAGTTGTTTGTTCGTTTTGATAATTGAATATTTATTTATGTAATGTCGCACTTCCATCACAGGAAACAACGTCCATGCAGTTAGGGAGCTTCTGGAGGAAGACCTTACCCTTGACAATATTGCTTCTTCGGTTGGTCCAAGTTTCGGGAGTTCACATTCCTTCAGCGAGGTTGGTTCCTCGGCGTCATCCTCCTGATCAGAAAAATGTCCTTTTTGTGATTTGCCACAGGTCCGTCATAGTCGTGCAACCACAATTTCCATTTAATTACTCGCGTAAACATTTGTATTTCATGTTAACACAATTTCTTAAACAAACAACGGCTGGCCTCCAGCGACACTACACCACTACACCAAAGATCACAACCATCTCGTATTATTATCGTCCTTAATTCGTTCACAGGCTAACCTCATATTATAATTCCGGTCTTCGCCAAGTTTTATTCATTTGAATGAATGAATTTATTGATACTGCAATTGAGTAACACTCGGTGGCAGTTACAAAAAAAATATGCTTAAAATAAGGATAGTTACAAATAATAATATAAATTACATCTTAAAGAAAAAAGTACCCATTGTTCAGAAGTTTTTTTTTCGTCGCACTACACTACACTTGCACTTCACCATCACTTACACTTCCTAATTCTTCCTTGAAAAACGTTGATACTGGTAAGTAAATTGTTCCAATCCCTTATAGTCAGATTTAAAAATGAATATTTCCCAACGTCAGTTTTAAAGCTGCTCTGCCCAATTTTGTAATTATGATCCCCTCTACTGAAATAATTTACTTCTAAAAAAAACGCAATATCCTCCTAGTATGGTTGGCCTGCCTGCGTACGCTTTAAAAAGAGCCCCGAGACGTAACTTTTGTCGTCGTTTTTCCAACTTAGTTGATGAACCTTCTCATTTCCGTGACCAAGACAACCCCCGCCCCCCTTCTGTACCCTTTCCAGTGTCTCGACCTGATATTTTCGGAACGGATCCCAACAAATACAGCCATACTCTAGTACTGGAGGCACAAGGGAGAGATTTATACTATGCAAGTTACCGTGTTTCACAGTTTCCTTTTTTTAAATGCACATGACGAAATGAAGTGCCTTCCATGCTTTCCTAGTCGCATGTTCTATTTGATATTCCCAACCCGTATTACTGCTCAAGTATGTACCCAAATACTTAAAGTTACTTTCTTGAACTATTTCATTACCGCTGAGCTTATAATTGAGTACTATTACTACGTGACGCCTACAAAAGCTTATTGTCTTGCTCTTCTTACAATTTATTTTCATTTTGTTAACAAGTGCCCCTGTATCTTATTGTATCTAAATCTTTTTGTAGAAATTGTTCATCGATCACCGTTTTTATTTTCCGATATATTACGCAGTCGTCGGCAAAAATACGCACCTGAGAATTAATACCTGATACCAAGTCATTTACGTAGACTAGAAATAATAAGGGCCCAATAATCATTAATCCAGCGTAGGTTTCGCCCTTGTCTCTCTCACTTTAAGCGGACATAAGAATGTGATAATTTATATATGCTTTCGCAATGCGTTGACGTACGACGAAACTAAAGACAAAGATATTTCTCTCCTACAAGAACAACAATCAGAGACTCGCCTCTCAAAGATAGTAAACACTTATTACTGTCAAATATTCATTTACTTATTTATTCAAATTAACTTTAAGCTAATTACATATTCTTAATTCAATTTTCTCTAATAAAACAAAACTTATTCTAAAATAAAATTCACTCGTTACAAACAATCATTATTATTAAATTCTAACATTGGAGGGTATTTACATAACCTATACAGAAGACAGGCAGCAGTAATTAGAAAACCAAGAAAAGAAAGCCGTAATCAAGAAATGAGTAAAACCAGGATGCAGTCTGTCGCCCACGTTCTTTAACTTATATATAGAACAGGCGATGAAGAAAGTTAAAACGGAATATGGAAAAGGATTCATACTTTAAGGGGAATAAATAAATATTCTACGCTTTACCGATGATACTGTAGTATTAGGCATGAACGTGATCCTGGAGGAAGAGTACAGCATCAGGATTAATAGAGGGAAAACCAAGGTAATAGAGTGTAGATAGGAAAGAGTGGAATAACCAAGTGCTGTTAGATTAGGACGTTAAGGAATTCTACTTGGGAAGAGTAATAACTAGGGTTGGTAGAAGTATCGTAGACATAACGAGTAGGATAGCACAGGCAAGGAAGGCTTTCGCGAAAAAGAGGAATTTACTTACGGGTAATAAGTGTGAATATTAGGAAATCGTTGCTAAAAATGTTCGTAAGGAGCGTGGCGTTATATGAGTGCGAAACGTGGACGATAGGAGTTGCGGAAAGGGAAAAGAATAGAAGCCTTTGAAATGTAGTGCTATAGGAGAATGCTGAAAATCAGATGGGTGGATAGAATCACAAACGAGGAAGTTCTAAACAGAATAGGGCAAAAGCGAAAAATATGGAGGACGTTGACTAAGAATAGGCCACGTTTTAAAACACGAGGGTCTTGTAAAATTAGCATTAGAGGGAACTATGTGAGTTAAGAACAGAATGCCAAGGATGTAATACGCTAAGCATATTGGGCAATATGTAAGTTGTGCTAGTTATGGGGAATGAAAAGGCTTGCGCATATGTTAGCATGGAGGGTTACATCAAATCAGTCTTAGGACTGAATACCACAATAACAACAAAAACATTCCACAATTTTTAAATGCATTTATACTTTTAATGTCCTTTAACAGCTATCGGAATTGAAATACAGAGGTTCGAACGACGTAAACAGCTAAAACTATTCTCTAAATCATTAAATATAGGAATGGGAGTGGGGATGAGATTGAATTTGTGACTATATAGACAGAGGTTATTACAGTCAACGTGCTGGAGTTGCAGACATGACATCTTAGTGAAACAAGGGATCGTCCAGAGTTTCTCCAGAAAAGAAACTTTTATCTCGCCAGAGTTTTTATGTAAAACTCCGATTTTGTACGAATTTAAAAGTTAATTAAACAAATGTATCCTCCGCTAGGAAAAGTTAAATAATCTCATTAATAGTCTCCGCCTCTCTAGGAGGGAGCCGCATCCCCCTTTTTTTTATTTGCAGATTAGGCTACAGCGAGATTTGTGCAAAGAGAGAGAAAAAAAAAGAGAGGGTCCTTTAGGCATGACGCATGACGTCATTAGCGTCGTGGTGACTCCTTGAGGATGAGGTAATTATCACGTGCAGGGTTAAAGGAACATTGCCACGACAGGAAGCGCAAAAGAAACGACTCCATTAAAAATAAACTTAGAGTTTGTTTCGCAGGCTCCCTTCCAACAGGCCTCCTCATGAATATTAAACGTATATGTTAACGAGAAAATAATTACATTCGTGCGAAAGTGCATACAGAAATGCGCCACTGATCCGGTATTTCGCCCCCCCTCCCTCCCCCACCCCCAATAATTATAAATCATTATTTTTTTAAAAAAAATCAACATATTGGACGAAAATTATTCCACGCGATTTTAAACGTATTATACAGACTCGAAATTCGTAGAGTTGTCCTGTAAAGTAGAAGCAAAATTGTGAATGAATAGTATTAGTTAAAAGAGATGGGAGACGACAACAAACCTTTACATAATGAGAAAAGGTAATAAGCAATATGTTAAATGGCAGGAATATAAGGAAAGATTTTTTAAATAATTTAAAATATCGATCAAATCAAGGACGGTTTAGTGTAAGTTTAAAACAGCGGGAAACGAATAAATAAAAAATTTATATAATTGTTTCAAGAGTTATATATGTTGCTGAGCCGTGTTATTATTTTTAAATTCTATTCTATCTCAGTTTAAGCATACACTTGAAAAGTCTTGTATCCGCAATTGGGCAGCAAATAATTTTTCTAAAATTAATTCAAACTGGTTCAAATATTCCTATCTCTAGCGTAAATTAATAAAGCTTAATACTTGCAAAATAGATATTGTTGTTGTATTCAGTCTTAATATTGCTCTGATGTACCGTCCATGCTAACCTATCCTGTGCAAGCCTTTTCATTTCCGCTTATCTACCCCGTTCTCCTTAATCTTCTTAGCGTATTCCATCCTCGATGTCCCTCTTATATTCACTTGCCTCTAATGCTAAATTTACTAGACCGTCATGTCTCAAAATGTGGCCTATTAATCTATCCCTTCTCTTAGTCAACGTGTCTTAACCCGTGGCATATTAATCTATCCCTTCTCTTATTCAACTTCATCCAAATCGGTTGCTTTTCCCCTATTCTGTTTAGAACTTCCTCAATTGTGATTCTATCCACCCATCTGATTTTCAGCACTCGCCTATAGCACCACATTTTTCATTATTCTTTTCCTTTCCCCAACTCCTATCGTCCACGTTTCGCACCCATATAACGCCACACTCCATACGAAAATTTTTAGCAACGATTTCCTAATATTCACACTTATATTACCCGTAAGAAAATCCCTCTTTTTCGCAAAAGCCTTCCTTGCCTGTGCTATCCTACTCTTTATGTCTACTATACTTCTACCATCCCTAGTTATCACGCTTCTCAAATAGCAGTATTCCTCAACTTCCGTTATCGATGGTTACACAAGATTTTTCTACTACATTATTTCAGTACGAACCTAATATATTACGAAAATATAAAAGCATTTACGTGTCATAAATTACGTTGTGACTAAGAAGCGATGTTATGCGCAAAAAAAAAATAAACGTAACAAAAAGCAAGGCTTCGTTATTTCGCATTGATCGTTCGGAGCCGATGAAAAGGTCAGAGTTTAAATCATCGCGACAATTTGAAACGTGATTGAGTAGGTCGTAAAACATATTGTTTTTATAAATATCGCACGTGCGCGTGATGAATGGCCGCGGCCATTACAGATTTCACTTTGTGCAGGAGAGCACAGGTTTTATTGACGTCAGTCTTCGGTTCCATTGTCGACGAATATGTCATATAAAAGTTTTCCAGGATGTAGCGGCAATTATATCACATATATTTGTATCGTATTGACATCTTGTCGCTATTATTTTATCGAGCTTGAAAAATTTTATATTGGAAGTGGTTCTTCCACCGAAAGGATATTCCGCAAAACATTCCTCGATGGCGCTGGCTCCAAATATATATATATAGACTGTTGCATTGTGCTTCTGTCGTAAACGAAAGTGATTAATTATCACTCTACCTATTCAATATTCACAACTCGTATATTTAATTTTTTTGATGTGACCGTTACAGGTAATTGAAACAAACTCTACACTTAAAAGCGAAAAGAATTGAAAATTTAAATAAATATATATATAATATCCATCTAAATAATCGCTTTGTTTTTCTCAAAAGATTTAATTAAATTAATTGCAGTACAATATCATGGCTGTTCAGGACAGTTTCCAAAATGTACGAAACAAGAAGAATACCAGAAGATGTTAGTAAAAACATAATTTTCCTTAAACGGAAGAAGATTGGGGCTGACAGATGCAAACAGCACAAGACAATTAGTTTAGTATCTCACAAGTGCAATGTATTAACGAAAATATGATATAGAAGGATCAAACGACAAATATAACGCGAGTTACGAGAAGATCAGTTTTGTTTTAGGAAGAATGCGGGGACAAGAGAAGCAATATTGACTTTGTTACTCATTTTAGAAGTCGGGATAAGGAAAAACCGGTCTACGTTCATGGCATTTGTAGATTTAGATAAAGCGTTTGTTAATGTGATCTGGAACACACTATTAAGGATTTTGCAGAGCATCGGAAAAGAAAACCTCGAGAAAAGAGGCTTATACATAGCCTTTACAGAAGGCAGTCAGTAGAAATTAGAATTGAAGATCAGGAAAAGAAAGCAGAAATCAAGAGAGATGTAAGGCAAGGATGCAGTCTGTCACCCATGCTGTTTAACTTATATATAGAACAGTCGATGAAGAAGGTTAAAAATGAATATGGCAAAGGAATCATACTGCAAGGACACGAAATAAAAACCCCATGCTTTGCCGATGACATTGTACTCTTAGGGGAGTCAGAAGTAGACTTGGAAACCATAATAAATGCCATGAACGTGATCCTGGAGAAAGATTTCAATCTGAGGATTAATAGAAGTAAAACCAAGGTAATGGAGTGTGTAATGGGAAACAGTGAAATAACAAAGGTTGCTAAATTGGGAAGGGATGTTTTGATAGAAGTTAAGGAATTCTGCTACTTGGGAATAAGTAGGGATGATAGAAGTATAGTAGACATAAAGAGTAGGATAGCACAGGCAAGGAAGGCTTTCGCAAAAAAATAGGTATTTACTTACGGGTAATATAAGTGTGAATATCAGGAAATCGTTGCTAAAAATGTTGGTGTGGAGCGTGGCGTTATATGGGTGCGAAACGTGGACGATAGGAGTTGGGGAAAGGAAAAGAATAGGAGATTTTGAAATGTTGTGCTATAGGCGAATGCTGAAAATCTGATGGGTGGATAGAATCACTAACGAGGAAGTTCTAAACAAAATATGGGAAGAGCGAACAATATGCAGGACGTTGACCAACGTAGAAGTTCGGTTGGGTCCAGCGGCAGGCAAAGCAGAGAAGCGAGGTTGATTACACTGTTTGAAACCCATTGCCGATTTTTTTGGTTCTTCCAATTCCGAGTAAGATTTGTGTTTGTATTCTGCTCGATGAGAAAACCCGCTAAGTAGTCTACTTAGTATGAAATTTAATGCGTTAAAAAATTGAAAAAAAAATCTATACCGTTAAACGTTAAAAAAATTAAGGTGTATCCAATTAGTGTATAGTGTCATGAGTAAGTGTTAAATTAAATATTTATTACATTTTTATAATAATTATTAAATTGTAAATAGTTATCCCCCCTATATTAAAAGTTTATATGGTAAAGGAAATATAAAATGTGAATCGGGTGTTCTTTAATTAATTAAAGATCTTAACCCTGACCAAAATCTCTGAAGGCGGAAGAAAGGACAGAGAGAAACGAGTTACATTTGCAACAAGCGCCATCTGGAGTGACCTCAACCACAAACTCTTGGTGTAACTTTTTCCCGGTGTTTGGGATATCTAAAGGAAAATAAGAATGGCGTCGGATGTGTTTCTCCGGTCGGTCAGTGGCTGCAGCAGTTTGTTTGCACAAAGTATATAGTTTGTAGGTGGTGAAGTGTTAAACTGCAAATGATGTTTCTGACATAGGAGGCGCTTCGGTCGTCGATCGGCGAGTCCGACTCATCCCGGACAGGAAGCTGCTAAGACTTGGACCCTCTTGATTTACTTACGGAGGTCATATGACAATGTCCGACACCGGCAGACCTTCCATTTCCCAAAGGAAGACCTGTCCGATGCATCACCATGGACACAATCTTGTGCAGAAACTGCTCTTCCCTCTCCCCCTCCCCCCTGTCATCTGTATCGTGCGGAATTCACAACTGCCTACAACGTATCTTATCTTTCAACCTTGCTCGATATATTCTTATAACAGCTCAAGGAACAATAAATTTCATCCATTTTTATTTCCTAATTCAACAATTTAGAACTTGAAATTAATCTGTAAAATAAGTGTGTATGTTTCGTATAAAAGAAAATTGACTCGTGGAGAAATTTCAACTGAGCATGTTACTTGACACGCTAAAATGGCAGTTTTGACATTCATCATGTCGGTTAAGTTGAAGTTGGCCAAAATGACCAATAATCCATCGTTTTTGAGAGTCGTCGAGACGTTTCGGATGCCTGTTAAGTCCATTTCTCACGTGGTGGAAATTATAAAATATTTATAGTGACCCAGGGGTTTGTATGGAATAAATTAATTTACTGTTTAGTATAAATAAACACCCAGGACATTTTTAATACAGCCTATATTTGAAAACTACCACCCTTTTTATATCTATAATAGCTGAGTGCCCGGAAATGCCCGAATACTTATTTGTATTAGCCCGGTACACTAATGTAATTTAATATAATTTAAGCGGTTTATTTAAACCCACCTATCCCCTGATTCTAAGAACGATTTTAGAAAGTCTTATTAATAGATGAAGATATGAGGAATGGAACTATGTGAATATCTTTTTATTTGCCATTTGTAGATACTTATCTACTTTTCATTACTCTTAATTTTTTAACAGAGGAAGATATGAGGAATGGATCTATGTGAACATCTTTTTACTTGCCATTTGTAGATACTCATCTACTTTTCATTACCCTTAATTTTTTAACAGAGGAAGATATGAGGAATGGATCTATGTGAACATCTTTTTACTTGCCATTTGTAGATACTCGTCTACTTTTCATTACCCTTAATTTTTTAACAGAGGAAGATATGAGGAATGGATCTATGTGAATATCTTTTTACTTGCCATTCGTAGATACTTATCTATTTTTCATTACCCTTAATTTTTTTAAATTTTAGAAAGCCTTATTAACAGATGAAGATATGAGGAATGGAACTATGTGAATATATTTTTATTTGCCATTTGTAGATACTTATCTTTTTACCATTACCCTTAATTTTTTTAATTCCGACTCGTAATTACGAGAGATATATCATTCGCTACGTTACAATCTGTAGCCGTTTACATGACGCTAATTCAACCCGAAACATAACCCCTAACCTCAAAATTGTGTTTTAAACAACTTTGAAATTTTATTATTATGTCAAAAACATACAATTAAAAAGAAACATAAATTTTAAAATACACAAACATACCTACATTTATCGAAAATTCTTGACAATTGTCAAATATTACTATTATAAATTTTTTGTCTTAGGAAAACGTAGTTTGAAATCTTCCGTGGATTTAGAAAACTTTTGGTAGATATTATCATCATCCTTCCATGTGAATTATTAAGTTTCGGTTCTTAAAATAGGTTAAGAGTCTATTTAATTAACACTCATAGGTTTAATGGAAGAAAACGTTTATACTTGATATTTATTTTGATGATGATATTAAGTTACAGTTCATAAAGTACGTGAATTTTTAGAAGAATATAATTTATAAAATTAGATGTAGCACTAACTAACAACTTGGAACTCAAGTGTACTCTCTGTACCGTTGTTTATTTGACGAAGCTAAAGCTGAGTGTACCCGATGTGCCCCGAGCGTTACAGGAAGACCGTCACTCAAGGCTATTACATATATATAGGTATCTGATTATTCATATAGTTTTTCAATAAAGGGGAAAGATGTTGAAATGGAATAAAATAAGCTTTGTGTGAGGTATTAACGAAATTATTATTTTTTATTTGAAAGGCCCGTGTATGCCCTTTTGAATTAAGGAAATAAAGAACCAAATCAGCACACGAATTCTCAAATACTTTCTCGTACAATTTGTTTGTAACCAGTTTTGATTTCTTACACGATTTCTCAGAAAAGAAAATACCATATATATAAATCAAAGTAAAGCTTAACTACACATATTATTTTTAATTACAGAAAGATTACTTGCTTCGTATGCGTTGAATCCCAACTTCGTGGACCCCTAGAGATGGCGTCCAATCATTCTGTTTTATCCATTCCTGGGAAAGTCATTGTCAAGTCAATAGTTGGTTGTCAGCCATAGCCGAAGCATGTCTTATTTCTCAGCAGCTATGTTCATGATTATAAGGAACCTTTAATAAATTGATTGTACTGCTCTTATATATTTTGTGCTAGTAAAATATGTTTCTTTAGTACTTGAGGTCTGCTCTTCATGGAAGGGGCATTGTCCAAACACTGGGTATTTTGTAAATTTTACACTTAAATCTCTTTTTAATATAAAAATTTATTTGTACCGAATGTTCGAAATGTTGCAAAAAAAATTGTGCCTAACGGCAGAAAAGTCACTAGCTCGAAAAGGGGGAGAGCATTTATTTTGCTGTCACAAATATGAGGAGCTTAATGCACAGTGTTAATTCACTGCAGAATCCACCGCATGATGCGGGAAGAAGTTAAGGGCAGGGCAAGCAAGGACAAGAAGGAAGTTTACAGACCCAGTCCTAGGATCCAGCAGGCCCAACAGTAAATAATAATAATAATAATTCAATTCGCTAAAACAACACCGATCTTATGCCCTTGTGTAAAATAATCACGACGCGGCTCCGCGATAAGTATCTACAACTACACAGAAAACACTAACATTCCTGAAAAAAAAAACATCGATAGGTAATTAGGACCGTTAAGAGATTTTATACTCCGATAAAAAGTAGCAAAATAAATTTGGATCATCGAAGACGTTAGGTTTCACTTATTATGACAAATAAATGAATGTTTGTTAAAATGAATAATAAAAGTTCGTTAGTGAAACACCTGGTGGTAGCAGAGACGACGTTCAGCCAGACACCAAAGACGGCGGTAGCAGTCCTCCAATTCCAGAAGCGGCCTCTGCAATGACTCCAAAGGTTCCGGTGAAGATCTATCTACGAGTTTTCTGGTGTCGTCGTTGTTAAAGCACTTAATGAAACCATAAATCACTCAAAGCCATCAACTGAATGCCACAATAGCCATTGTCATCATCGATTAATGTCTGTTGAAAGTAATAGTAGACGTTCGTCCTTATAAGCAGATATTTATGATTTTTGCTTCTCATTACAGATTTCTGCTTATAAGGTCTAACTTCTTTTCTATTTCTTAGTTGTTTATTTTGAGCATCATACGAATAAAATTTTTTTGAGAATGATATTTTGAAGGGGAAAAAAAAGAGGCGTGTGTTCTTGGACGAAAAGTAGAGCATGTATAACGCTGTTCGTGATTCGCGTTAGCCCCTCGTTTCGGAAATGTAATTAGTTTGCCCGGTAACAGACAAGGCCATTGGTTCATAAGAGCTTCGATGCTGTAAAACTTGGCTGCAACAATAGCGTATTGTTTCTGCGGAATGGAGCCAGATAAGCGAAACACAATGGTGGGCCAGGTTGTTGCAAGTGAAGGGATGAGGGCCGGTGCGGGGGCGTGGGGAGAGGTAGTGTGAGCTTAATTCATACCGCGTGCTTTCTAAAACCGACCGACAGCAACAGTGCACCCCCGCCCCCGCCCCCCGCTTCAACAAACCCAACGCAGACTCCTGTTAAACATCGGCCACATTATCATAGAGATAAAGCCACTTAATTAAACAAGGGGGTGGCTCGCCCATTTAGCTTTGCAAACTAACAGGACATATTTAGCGGCTGCTAGCCACATAACAGGAATACGGACTTTACGATAGGGGTGGGGGGCGGGTTGACTGGCGCCGTTGTAATCTATCCATTTCTATAAATATATGCAAAGCATTGAATTTCACCGGGGAGTCCCGGCAAACCACTGTAATGATGCAATATTCATGTAGCTCCAGCCACCCCCGTCTGCCTCTTCTGCTCCACCCTTCTTCTCTCTCTCTCTCTCTGCCTGGCTGTCGTCAGCTCGTTGATGTATGGTAGATGTGAAGTTAATTGAGTCACATGTATATTGTGTGTTGACGAGGTTGCGCGCGCCGCTCAATCGCCCCACTCGTAAATCACTGATATAATGCGAGCGCATTATACACCAGATACAGAGGATGAATTTATTGCAACGCTCTCCACCCTGGGGCCTACAATGTATATATGTATGTATGTATGTGCCTCCGCCGCCGCCGGCCCCCGTGTGTGTGTGTGAGTGAGTGCGGCGAAGAGAAGAGGGGGATTGATTCAATCACAGATAATTTCGTGCCCGCGTGTGTGGCCGGTTGCTACATCGCCATGACCATCTGAATTTAATGTTTTCAGGATGCAAATGTTAACTTCGCCTATTAATAAATGGAAGCGCTTTCGAGCCGATGAAAAATTGCAAAAAATAAAAATACTGTGTGCGAGGGGGGGAGGGGGGGAGGGGTTTAGGGGGGGGGGATGGAGCGAAGGGACGAGGCAAAGTGGCTTTTCACGGATGAGGAGGATGGGCAAATAAAAAACGCGTATCGCTATCCGCTTAATTTCTGTTTTAGTAGATTGTCGTAACTTTTCCAAACTGTTCGTCGGATGTTGGAAGGGTGCTATATATTCTATTCCAATGTTCTAATGTGTCACACAAGGGGATTGAAACAGTCGGGTCACGCTAATTCATCCATCCTGGATCGGTTTTTTATTCGCCCCACTGGAAAGTTTATATCACGTCTACCTTCACCACAAAGTTTCTCCCCTAATATCCAGCTAAAGCAAAAATTATCTATAAAATTATTTTTTCAGCTGTCCTGAAATACTCCATAATTAAATACATAAAAGTGTTTTCTGTCTGCCCACAAAGGTCGGTCGTAAAAAAATAAATCGAAATTCATGACTAATTTTTAAATTAAATAATTATTATTAAAGATCGAAGGTTTTCCCGGTGTATATTCTTGTGTTTCCCCAAGGGTTAAATGGGAGCTCAGGCCACGACGTGACGTTTCGATGGCGTACTCTGCCATCGTCGTTCTCAAGTTCTTCAACTTTCACTTGAGAACGGTGGCAGAGTACGCCGTCGAAACGTCACGTCGTGGCTTGAGCTCCCATTTAACCCGGGTGGATACCCGAGAATTGTTTATTCTAAATATTTATTGTTGATTATGAAATGCAGGCTCAAAATGATGAAATTCAAGAACGGAAGAAAGAAA